>CM076572.1:188784402-189324719 GCA_034641835.2 Pinus albicaulis
CATGGAGGATGCTTCAGACAGTGAGGGAAGTAGCTCTGCAGAAGGTGCCCAACAAAATTTCAAAGAAGTGGAAAAAGGTGCATTCTCAACTTCAACTCTAGAGTTGGCTCCCCATCTTTCCAAGAAGGATGACACCTTGTCCAAATATGTATGTTTCATTGTTGAAGAAACTCATCAAATGGAGCATCATGACTCATAGGACCAGTAGTTGTAGAGCCATGGGTCTCCTCTTTCTCCGTTTTTTACATGCTTCTCTATTGTTTCTTAGTCTATCTTTTATTTTCCAAAAAAATCAGTTATACAGATCTTTGTTAACAACTTCCTTCCCCAAGAAGGGCATCTCTCTTCTTGAAATTCTGAACACTCTAAGGGTTGGTTCCCCCCTGAAGGGTAGCCCTCATTTTGAATTTTTCAAATATCTTTAGCCAACAGGGGTTGGCTAATTCAGCAACCCCTATTCTAAATATCGAATGTATTTTTTGTACAATATAATAGAATTTATTATTACTTAGAAAAAAAAGGTTGTTCATTTACTTAAAAACAGTGATTTGATTTTATATATGTAAAGGAAAAAAAATGTAAGAAACTATGATCTACTAATTATTCAAATTGAAAATTTAGTTTATCATAAGAAATAAAGGCTAACAAACAATGTTTACAGCTTAAAGATATATATTTAACCTTATGAATATGACTGATAATTAATATGTGTAGAGGGACTCATACAGAAAAATAGTCTAATAAATCAATCTATAAAATATATGCTAACTTCATAGGATTTAAGAAACCCTCATATTCATTTTTATCTTACCTATTTATCTCCATAAAACTTAAATATATGTGGAAAAAAAAATGAAATGTAAAATGGAAATACTTACAGGGAGACAAGTTGTTTGAAACAAATCCAAAATCCTTTCATTAATGATCAATGATCTCATCTCATACAATTCTCCTTTACAAGAACTCATCCAAGGGTTCAACCCTTCATAACTCGAATGGAGAGTTATTTATACAAAATTATATCTTTTAGAATCATCTAAACATATTAAAAAAATAGTATCAAAATATAGGAATAAAAAAATTGCTAAGTCGAGTTGGTATTGTCTTCAAGGAAGTGGTTGATGATGTGGCCCCGAAATGTGTTGCCTTGTTGTCCATCTGTTGGAGATGGAATTTACTCGATGGTCTCACATAAGTAATTCCAGATTTTTTGCCTTGGTATTTCAATTTTAATCAATATTATATAAACATTATCCACTTCGGTATATATTTCAAAAGTAGGATTATTGATAAAAATATGTTTAATTTCATGTTTGATATTTAAATCAAACTCTAAAGCCTCCAGAAAATACTTTCGTGTTAGAGACTTTTAATCCCTCCAAATTTAACTTTATGAGTTGAAATTGTATAAATTTTTTTTCAATACTCCTCCAAACTGATTAACTTGTCATTTGGTGCTACTAATCTTGTTAATCCTCTTTGATTCAATAGATTGAACTTGATATGAAAACTCTCGACGTTAGTGTCTAAAGTTTGGCAGTTGGTTTCCAACTGAGTTAATAAATTATTTTTCTACAGAACCTTTTTTATTTCTAAAATATTTTTGTTTTGTCTATAATATGAATATGTTCTAATTTAGCTCTATTCTTTTAATTCAATACCTTAATCATATCTGATGCTTCAACTGGTTTTTGTTTAAGTGCTACTTTTTCCTGCTCAATGATTGTTTTACATTTAGTGATTAATTCTTCTTGTTCAAAGATAATTTGTATGGAGGGCCATACCTCAGTCATACCCTGACTTATTTCTGTCCAAATTTTTTTCTTGGCTTGGGCCAAGGTGTCGTCCATCAATATTTCACTTTCTAACTTCTGAATTTTCTGTGTTAACGTATGGGTTTTATGCATTTCTTCCATATAGAGAGTATGATTATTTATTTTCTGTGCTTCTGGACTTTTGAATTTCTCCTGAAGTTTTTCATTTTCCTGCATAAGTTTTTTTGTATCACCTGCTGCAGATGTAGACTATGTTGTTGTTGACGAAGAACTTGGTGTTGTCCCTACAACTGTGATGGGTACAACTGTAATTGAAATTATAGCCATCTCAGTATATTGTTCTTTCTCTTTGAGTAGATATTCAATCTATTCTTCCATATTCTTAATTTGTATGTTTCGTTCAATGACAATCTTGAGGATTTCCTCTATGTTTTTCTCACTTTCCTCTATCTCCTTGGTTTGGGGATCCTCTGTAGAAGAAAATTTGAGTTTTTTTCAAAGATTTGCAATGTTTGCATTCTTATTCTTGAGGATTTATTCTACAGCTTTGACATATTTAGGAACATATCCAATTTTAATCACTAAATCTTCTAATGATTTGAGTTTATTATCTTTGGCCAAAGAGGAAAGGTTCTCAATCTTTAATTATGATTGGACATTTGAAAGAGTTTTTCTCAATTTTGATAATGCCATGGTAGTGTTAGTTATTGTAGAGAAAATCATTTCTCATGGTTGTTTGTGCATATCCATTTGGTCAATAAGATGAATCTATTTGGCATCAAAAGAAAATATGATCTTTTCGTAATCAGAAGGGGCCTTTGGAAAAGGGACTTGGGACTGTAAGAAATCCATCTACATCCTTCCCTTTTCACTATTGAATGCTCTTAGGATTTTATGTTGTGAATTGGAGGTATATTTCCAAAATTGAATATATACATTGCCTTTAGAGCTTCATTCTTCTTCTTATTTTCTAAGAATTTGGAGAAAATATTATGCTCACCCTGTTCACTTGATCCTATTGACTGTATAATCTCCATTGAATCCTGTGAAACTGAAGAGGAGGATGAAGTGTTAGGAACGTTTACCTCTGATGTTGTAGAAACCTGTGTATCACCCAAACCAATAATTTTTGGCTCTTTTTGACTTTTATCAGGTTAGATGATGAATTATTTCTTCTGCTTCTTTTGCTAGATGGCGAATTCCTTTTCCATGCTTGTTGAAGATGATGGTTCTTATCTAGGCCTCTTCTCTTGCTTGTCTTGAGAAATGGGAGTTTGGAGAGTGGAGGTGGAGATAATTTTCTCCTCTACTTCCTGCAGTGTGTTTTCTTCCCACTGATATTAGTTCATGTATTTTTCAATTTCTCGTCTAGGATTGTGATTGTAAAGAATTTTTTTCAGCTCCACCCTAAATTTAGATATGATATTGAATGGATCATATGACCAAGTAAAACTTGGATGAAAATTAATCATCTTGAGTATCTTATTCAATTCTTGCTGTCCTCGTGTGGCTTATGAATGAGCCCACCCTAGACTTCACTTTAAATTTAGATTTCCTTTTACTTGAAACAAAATGTAGCTCATCCATATTGATGATTTTCCTAATATATTCCAGAGATAATATTCTCATTGGAACATATTTAGGCAGCTTGTAAGTTGCCAATTCATAGCCATATACCCCGATCTCTGTATAGTTCTAGTAAATATACCAGTCACCTATTGTTACTTGGTCACTCAAATGAATAATCCTTTTGATTTATGAACCAATCATAGGCTCATTCTGACTGCTTAAGAGCTGAGCAACTTGATGAATGAAATATTCAATAAAATCTACAAATGAAAATTCAGTTGAACATGACCTAACCAATGAAATCTAATGTATGACTGATTGGTTAACACCTTGAGTGTCTTGTTTGTGCAAGGTTATTGGTAACAAATCTCCCTGCTGAAAAAGGAACATATAAAATAGTACATAGGTGTACTTGAACATGCCTTGAGTGGTTAGATTCATCATCTACTCATGAATATTATCAATTAGGAACTGACTATGATTATACATGAATGTTGGTTGGATTTCCTTGGAGAAAATTTAAAATTAACTCAAAATAGGTTCATCTACTGTTCTATGAGTTTGGTAGCCTAACAAGAAGGAAATTAGATAAATAATATGAATGGTTGCTTCTAGGAACATAGTGGATGGATAAGGAGGGTTTATTTTGGAAGTTTAGCATCATCTAGAAGAAAAGTTTCAAAAATATGAACTCTCTGGGGAAAGGTAAGTTTATGATATAAATCCATGAGGGCAGTTGTGGAAAAATGGCTAAGGGAGTCATTCTCTGGTACTAAAAGCATCTGGTTTATGGTTTCAAGTGTAATTGGAAATTAGAATGTCTCCATTTTGAGTTGCTATAGTTCTCTTAGGAGGTTCATATCTACTTTGACACCATGTGACTAAATCAGGAAACTAATGGGTTTGAGGAAACATAAACATGGGCAACAATGTTTCCCATTGTTTGACTTGATCTTGCTTATCTAGATACTTTTGCTTTAACTAGAGATTTAATTCGTAAAATTCGAATTCACATTCTATGTCTATGATTTTAAACAACTCGTCAGCTAACGGGATATGGTAAAATCTAGAGTGGTGGAGACATTAGGATCTTCTTCTGTCACTGATTTTTGGCCCTTCCCTTTTGGTTCCATTTCTTTCAATGGAGAATAATAAAAGAGGATTTTTTGATAAAATTATACATATAGAGATTAATATCTGGAAATAATAATAGGTCTGCGAATAAATTTCTTTATAAGGGCAATAGACAGCAGAGCCGGAACCTGAACTATGTCTCTTTGAAATTTCAATTTGACATAATGGTATTCAGAATCAAAGAGTGGCACAAGGTGGGTGGTAGGTTTATTTATAACATGCAGGGGTTTCCATCATGATGGATAATTGCTTGAGAACAATTCGTGGAGGGTTTTAACGATGAGTGGATAATGGTAAGGTAGCAGCTATTTTTTAAATGGATATGGTGTAATGTAATGAAAAGGTTACATGTAGCAGGATGTAATTGGGAGTCGGGAAATGAATGTTGGCAGGAAGTGAGTGAACATTGAGAGGATAGGTGGTTTTCGAAGGGGGTAGATGATGGTAAGTGATATGGAGTGGAGGGAGTGTGAAATGATAGGGATATGACACGTTGCAATGGGCCCGCCGAAATGAAACCACTTTTTGGAAACCCCCCCCTGTTGTTAACGAGAAATGGAAAAAGGGGGTCTGAAATATCTTCCCAGTCTATTATTTGGGTGGGGAAAATGAAAACTGTTGAGATCTACTGCAGCGATAGCACAAACGACAAAAGGTTTTTCATGTTGCGAAATTTAGCATAAAATGGTAACATGTTATTTTATTACAAAATAATTAATCAATTATGAAGAAATAAATCCTTAAATAAACATAATTAATTGTAATCTATTTGCGGCGTATTTAGTATAGCTGCCAATTTATTTTTCCTAAGTATATGTTCAACCAATATTATACAATTTGGTGAACTTTATTTCCTAATCTAAATACATAAATTTAAATAGTTTGATCATTTTTAAACAGTATGATTCAAACCAAATTATTTTTGGGTTGTGGCATTCTAACAAGCTACACATAAAAATCTATTTTTTCTTTATTTTAAACAAAGAAATTTCATTTCTTTTATTGATTATATCTATGCCTAGAATTTTAATTTATTTTTGCTTTCATTTTTTTAAGCATATAATCCGAAATTTTTTTGATATTGATTATTTTCTTTTCACATTTAGTCCTAGCATTTTTTGGATTTTCATCAATTCATATTCAATCCAAACATTTTTTGATTTTCCATTTTTCTTCTAAAATGTCTAACTTATCAAAACAAGAAATTTTACAATAGGTTGAGTAAATATCTCAACCACACACTAATCTAAGAGCCTATCTATTTGAAGAGAATATCTCAACCATCTAGACCTAAAAAAACTCCTAATTTTGAGGAATAGTCACATTCTAGAATAGACAGGTAGGAATAAATCCAAGTTTTGTAATTTTAATTATTCTGGACTTATTGATTGTTTTATGTGAGAGTGAGGCTAACATTCCCACCATCAACCATAATTCTAAATTAAGAACCGAGTATCATCTCCAAGTCCTCATGATGAAACTGTTGAGATGATCGTCAATGAAAAATTGCCTGAAAAACCGCCAAACACTGGATCCCAAAAAAATACAATATGAAGAGAACAAACCAAAAATATGAATCAGTTGCAAATCTGATACATCCCTGAAATTTCTTGAAAAATCCATCAAATTCAAATCTGCAATACAAAAGGATCCATCTATCCTTTGCTTGGTCCATTGACCATCCAAGTGAACAAAATAATGTCCACAAATGCTCTCAATCATCATCCCAAACGCTTTCCTACTAGAAAATGTCAATGTCAACTGGCTACTTTGATGATGCCCACTGGAAAATTTTATGAGTCCTACTGGTAGATTTTTTGATTCCCACTGGCATATTTGTTGATGCTGTCAAAAATTTTAGTCTGAAAACCACCTTTAATTCGATTATCATTTCCGACCTTTGTCAGCTAAAAGGAAAGACAATAATATGCATTTGATTTTTGAACTCCCCCTCTTAAAGTGTAAGAGAGTTTCTCTTTTTAATTATTCAAGAAAATTTACCTTTACCTCTGTCTTTGTAGGAATTATGCAGTTTCTTCATTTCTAGATTCCATCTCCAAGGGTTTATCCAACTATAATTAACTATCGCTTTATTCGACATTTCTTTGATAGATTATTTTTCTTCCCACAATGAATACAAGGATGGAGGTTGAAAATTTTACTCCCCATATGACCATTTATCTTGAAATGGTTACACTTAACAATATTCTGATTATTTTCTAGAAAACCTTCACTTACAAACTGAACTAGTTTTGAGAAATCTGGAACATTCATTGTGTAATTCATTTCGAGAAATCTGGAACATTCATTGTGTAAATATAGAAAATGAAATTTTTGTGTAATTCATTTTCCTCTGTGAATTTTTTGCTTTAGATTTAAGTTTAGCTAAAGAGAATCTATTAGCTTCAACTTCAATGGAATTGGTTTGCATGTCTTCTAAAGTATGATTTGTTCTTTCTCTAATCATGACTACAAAGTCATCTTCAAAATATTTGGAAAGTCTAACCTTTGTTGTTGCTACTAGTGGTTTACAATCATGAGGAATTTTATGATAGAGTTTATTAAAACTTTTTATGAAGTTAGCCATTGGTTCACCATAGTTTCTTTTGAGTTCTTAAAATTATGTTAGAAAATACACAGTATCCTTTTTAACCCCCATCAGTTTTTAAACATGGTTGTTAATTCATGCCAAATTCGAATAGAGTGTGCCCTTAACTTCCTAAACCAAATCCTAACATTTCCTTCCAGGGATTGAACAAATAATCTCATATATACATTCTCATATTGGATATTCATATTATCAGCAAAGTCTAAGAAATATACTAAATTATTTTCAGCAGATAAACCAATTTCTCCATTAAGCCTTGGAAGGTGTTTCAAGTATCCATTAGGAAAATTGTTTAGTATATTAAGAAGTTGTAAATTAGCATATCTTTCTTGAACAATGGGCTGAAAATCAACCATACTTTGAGATGATGATGAAGAGGAATCAGTGGAGGATGTTGTAGAAGATGATGAGGAAGAAGGTGAAGATGAAGGTGAATATGGAGGGGTAAAAGTAGGTGGATGAGGAAATGAAGATGAATATCTTCTTAAAGATTTCAAAGATGTTCGAATGATCAATTTATGAACCTCTGTTTCTCCTTCTTTTGGATCAAATAAAGGATTGGAATATAAGGAAAAAATATCTTCTAGTTGAGAAAAAGTAGATGGAAAAGAATAAGAAGTTGGAGAAAAGAAATCAGTAGGTTTAAATTCAGGTAAGTGCAAATTCAAATCCTTTTCTAATTTAGGAGATTCAGAATGTACTTCAGGTATTTGATATGATTCTAATGAATGAACTAAAATATTTGATTGAAAATCAACTCCTTTAGAGATAAGTTCATGTACCCTAGGTGGTATATTTTCTAAATTTAAAGGGATTGGTCCATATCTAAAAGGATCAGGGACTAAAGTATCTTCTAGTTGAGGTGGTAAAGAAGAAGAAGAAGGGGTTTCAAGTCTTCTTCTTAAAGATGCTTCTCTTACTAGCCTCTCTGGATCTGAAAAAGGTAAAACAATTTCAAAATCATAGTGGGATATGCTATGTCTTGAAGGAGCCAGTTTTGGGTTTTGTGAAGTCAACAGGTGAAAGATTTTAACCTACTAGTCATGTATTCACCCGTACAGGAATATCTATATCGTTGTCCCAGGGAACATAGATCAATTTTCCTATCCCTAGAAACAACTCCAATATGATGTTTTCCTTTGAGATAATTATAGGTTAGTTAATTATGCCAGGGCATCTAAAATATTTTGTTTTTTTTAAAGGATTTTTTGGATGACCAATGCTATGATCAAATTACAAGCATATGTTTTAAACTTTCAATAGTATTGAATATTAAGAAATGGTTTTTCCCCAGATGTGGGTGTTTAATGGGCTTGATTTGGCTGGCCACTTGGCTTCTCCGTGCGAGGGTAGCTAGATGCACCATGGGCATGCACCTGCCTCTTGCGTGAGGGCTTTAAACATGCCCCACTGGGAAGTATGCCAACACCTACAACATTTTCTCACACTCTTTGTACCTCATCTCCTACATTTAGTTCTCTGGCCATATTTGGCCAATTTTACCTACTCCAATTCTCATTCGCACCATTTCTCATTCCATATATCTCTCCCTATTAGTCGTTCTCTGCAAGTCTCCATAATTTTCTCTGCTAGCCTCCGTCTCGCTCTCTCCCACCTCACTTCTCCTCAAACACCCTCGGAGCTCTTCTTCCCCACCATGTAGGCCCCTAATTCCGTCGAAGATATGCCTCGACGTCATCGTATGAGATGCCACTGCAGAGGAGGCAGAGGCACCCCCTCTCTCCCTCCAACTCCGGCTATGGCGAAGCGCTCCATGGCCTTCACTATGGTTGTGGATGATCCTATGGTCTTTGACCCTTAAGTACTCTCATCCCATCTGTTAATTTGCCTCCCGAGGAAGTAGCACAGTCATTCTGGATCTGGCAATAGGAAGCGCGCTCGTAAACCGACACTCTCTCACTCCTCCTCACCTAGGCCAAGGAAAAAAAATGGTCTTCCTGTCAAAATCATGGAGGATGCTTCGGATAGTGCAGGGAGTAGCTCTGTGGAAGGCGCCAACAGAATGTCAAAGAAGTGGACAAAGGTGCATGCTCAACTTCAACTCCAAAGTTGGCTCCCCAGCTTTCCAAGAAGGATGACGTCTTGTCTGACTATGGTTGTTTCATTGTTGAAGAAAATCATCAAATGGAGCATCATGACTCATAGGACCGGTAGTTATAGAGCCATGACTCTCATCTTTCTCATTTTTTACATGCTTCTCTAATATTCCTTAGTCTATCTTTTATCTTCCAGAAAACTCAGTTATACGGATCTTTGTTGACAACTGGTTTCCCCAATAAGGGCAGCTCTCTTCTTGACATTATGAGAACTCTAAGGGTTGGTTTCCCCCTGAAGGGCAACCCACGTTTTGAATTTTTGAAATGTCTTCAGCCAACAGGGGTTGGCTAATTCAGCAACCCCTGTTCTGAAGATCGAATGTATTTTTTTTATAATATAATATAATTTAGTATTACTTAGAAAAAAATATTTTTTCTTTTACTTAAAAACAGTGATTCGATTTTATATATGTGAATGGAAAAAAATGTAAGAAAATATGATCTACTAAGTATTCAAATTGAAACTTTAGTTTATCATAATAAATAAAGGCTAACAAACAATGTTTACAACTTAAAAATATATATTTAACCTTATAAAGATGACTGATAATTAATATATGTAGAGAGACTTATAAAAAATAATATTCTAATAAATCAATCTCTAAAATATATGATAACTTCAAAGGATTTAAGATACTTTGATATTCAGTTTTATCTTACCTATTTATCTCCATAAAACTTAAATATATGTGGAAAAACAAAATGAAATGTAAACTAGAAAGACTTATAGGGATACAAGATGTTTGAAACAAATCCATAATCCTTTCATTAATGATCAATGATCTTAGCTCATACAATTTTGCTTTACAAGCACTCATCCAAGGGTTCAACCCTTGATAACTCAAATGGAGAGTTATTTATACAAAATTATATCCTTTAGAAGCATCTAAACATATTCCAAAAATAGTATCAAAATATAGGAATACAAAAACTATTGACTCGAGCTGGCATTGTCTTCAAGGAAGTGGTTGACGATGTGGCCCCGAAATGTGTTGCTTTGTTGTGCAACTGTTGGAGAAGGAATTTACTCAATGGTTTCACATAAGTAATCCCATATTTATTGACTTGGTATTTCAATTTTAATCAATATTATATAAACTTCATCCACTTCGGTATACCTTTGAAAAGTATTCTTATTGATAAAAATATGTTTAATTTCATGTTTTATATTTAAATCAAACTCTAAAGCCTCCAAAAAATCCTTTCCTGTCAGATGACCTTCAAGCCCTACAAATTTGGCTTTATCAATTGCAATTGTATAAATATTTTTTAAATACTCCTCCAAACTGATTAATTTTTCATTTGGTGCTACCAATCCTGGTAATCCTCTTTGATTTAGTAGATTGAACTTGATATGAAACCTCTCGACAGAAGTGTCCAAAGTTTAGCACTTGGTTTCCAATTGAGCTAATTTTTTTTTTTCTACAGAACCTTTTTTATTTCTAAAATATTTTCATTTTTTTTTAATATTAATTTGTTCTAACTCATCTTTTCTCTTTGAATTCAAAACCTTAATCATATCTGAAGCTTCAACTAGTTTTTGTTTAAGTGTTGTTTTTTCTTGCTGAATGATTGTTTTACATTTAGTGATTAATTCTTCTTGTTCAAATATAATTTGTATGGCGGGCCCGACCTCATTCATAGCCTAACTTATTTCTGTCCAAATGTTTTTCTTGGCTTGGGCCAAGGTGTCTACCATCAATAATTCATTTTCTAACTTCTGAATTTTTTGTGTTAATCTTTGGGTTTTATGCATTTATTCCATATAGAGAGTATCATTATTTATTTTCTGTGCTTCTAGACTTTTTAATTTCTCTTGAAGTTTTTCATTGTCCAGCATAAGTTTTTTGTATCACCTGTCGAAGATGTACACTATGTTGTTGTTGGTGAAGAACTTGGTGTTGTCCTTGCAACTGTGATGGGTACAACTGTAATTGGAATTATAGCCATTTGAGTATATTTTTCTTTATCTTTGAGTATACCTTCAATCTGTTATTCCATATTATTAATTTGTATGTTCTGTTCAATGATAATCTTGAGCATTTCCTCTTTGTTTTTCTCACTTTCCTCTATCTCCTTGGTTTGGGGATCCTCTATAGAAGGAAATTTGAGTTTTTTTCGAAGAGCTGTAATGTTTTCATTATTCTTCTTCAGTATTTATTCTACAGATTTGACATATTTAGGATCATATCCAGTTTTAATCCCTAAATATTCTAATGATTTGAGTTTATAATCTTTGGCCAAAGAGGAAAGCTTCTCAATTGGACATTTGAAAGAGTTGTTCTCAATTTTGTTAATGCCATGGCAGTGTTAGTCATTGTAGAGAAAAGCATTTCTCCTAGTTATCTGTGCATATCCATTTGGTCAATAAGATGAATATGTTTAGCATCAAAAACAAATATGGTATTTTTTTAATCAAAAGGGGTCTTTGGAAAAGGGACTCGAGCCTGTAATAAATCCATCTGCATCCTTCACTTTTCACTGTCGAATGTTGTTAGAAGTCTATGTTGTGAAGTGGAGGTCTGTTTCCAAATTTGACTATATACATTTGCCTTTAGAGCTTAATTCTTCTTCTTAATTTCTAAGAATTTGGAGAAAATATTATGCTCACCCTATTCACTTGTTCCTACTGACTGTATAATATCCATTAGCTCCTGTGAAATTGAAGAGGAGGATGAAGTGTTAGGAACATTTACCTCTGATGTTGTAGAAACCTGTGTATCACCCAAATCAATAATTCCTGGCTCTTTCTGAATTTTATTGGCTCTTTCTGACTTTTATCAAGTTAGATGATGAAATTTGTCTTCTTCTTGTTCTGCTGGATGACAAATTCCTTTTTCATGCTTGCTGAAGATGATGGTTCCTCTCTAGGCCTCTTCTCCTGCTTATCTTGAGAAATGGGAGTCTGGAGAGTGGAGGAAGAGATAATTTTCTCCTCTACTTCCTATGGTGTGTTTTCTGCCCACTGATCTTGGTTCATGTATTTTTCAATTTCTGGTCTAGGATTGTGATTGTAAGGCATTGTTTTTAGCTCCACCCTAAAGTTAGATATGATACTTAATGGATCATATGACCAAGTAAAACTTGGAAGAAAATTCATATTCTTGAGGATATTATATTCTTAAATTCATATTGTCCTCGTGTGGCATCTGAATGAGCCCACATCAGTCTTGACTTTAAATTTAGATTTCCTTTTACCTGAAACAAAATGTATCTCATCCATGTTGATCATTTTCCTAATATATTCCAGAGATAAAATTCTCATTGGAACATATTTAGGCAGCTTGTAAGGTTCCAATTCACAGCCATATACCCTAATCTCTGTATAATTCTTGTAAAGATACTAGTCACATGTTTTTACTTGGTCACGTAGATGAAGAATCCTTTTGATTTCTAAACCAATCATACGTTCATTCTGACTGCTTAAGAGCTGAGCAACTAGATGAATGAAAGAAAAAATAAAATATTCAAATGAAAATTTAGTTGAACATGACCTAACCAATGAATTCTAATGTATGATTGATTAGTTAACACCTTGATTGTATTGTTTGTACAAGGTTATTGGTAACAAACCTCGCTGCTGAAAAAGGAACATATAAACCAGTACAGAGGTGTACTTTAACATGCCTTGAGTGGTTAGATTCATCATCCGCTCATGCATATTATCAGGGAGGAACTGAGTGTGATTATATATGAATGTTGGCTTGCTTTCCTTGGAGAAAATTTTAAAATAACCCAAAATAGGTTCACCTATTGTTCTATCAGTTTGGTAGCCTAACAAGCAAGAAATTAGAGAAATAATATGTCGGGTTGCTTCTAGGAACATACTAGATGGATAAGGAGGATTTCTTTTTGGAAATTCAGTATCACCTGGAAGAAAAGTTTCAAAAATCTAAGCTCTCTAGGGAAATTAAGTTTATGATATAATTCCATGAGGGAAGTTGTGGAAAAATGGCTAAGGGAGTCATTCACTGGTATTAATAGCATCTGGTTTATGGTTTCAGGTGTAATGGAAATCAGAATGTATCCATTCCAAGCTATTATGGTTCTCTTAGGAGGGTCATATCTAATTTGACACCAGGTGACTAAATCAGGAAACTCATGGGTTTAAGGAAACATAAACATGGGCAATAATGTTTCCTAGAATTTGACTTGATCTTGTTTATCCAGGTATTTTTTTTCTTTAACTGGAGATTTAATTCTTAAAATTAAAATTCACATTTTGTGTCTATGATTTTAGACAACTCGTAGACTAACGGGATATGGTCAAGATCTAGAGTGGTGGAGACATTAGGATCTTCTTCTTTCACTGATTTCCGGCTTCTCCCTTTTGGTTCCATTTCTTTCAACAGAGATTAAGAAAAGAGGTTTTTCTGATAAAATGATAGCTACAAAGAGTGGTCTATAAAAATAATAATAGGCCTGAGAATAACTTTGTTGATAAGGGCAGTAGACAACAAATCCAAAACTTGAATTGTGTCTCTTTGAACCTGCAATTTGACAGAATGGTAGTCAGAATCAAAGAGTGGCACGAGGAGGGTGGTAGGTTTATTTATAACATGCAGGGGTTACAGTCGTGATGGATAGTTGTTGGAGAAAAAGTCGTGGAGGGTTTTAATGAGGAGTAAGGTAGCGGATATTTTTCAAATGGGTATGGTGGAATGTAATGGAAAGGTTACATGTGGCAGGATGTAATTGGGAGTCGGGAAATGAACGTTGGCAGGAAGTGAGTGAACATTGAGAGGATAGGTGGTTTTCAGAGGGGGTAGATGATGGTAAGAAATATGGAGTGGGGGGAGTGCTTAATGATAGGGAGTTGACACTTTACAAAGGGCCTACTGAAATGAAACCACTTTTCGGATCCCCCCCCTCTTTCTAGTAATGAGAAATGGAAAAAGGGGGTGTGAAATATCTTCCTCGTCGGCTATATGGGCAGGGAAAATGATAAACATTGAGATCTGTTGCGGCAATAACACAAATGACAAAAATTTTGGCGTGTTGTGAACTTTAGCATAAAATGGTAACATGCTATTTTATTACAAAATAATTAATCACCTATGAAGCAATAAATCCTTAAATAAACATAATAAATCTTAATCTATTTGTGGCGCATGTAGCCTAGCTGCTAATTTATTTTTCCTAAGCCTATGTTCAACCAAGATTATACAATTTGGTGAACTTTATTTCCTAATCTAAATACATAGATTTAAATAGTATGATCATGTTTAAACAGTATGATTCTGTAATATTCCTAAATTAGCATGCAACTAATTGGAATATTAAAATCTAATTTTTCTTTCTTGTGTGATGAATAAGTGGGTAGGGAGACCCATAAATATATTTATTAGGAATAAAACCACTTCTCTTGTGAAAGTGGATCATATTTTCAGCTTAATAAAGCACCCTAAGGTGTGAACAGGGGCTAGAGAACGTGGAATGGGTCAACTTTGACCAAATCAACAACATTGTCATGGAGGAGCGAACATTTATGGAGAGACAACACAGTTTTAGATGGAGACACATTGCATGGAAGTAGTGTCATTAATATATGGGGCTTAGGGTTTGGAAGATCATTTGTTATATAAGGAAGAGGATGGCAGACATATTATTCATGTTATGATATGTTATGTTTTATATTATATGGTTTGTTTAGACATATATCTTTCTCTAGTTGTTTAGCTGAGATTGAGTGTTTTTTAGCACCGGGTGTTCCTAATTAGGAATCCCACCTCTTCCATTGAGAAGCACTTGGAGGAGTTTGCACTACATTTCCACATTCAAGTTTCAGACCAAGATTCAGTCTTGTGGTACAATGCAATTTCTGTTGAGAGATGTGTTGAGTTGCAGGGTGCAGCAATGGAAGATTGTATTGGGTGTTTACTGTGCTAGTTTTGTAGTGGAGGAAGGTTTCCTTCCATTGGGAGGCCAGTAAAGGAGCCCCTTGGGCTTATTTGATATATTTTGCATCAGGAAAAAGGTGATTTTATCCCATACAGTGTAGTTCCCATCTAGATATGCGTTATTTTAGTGAGTTGTTGCAGTGGGAAACTAAAAATGGCCGAAAATCCAAAGTGAAAATCTGGCCAAACCATTTCTACTTTTTTCTGGGTTTTTTGAGTAGAATCCGTGGTTAAAATCCCAGATCATTCTGAGCACTCTAAAAATCTTCTGTACATGGTTCTTCTCCTCAGAATTAGTAGTTTCCAGAAGTAGCAGTTTCCTCAGCAGTAGTATTTTGCTTTCCATTGAAGGGATCAGCCCTTCATTGAGAGAGTCCTTTTGGAGGAGTTATTTTAGATCTACATCATATTCAGCCACCTCCTTCTATGTGCTTCAATTGTAGTGCATATTTATCCCTAGGGCTTTAGATCCACCATTCATATTTAGTGTATTTCCGGAAACCCATCCTGGGTTGTCTTGGAAAAGTGTTGAGGAGCATAGATCTCCATTTTTGGCCCTGTATGAGCATGATCTTATTAGATCCATTTATATATATGTTCTAGCTACAGTATTAGTCACTCAATCTACGATGTGTTTGCTTCAGTACTTTGTGTAGCAGTGTATTACATGTTTTGGGTGCATTTTGGCATTGGAGGCTTCTTTTGCCTATCTTAAGGGGCTTGATCGCCAAGATCTTGTACTTATTTATTGTTGTTATACATAATACCATGGATCTATCATTTGGCTCACATGTAATGTGTTAATGCTTGCTGTTATTTCCATTATCATGAGCTATATTCTTGCTTTTCCCATTTGGGAGTATTACAGTGGTATTAGAGCATAATCTTGGCTCAGCCTATGAAGACATTGCATCTATGTTATCAGAAGAAGAAAAAGATTCTAATAGAAAGGAGAAGGCTTACAGAAGGGACAAAGGAAAGTCTCCATTATTTGGAGAAATGGAGGGAAAGAAGTTTTCAAAACTTCTTCTCCAAGCTGTGCATGAGCTTAAAAGAGAAATCAAGGGAATGAGGAGGGAAATACATGAAGGTCCGTCAAGAAGATGTGCACATGAAGAAAGCTCGAGTTCTTCATATTATGGGTGTGATCATTTAGCCACACAATCAGATCTACAACATGGTACCATGCCTACATTCTTGGAAAGAGAAGAAGAAGGAGGAGAAAAACCAAAGGAGGAGACTCTTGGTGACTATCTCGAAGAATATGAATCTCAGTCTAGAAGATTCAAGGAGAATTTAAGCTTTCAAACATTTTTTCAAATCAAAGAAGATAGTAGACCCAGTAACTACAATAGAAGAAGAGGGTGCATGCATCACACTTTGGGTAGATTCTTTCTACTTACTTTTGATGGGTCACCCAAAAGCACAGCCAAGGCTTGGGTAAAGAAGCTAGACACATATTTCCAGCTGCATCATGTTTCAGAAGAGGAAGCCATTAGAGTAGAAACATTGCATCTTGAAGGTAAGGCATATGCGTGGTGGTTATCTGAATCTTATTCATTGAATAATGAAAATATATCTACTTGTGCAAATTTCACTAAGAGGTTAGTGAAAATATTTTATTTTAAAAAAATCTGAAACTTCCTTGGGAGAGCAAGCCAAGCGCAAGAAATCAGAACCTTTGCATGAGTTGGAAGGATCCATGAATCCAACTCCATTTCAGAACATTGTTGAGTGGGTTAAAGATATGCAACATGCTTTGCCAAGGACAAAGGCCCAACTTCATCAAGAACTTTCTTCTCAAGAGGAAGACATGAGGATTCCTTCTTCAACAGGAGATCAAGACAAAGGATCTCTTAATGATGAGGTATTCTCCATTGATGAGGAGGAGGAAGAGGAAGAGCTGGAAATACCCTCCAGCGTTGTGACAATAGGAGGAGATTTGGAGATGGAGATGAAGCAATTTCTTCAACTAGAGGAGCTCTTGCAGCTTTGCAAGCAGTTCCAAAGGATGTTACATATGAAGATCATGAGCAGCATGTGTCTATGTTGATAGGCAATGAGATAAAACAATGGAGGAAGTCTGTTCCAACATTGAATGCAATCTTGGGGACACACACTACGATAGATCATTCCTTTGTGATCAATAATTTTGACACCAATGAGATGTTGGGTGTACATAGATTGATTACAATTGGAAAAGACACCCTAGACTGTGATATCTTGTAGAAGGTAGGAGGAAATGAGAAGGAGGGACAACACCAAATGATTGGGAACATATACACCCATCCTTTTCAGGGGGTTTATGTACAGAATTAGGAGGATGATTTTCACAGTGAGAGTAGGGACAAATCAATCCACTCACATTTACAACCTACTCTAGGCCTTGATGTTTCATTACATGGAGGCATTCCACCAGGGAGACCCCCTGATTGGAAGAGGATCAAATAATTCTCTCAACATGTTTTACCACTCATAGATCTAGGAGGAGTGGGAATAGTGGGAGGTTATTGTACAATCTTGAGAGTGTCAGGTAGACTCAAGGAGGAGGGAGACATTCTCCCAACATCATCATTACCCACTCTCATTTCAGATTTTACACTGTGGGAGGAGCAAGATGGTGAGGATAGCAACCTTCCAATATATACCTTTGGCATGGGAGATGTCAAAGAGGAGGCAAACCATATGACATATTTTCTTTGTGATAGATCATTAGCGCTGTCACTATGGAGGATAGATCCATATTGGAAATCCCATCTATTGGTGGATTATTCCAAGGATATTTTCACATGCATGATACTTGATGACTAGCTACATGAAAAGGGCTATTTAGTCCAAGATGAAGTCATCTATTATCATGGAAGGATATTATTATCTAGAGCCTTGAAGCTAAAGGAGAATTTGTTACAAAGAGGACATGAAGATTTTCTTTTCAGCTTTACTTATTCCATGAGAGCCTACAACACTATCATGGAGAGCTACACTTGGGAAGCCTTTGAAGAGGAACTATATCAGCATTTGAAAATATGCATGGACCATGTGGAGTTCGGAGAGACACATAACTTAATGAAGGAGTTATTACAGCCACCTCTTTCCTCTTTTGGAATGACAAGGGATCTATCTATGGACCACTCCATTTGTATGAGCAGAAATTTTAGTAAGGAACATGCTTATATACATGATGTTTCATTTAATGATTATTTGCATTCTTTACCATATATATGCAAGCCATTTCTCCAAGGAGGAGCATTCTCCCATATAAAATTCATCTCCAACTTTGGGCCATAAATATTTCTGAACATGGCCACTCCCTTGGAGGATATAGGGAGATGTTGTATCACTGTGGGTGCACTCTAAGAGCACCAAACATTGCTCACCTTTTCATCCATTGTGAGAAGACTTGGGAAGAAAGTAAGTGGTGGGGAAGCCACTTACCATATCACTATATGATGCAGTCAGGAGATATACTGTGTTGGTTCCACATGTGGGACTATGATCCACCTCCATTATTGCATTTTATTTTTTGTGTATCATTGGTTTTGATCCCATATGTTGATGATGTTCTTATTATTGTTGGGGACATGATTTGAGGGATGACACATTGGTTGGATGTGTCCATTAGGAATGAAACTTCCCACATTTCTTAATGCTTCAAGGGGAGCATGGGACATTATATGGCTGATACATTACATCACTTGTTTCCTTATGAAGGGAGCCATATGATTGACTTATGTATTTCGGAGAAGCCTCTCACATGGGAGGAGTTTTTCTGGAGGGTGATTCATTTCATATGGATGATAGCTTGGAGGATGGAGCTCTACATGGGGATGAAGGTTCCCTATATTTTGCAGATATACCCTTGTATTTGCTTGAGGACAAGCAACATTTGGGAGGGGAGGATTGTAATATTCCTAAATTAGCATGCAGCTAATTGGAATATTAAAATCTATTTTTTCTTTCTTTTTTGATGAATAAGTGGGTAAGGAGACCCATAAATCTCTTTATTAGGAATAAAACCACTTCTCATGTGAAGGTGGATCATATTTTCAGCTTAATAAAGCAACATAAGGTGTGAATAAGGGCTAGAGCATGTGGACTGGATCAAATTTGACCAAATCAACAACGCTGCCATGGAGGAGTGGACATTTATGGAAAGACAACATAGTTTTAGTTGGAGACACATTCCATGGAAGTAGTGTCATTAATAGATGGGGCTTAGGTTTTGGAAGATCATTTCTTATATAAGGAAGAGGATGGAATCCATATTATTCATGTTATGATATGTTATGTTTTAGATTATATGGTCTGTTTAGACATATATCTTTCTCTATCTATTTAGCTGAGATTGAGTGTTGTTTAGCACTGGGTGTTCGTGACCGAGAATCCCACCTCTTCCATTAAGAAGCTCTCAGAGGAGTTTGTACTACATTTCCACATCCAGGTTTTAGACCAAGCTTCATTCTTGTGGTAAAGCGTAGTTTCTGTTGAGAGATGTGTTGAGTTGCAGGGTGCAGCAGTGGAAGATTTTATTAGGTGTTTTCTAAGCTAGTTTTGTAGTGGAGGAAGGTTTCCTTCCATTAGGAGGGCAGTAAAGGAGCCCCTTGGGCTTATTTGATATATTTGGCATCAGTAAAAGGTGATTTTATCCCCTACAGCACAGTTTCAGTCTATATATACGTTATTTTAGTGAGTTGTTGCAGTGGACAACCCAAAAATGGCTGAAAATCCAAAGTTAAATTATGGCCAAACCATTTATGGGTTTTTAAGGGTTTGTTGAGAAGAATACATGGTTAAAATCCTGGATCATTCTGAGAAATTTAATAGCCTTCCACACATGGTTATTCTCTTCATAAGTAGTAGTTTCCAGCAGTAATAGCAGTTTCCTCAACAACGATAGTTTTCTTTCCATTGAAGGGAACAACCCTTTATTGAGAGAGTCCTTTTGGAGTATTTATTTCAGATCTACGTCAGATTCAGCCACCTCCTTCTATGTGCTTTATTTGCAGTGCATCTTCAGCCCTAGGGCTTTATATCCACCATTCATATTTAGTGTATTTCCAGAAACCCATCATGGGTTGTCTTGGAAAACTGTTGAGGAGCATAGATCTCCATTTTTGGCCCTGTATGAGCATGATCTTATCAGATCCATTTACATATATGTTCCATCTGTAGTATTAGTCACTCAAACTATGTTGTGCTTTCTTTATTACTTTGTGTAGCAGTGTATTACATGTTTTGGGTGCATTTTGGCATTGGAAGCTTCTTTTGCCTATCTTGAGGAGCTTGATCCCCAAGATATTGTACTTATTTATTGTTGTTATACATAATACCATGGATCTATCATTTGGCTCACATGTAATGTGTTAATACTTGCTGCTATTTCCATTATTATGAGCTATATTCCTTCTTTTCCCATTTGGGAATATTATAGATTCAAACCAAATTATTTTTGGGTTGTGGCATTCTAACAAGTTGCACACAAAAATATCTTTTTTCTTTATTTGAAACAAAGAAATTTCATTTATTTTATTTCTTCTATCTATTCCTAGCATTTTCATTTGTTTTTTCTTTCATTTTTTAAGCATATAATCCTAACATTTTTTGATATTGATTATTTTCTTTTCACTTTCAGTCCTAACATTTTTTGGATTTTCGTCTATTCATATTCAGTCCTAACATTTTTTAATTTTCCATTTTTCTTCTAAAATGTCTAACTTATCAAAACAAGAAATGTTACAACAGTTTGAGTAAATGTCTCAACCACACACTAATATAAGAACCTATCTAGTTAGAGAGAATATCTCAACCAACTAGACCTAAACAAACTCCAAAGTTTGAGGAATAGACACATTCTAGAATAGACAGGTAGGAATAAATCCAAGTTTTATAATTTTAATTATTTTGGACTTATTGATTGTTTTATGTGAGATCGAGGCTAGCATTTCCACCCTCAATCATAATTCTAATTTAATAACCTGGTATCATCTCTAAGTCCTCATGCTGAAACTATTGAGATGATTGTCAATGAAGAATTTCCTGAAAAAAACCAAAAATTGGATCCCGAAAAACTAAAATATGAAGAGAATAAACCAAGAAATATGAATCAGTTGCAATTCTGATACATCCCTGAAAGTTCTTTAAAACTCCATAAAATTCCAAGCTACAATACAAAAGTATCCATCTATCCTTTGCTTGATCCAATGACCATCCAAGTGAACAAAAGAATTTCCAAAAATTCTCTCAATCAGCATCCCAAACACTTTCCTACTGGAAAATGTCAATGGCCACTGGCTACTTTGATTATGCTCACTGGAAAATTTTATGATTCCTACTAGCATATTTGTTGATGCCCACTGGCATATTTGTTGATGTTGTCAAAACTTTTAGTTTAACAACTACCTTCAATTTCATTATCATTTTTGACCTTTAGCAGCTGAAAGGAAAGACAATAATATGCATTTGTTTTTTGAACTCCCCCCCTTAAGGTGTAAGAGAGTTTCTCTTTTTAATACTTCTAGAAACTTTATCTTTACCTCTGTCTTTGTAGGACTTATGCAGTTTCTACATTTCTAGATTCCATCTCCAAGGATTTATCCAACCATAATTAAATATCACTCTATTCGACATTTCTTTGATAGATTATTTTTCTTCCCACAATAAATACAAGGATGGAGGTTGAAACATTTACTCTCCATATGACCATGTGTCTTGCAATGGTTACATTTAACAAGATTCTGATGATTTTCTAGAAAACCTTCACTTACAAACTGAACTGATTTTGAGAAACCAGGAACATAAAAAGTGCTTTCTTTGTTGTATCTCGGGCCATGTTGATTGTTGAAATAAATTTCTTCCCAAGGTTTGATCACCTTCTTGGAAATACCATTTTTTTGTTGCTCTTCACACCTGCTACTGTTGCTGATATTTTGTGCTTGATTCATTAAGTAATTTGTATCACACTGAGCATCAATCATCTCTAATAACAATTCATCTGTATCGCATGATGCATCAAATTTTTTAGTTAGATCTTCAATACTACTAGTTGCATCATTTTGTAGCACAATTTGTCGGATTAGGTCATTTGTGTCACAACTTACATCAAATTTGTGGATTAGATCATTTGTGTCACAACTTGCATCAACATGTTGAATGAGTTCATTTCTTTCAAAAATTGCATTTGTTTTTTGGATGAGGTCTTTTGTGTCACACACTACATCTATCTTTTTTGTACATTGTGCATCAAGTAGATCTTTCTTTTCACTCAAGTTTGTCTGGAGTGCATTAATGAGTTGTTATTTCATATCTAGTTCATTTTGAATATATTTTGTTGCTTCTAATGTGCTAGTCATGTGATCTAGGTGGATATTGGTGGTCACCTACCTATTCCACTTGGGGTCCCACCATTGTTTCTTTTAGTTTGTCAGTTCCTTAATTATAGCACAGTTTACTATTTTTAGAAGTTTTTTGAGTCCTGAACTTCTGGAGCCGTTTTGAGGCCCTAAACGACATTTTTTGGGCATCAAACCTCCAACAAAAATGAGTCTGTTTTGAAATTGATATTTGCGTTTAGAAATTGTATTCCTAGGATAGATATTTTTAACGATGTATCATGTACGTCAAACGGAGATAGTATGCCAAAGTTACGACCCCTATAAATTGATGTACCAATTTACCCCGACGGAGCCCATTTTCTGGTGTTTCATCTCCTAGGGTTAGGTTTTTGGATGTTTAAGATTTTATATTGTTTCTAAATAATATATAGGCCTTCGAGCCTCATTGTAACACAAAGTTCAGAGGTCTGTAGCCACCACATCTCTTCTCAGAGATAAGCTACCAGCGCCCTAGCTAGTTGTAATATCCTGGATGGGATATTTTAATTAAAAATGCAGAAAAATAACTAAACTCCACAATATGCCGTAAAATCACTATTTACTCAACAGAAGATTACCATGTAAAATAAACACATAAGCACTGCAATCTATCATCACATCAAATAGGAAGAATATCAACATTTTATTATAGATAATAACTGGGGTTACAAATACTTCTGACCCAAAGAAAGAGTTGAGATGAAGAACTAGCCACCAAGATGAGCTACTGCACTGCGCTGGCCTCAAAACTGAACTGTTGCACTCTCCCTCCGGCAACAGTTGTCACTGAACCCACTGAAGATAATGAAGCACAGGTTGAAGATCTGAATGATCCTCAAACCAATCCCTGAAGCTCTACAAAACTTCTGAGTGAAGTCTTCTCAAGAGAGTTGGGTTTTCGTCCAACACTCACAAATCACTAGAGGGTTTCTGTCCTGGGGCTACGGATAAAGTAGAGAACCACATCTCACACCTCTCATACAATAAAATGATATGATCCAAATATATCTCTCAATGGCCTCCTCCCTTTCTTTTATAGATCTCTTGGAGCCTTCTAGAGAATTATTTTATTATTATTTTATTCATGGAGCAGTTTTCCCTCTTCTTAAAATATTCCTTTTTAATGCAGAAAAGGGTAAATCGGCTACCATTCCTCCTCCGGTCACTGAAACCCATGTCTAACAATCCCACCATTTAGGTATCCTCATCCCGATTCCAATGAGCTATTACACTAAGGTGTTCCATCATGTATTCCTCCCGGAATGCCACCCAGTGAGCGTAATCAGTTGAGTTAAGCCCATAAATAACTCAAATTTTTTAAAGTTATCGGAATGCACCAGAATGAAACCCAAACTGCTTGGCTGATGGAATATATCAAGTGAATGCCACCCTACCACATAAAAACTCCTCAAAACTCCTTCAAAATGCCCCTGGGCCCACTGATGACACCAACCTGTACCTATGACCGGTCTGCTTCTAACTCTAGAATTCCATCCTAGCCCTGTCATAGGTGACAAAAAAGGGAATATTATTGCAGACCTTCTGCCCCAATATTTCTTGCCCTCAAGCAATCCAAATATGTGGGCCACGCAGTTGGCCCACTAGAACTAAGACCCAATGCCCGGATCCCATACAAACCCATGGGTACTGCTATGCACCTGTGTCAAGCTACTCAGAATAGAACCCTCAATGTCAGGATCCCAAACTGGTCTCTCACTGTACCAGTAAAAAAAAAATCCTCCCAGACCCCAACGCCACCATGGCCAATCATCGCCCAAGTCCCACAACTCGGATTTTGCACTGCCTCTGGCTATAGATGATGCCACATGAAGTGAAGTCTGCCAACAAGCATCAATGCTCCCTGGCTCCTGCTGTGATGTACCTCTAACTATATAAGCTATCCCACCAACTACATACCAACTCATCACCTCTCTCCAATCCATGTCCTGCCTCAATCCCACATTAATCCTGCTCTCCTAAAATCAAGATGGAGTGCTGAAGAAATTACGACCTGTGCCCCACTACCAGCTAGAATCTATAACATCTGCTATGTCTAAGGGCCACTACTCTGTTGTGCTCCCTACAAAGAAAATTGTACCATCAAGAGGGTACCAACTCATGATCTTCCGCCAATATATCCTGTAATAAGAATCCAATGTATTATCAACTGCATATAGAATATGCCCAGAGAACTGTCGCTGGCTCATAATCAACTCATGCTACTCAGTCTCATCTGTCAACGAAAGATGCCTGTAGAAGAAAGCCCCTCTCTCTATAATGGGCCAAAGTGGGCAAGATATGTTGCAAGCCCCATCGATGTACTCCTGGAGAGTGCTCCTCCCTGAAAGTACTGTAGCTCTGATGACTACATGTGCATCTATTTGTACCTCATCAGTGTGTCGGCCCAACGATGGATGCTCCACCATCTCCAATAGCTCATCCCTCTCATGATCAAGAATGTAATGCTCCTATTATCTACTAAACCCTTACAGAACTATCCCATCAACCTCCAACATCTCCAGAGGATATGGATCTGTAGCTGCTGTCACTGTACTCGGTATCTATGCATCTGACTGCTCCTCCTTAAAGGCTAACCCCACGGTTAGCTGCATATCCATCATAGACTCAATGTGAGCCTCCATCTAGCTCTCCCCCAAAGGAATATCATGCATGATGTGCATAGTATCCTCCTCTTCTGACTCAATCTCCATCATATTTTTCTATGGTTGAATCGTCACAAGTGACTCATCACCTAGAGTATCTCCTGTAGAGTCCCCTAACTGCTCACCCTGCACACAGAATGCAGCTTTGGCCTACTGCCATAAACGTCGCATGACTTCTCTCGCTTCCCAGAAGCATCATCATTTGATCCCATGGACTCATCTGAAGAATATTCCTCATCCTAGCATACCGAAGGAACGTCTACTTGCTCTACCTCTACCACCTCTTCTGCATCTCTCAAACATGAGTGAATAGGCCCCCAAGGTTCTTTTCAAATGAAGAAATTTCCCTTTCTTCTCAGCTCATTTATGTTGCCTGATCCACCAAACTAGAGCAGCTCCTCCTTGGTCAACTGTCTCTTGAAAAGCTCAATGTTTTGCTCAACTAGCTCATGGGCTAGTTCATAAGTAGCGGGTGAGACCAACTTCTCTCTTCTCCAAATGCTCAACAACCTAGTCTGCAGCTCCTAGAAAATGGCATCACAGTCTCCCATGCATGATGACAGGATGGACTATATGTGAGCTATGGCTATGTTAGAATGATGTCTCCTAATGTTGAAGAAGCATTGGAACATCTACAACATCAAGCCATCACACTCATGATCGATCATGACCTCATAAGTCTGGGTCATGGCCATGACTTCTAAGAGCTTAAGCCTTCTCCCAAATGTAGAGCCTACACAGTTGCATAAATTTTGAAAGGCTCCTACTATTAGTCTAAAAATTCTCTTCATAACATCATTATTGTAGGGAGGGAAGGGTGTTGTTATCCTCAAAATGTCACTGAAACAAGAGGAAGCTATAAGCTTGACTCTCTCACTTGGATGTTCCAATAATGTAGCTTGTACCAATGCAAGCATAGATGGCTCCAAAGCCCAATTTAAACACCAAATATATTTCTCTACCTTGGAAAGGCAGGATTCCAGTTTCTCTAACATGGGAAAATCATCTTCTGATCTTCCATTCTTTAAGTCCATCCCAAGTGCATAAAGCCAATTTCCCACTTCTTCCTCCTTCTATAAATTCCTCGGATGCCTTTGTTGGAGAAAATTATGTACCTTCTTGGAGAAGGGATTGTTGTTCTGTTTTGTTTTCTGGTCTTTTGATGCATGGTGGTTCAAGGAACCAACTTTTACATTGTTTAATCATTTTGATCTTTGGTTTAGATCGCAACCCACTGAGGCACTGCTATGTTGATTTAGGAGTTGTTTTAAAAAATTCATTGTTTCAACGACATATATGGAAGTAACAGTGGTTTAGCTGGACTTGCACAAGGCAAGCTACAAGCACCAGGTGATGAGTGCAAACAAATCCAACCGCTCCAATAGCAAGCTCCTCCAAAAACTGCATTGTTGCTCTAAGACTACACTACTACCTAACTTCGGCCTCTGATTTACCTAGTGTAAACTACTCAAAAAATTCTAGGAATTTGGGAAGGTGATCCTTGCCCAAAACCCAAAAAAATGCAGAAAGGGTTTCCTCTAATTCAAACCTTCAAAATCTGACCCTTTGTAGTTTGGCCCTCTTCTAATTTCGTTTTATGGCACTGCAGTTGCTACTGTCAATCATTTCTCTCCAAAATCCCAACCAAAATCCTCAAATGGCTCTCCCATCAATCTCCCAACACCCCAACTCTAAAATCCCACCAATGCAGCTCCCACAAATGATCCTCCTCCAATGATTGTGTAGGCCCTTCTAACCAAAATAGCTGCAACTGAAAATGGAAAATATGCAGGTTGAGCCAAGTTCGAGGCTCTGAAACCACTGTAATATCCCGGATGGGATATTTTAATTAAAAATGCATAAAAATAACTAAACTCCAAAATATGTTGTAAAACCACTATTTACTCAATAGAAGATTACCATGTAAAATAAACACATAAGCACTGAAATCTATCAACACATAAAATAGGAAGAATCTCATAATTTTATTATAGATAATAACTAGGGTTACAAATACATCTGACCCAAAGAAAGAGCTAAGACGAAGAGCTGGCCACCAAGATGAGCTGTTGCACTGCGCTGACCTCAAAACTGAACTGCTGCACTCTCCCTCCGGCAACAGCTGCCACTGAGCTCACTGAAGATAATGAAGCACAAGTTAAAAATCTGAATGATCCTCACACCAATCCCTAAAGCTTTGCGAAACTTCTGAGTTAATTCTCCTCAAGAGAGTTTTGTTTTCGTCCAACACTCACAAATCACCTGAGGGGTTTCGTCCTGGGGCTGCGGCTGAAGTAGAGAACCGTGTCTCACACCTCTCATACAATAAAATGATATGATCCAGAGATATCTCTCAATGGCCTCCTCCATTTCTTTTATAAATCCCTTGGAGCCTTCTAGAGCATTATTTTATTATTGTTTTATTCATGGAGCACTTTTCCCTCTTATTAAAATATTTCTTTTTAATGCAGAAAAGGGTAAATCGGCTACCACGCCTCCTTCGATCACTGAAACCCATGTCTAACCATCCCACCATGTAGTTATCCTCATCGCGATTCTAATGAGCTATTACAATAAGGTGTTCCATCATGTATTCCTCCCGGAATGCCACCTTGAGCGTAATCAGCTGAGTTAATCCCAGAAATAACTCAAATTTCTAAAAGTTATTGGAATGCACCGGTACGAAATCCAAACTGCTCAGATGATGGAATATATCAAGAAAATACGACCCTAACACATAGAAAATCCTCAAAACTACTCCAAAAAGCCCCTGGGCCCACTAATGATACCAACCTGTACCTGTGACCGGTTTGTTTCTAACTCTGGAAGTCCATCCTAGCCCTGTCATAGGTGACACCAAAAAAGGGAATATTATAGACCTTCTGCCCCAAGATTGCTTGCCCTCAAGAAATCCAAATATGTGGGCCACCCTGTTGGCCCACTACAACTAAGACCCAATGCCCAGATCTAATACAAACCCATGGGTACTGTTATGCACCTGTGTCAAGCCACTCAAAATATACCCCTCAATGTCGGGATCCCGAACTGATCTCTCACTATACCAGTCAACAGAAAATCCTCCCAGACCCCAACACCACCATGGCCAATCATCGCCCAAGTCCCACGGCTTAGACTGCGCACTACCTCTGGCTATAAATGATGCCCCATGAAGTGAAGTCCACCAACAAGCATCAATGCTCCCTGGCTTCTGTTGCGTTGTACCTCTAACTATATAAGCTATCCCACTATCTATGTACCAACTCATCACCTCTCTCCAATCCAAGTCCTGACTCAATCCCACGCTAATCCTGCTTTCTTGAAATCGAGATGGAGTGCTAAAGAAACAACAACTTGTGCCCCACTGCCAGCTGGAATCTATAACATCTGCTATGTCTAAGGGTCGCTGCTCTGTTGTGCTCCCTATGAAGAAAATCATACCATCAAGAGGGTACCAGCTCATGATCTCCCTCCAATCTATCCTAGAAGAAGAATCCAATGTAATGTCAAATTCATACGGAATATCCCCAGAGAACTGTCGCCAACTCATAATCAACTCACGCTGCTCTGTCTCATTTGTCGACGAAAGATGCCTATAGAAGAAAGCCCCTCTCTCTATAATGGGCCAAAGTGGGCAAGATATGCTGTAAGCCCCATCTATGTACTCCTAGAGAGTGCTAATCCCTGGAAGTACTGCAGCTCTGTTGACTGCATGTGCATATATCTGTACCTCATCAGTGTGTCGGTCCAACGATGGATGCTCCACCATCTCCAACAGCTCATCCCTCTCCTGATCGAGAATGTAATGCTCCTATTATCTACTAGACCCCTGCAGAACTATCCCATCAACCTCCAACATCTCCAGAGGATATGGATTTGTAGCTACTTTCACCATACTTGGTATCTGTGCATCTGACTACTCCTCCTCAATGGCTAACCCCATGGTTAGCCACATATCCATCATAGACTCAATGTGAGCCTCCATATGGCTCTCCCCCAAAGGACTGTCATGCATGATGTGCATAGTATCCTCCTCTGCTGACTCAGGCTCCATCATATGCTGCTCTGGCTGAATCAACACAAGTGACTCATCACCCAGAGTATCTCTTGTAGAGTGCCCTGACTGCTCACCTTACACACTGGAATGTAGCTCTGTCCTACTGCCATCAACTCTGCATGACTACTCTCACTACCCAGAAGCATCATCATCTCATCCCCTGGACTCATCTGAAGAAGAGTCCTCATCCTGGCATACCGAAGGAATGTCTACCTGCTCTACCTCTACCACCTCGTCTTCATCTCTCAAATATGAGTGATTAGGCCCCCAAGGTTCTTTGCAGATGAAGCAAAGTCCCTTTCTCCTCAGCTCATTTCTGCTGCCTGATCCACCAAACTGGAGTAGCTCCTCCTTGGTCAATTGTCTCCTGAAAAGCTCAATTTTCTACTCAACTAGCCCTTGGGCTAACTCATAAGCAGTGGGTGATACCAACTGCTCTTTCCTCCAAATGATCAACAACCTAGTCTGCATCTCCCGTCAAATGGCATCACGGTCTCCCATGCATGACGACAGGATGGACTGTATGTGAGATACATCTATGTCAGAATGATGTCTCCTAATGTTGAAAAAGCATTGGAACATCTGCAGCATCAAGCCATCACACTCAAGATCGATCATGACCTCATAAGTTCGGGTCATGGCCATGACTTCTAAGACCTTAAGCTTTCTCCCAAATGTAGAGCCTGCACACTTGTATGAATTCTGAAAAGCTTCTACTATCAGTCTAAAAATTCTCTTCATAACATCATCATTGTAGGGAAGGAAGGGTGTTGTTATCCTCAAAAAATCACTGAAACAAGAGGCAGCTATAAGCTTGACTCTCTCACTTTTCCAAGAATCTAGCATGTACCAATGCAAGCATAGATGGCTCCAAAGCCCAATTTAAACACCAATCAGATTACTCTACCTTGGAAATGCAGGATTCTAGTTTCTCTAACATGGGAAAATCATATTTTGATCTTCCACTCTTTAAGTCCATCCCAAGTGCATAAAGCCAATTTCCCACTTCTTCCTCCTTTTGTAAATTCCTCAGATGCCTTTGTTGGAGCAAATTATGTACCTTCTTGGGGAAGGGTCTGTTGTTCTGTTTTGTTTTCTGGTCTTCTGATGCATGGTGGTTCAAGGAACTAACTTTTACATCGTTTAATATTTTTGGTCTTTGGTTTAGATCGCAACCCACTGAGGCTCTGCTATGTTGATTTAGGAGTTGTTTTAAAAAATTCATTGTTTCAATGACATATATGGAAGTAACAGTGGTTTAGCTAGACTTGCACAAGGCAAGCTACAAGCACCAGGTTATGAGTGCAAGAAAATCCAACCGCTCCAATAGAAATCTCTTCCAGAAACTACTTTGCTGCCTAACTTTGGCCTCTGATTTACCTAGTGAAAACTGCTCAAAAAATTCTATGAATTTGGGAAGGTGATCCTTGCCCAAAACCCAGAAAGGGTTTCCTCTAATTCCAACCTTCAAAATTTGACTCTTTGTAGTTTGGCCCTCTTCCAATTTCATTTTCTGGCACTGCAGCTGCTACTGTCAATCATTTCTCTCCAAAATCCCAACCAACCTCCTCAAATGGCTCTCCTATCAATCTCCCAACACCCCAGCTCTAAAATCCCACCAATGCAGCTCGCACAAATGATCCTGCTCCAATGATTACGTAGACCCTTCTAACCAAAATAGCTACAACCGAAAATGGAAAATATGCAGGTTGAGCCAAGATCGAGGCTTTGATACCACTGTAATATCCCAGATGGGATATTTTAATTAAAAATGATGAAAATAACTAAACTCCACAATATGCTGTAAAATCACTATTTACTCAACAGAATATTACCATTTAAAATAAACACATAAGCACTACAATATATCAACACATCAAATAGGAAGAAACTCAGCATTTTATTATAGATAATAATTGGGTTTAAAAATACATCTGACCCAAAGAAAGAGCTGAGACGGAGAACTGACCACCATGATGAGCTGCTGCACTGCGCTGGCCTCAAAACTGAACTACTACACTCTCCCCCTGACAACAGCTGTCACTAAACCCACTGAAGATAATGAAGCACAATTTGAATATCTGAATGATCCTCACACCAATCCCTGAAGCTCTCCAAAACTTCTAAGTGAAGTCTCCTCAAGAGAGTTGGGTTTTCGTCCAACACTCACAAATCACTCGAGGGTTTCCATCTTGGGGCTACGACTGAAGTAGAGAACCGTGTCTCACACCTCTCATACAATACAATGATATGATCCAAAGATATCTCTAAATGGAATCCTCTATTTCTTTTATAGATATCTTGGAGCCTTCTAGAGCATTATTTTATTATTATTTTATTCATGGCGCACTTTTCCCTCTTATTAAAATATTCCTTTTTAATGCAAAAAAGGGTAAATCGGCTACCATGCCTCCTTCAGTCACTGAAACCCGTGTCTAACCATCTCACCGTGTAGGTATCCTCATATTGATTCCAATGAGCTATTACACTAAGGTGTTCCATCGTGTATTCCTCCCAGAATGCAACCTTGAGCGTAATCAGCTGAGTTAAGCCCATAAATAACTCAAATTTCCGAAAGTTATCAGAATGCACCAAAACAAAAGCCAAACCACTCGGATGATGTAATATATCAAGTGCATGCCACCCAACTGCATAGAAACTCCTCAAAACTCCTCCAAAAAGCCCATGGGCCCGCTGATGACACCAACCTGTACCTGTGACCGGTCTGCTTCTAACTCTGGAAGTCCATCCTAGCCCTGTCATAGGTGACACCAAAAAATGGAATATTACACTAGTTTAAGTCCATTCTGTCTATAAAGAAATTTTAGCCCTTTGATATTAATGAAATAAAGTTTTATTTCCACTGCATTTTTATATTTATAGTTATATTTGTATTATGTTGTGTTCTTGCATAAATTCGGATCATCATGTGATTAATTATGCCTTGATTTTTCTTTAACTTCCACTCAAGCACTTTGATTTCACTGTGTAATTCTTTATTCCACTCTTTCAATTATTTTATTCCTAGCTCTCGAACTTTGAAGACGCTTTCCTCCTTTAGTCATTTTTCTCCTTAACGTGCTCGCTTGATTATCACGCTGGCCTGCTTTCACACTCGCTTGATTTTTTTTCAATAGGATGAGGGTGTCGGATACTACCAAATATGAACCCCAAATTTTGATTACAATCTTGAATTTAATTATTCAACCCACCCTCTCTCAAATTAAAACATTACTTTGGATTGTACCAATGACCTTCCCTTAAAATAAAATTCACTTATCACTCCATATTACAAATCACTCCAAAATTATAAAAAATTACACCTTATCACTCCAAAATTACAAAAATAAATTACGCCTTATCTCTCTAAATATCTACAAAAAGAATTACACCTTATCACTCCAAAAAATTACTAGGCTAAAAAAATCGCTCCAAAATTAGAAATTTCCAAATAGAAGCTACAATTTATTTCTTTGCACCTTATCTCTCCATTATTTTTAGTTTAAAATTTTTAATAATTATTATTTTTTATTTTTTTTCCTTAAATCAATATAAAAAAGTTTAAAAATCACTTTGTTTTCAATCTTATAAAGCATGCACCATATAGGAAATAAAATTATAAAGAAAGCACCATACTTATGAAATATTTTGGAAAAAAATTGGGTGCATTCCGGACAGAATTCAAGGAAGATGGGTTCCATGGAGTCCACGGTGATGGCTCCTCCAAGTTGGTTCAACATTGGACCTTCAAGCTCCAGTGTGATGTTAGCTTAAGGAATTCTTCACTCACGAGAGAGAACTAGTGGATCAATTTCTAGCCCAGCTTATTTATTTGAGCACAATGTTGTTACAGGTTATCTACGCTGACTAATCTCAACATGTATCTTTAGGAAAGTGTTGCAGATCTCCACAATGGTCATTTCTTGAAAATATGCAGTAAAAATTTGATCTAGTTTGCAATTGTTGTGAATGCTTAATGCATACCCTAGGGCTTCAGTCGACAATCATTTAATTTTTTTTTTTTTTGAAAACAATTTTGAGTACAGAACTAAATGAAATTGGTAAATTACAACACTCCATACTTCCTATTTCATAACGCCAAAATGAAATAGGCATGGGAGGCTCAACGAATAATTTTTGGATATACCGAGTATGGAGACTCGAGGAAATATCTATGCGGGTTCTTTGACACCACTATTAGAAACAAAACAGTATTGTTAACACTAGAAAATTGTACAGTAGAAGATGACATTAATTAATGTCAAGCCAAAGGATTTACAGGGCAGGAAGACATTATGGAATCAAGAAAGTATTTAAAATCTCTAAGGTTTTGAGAAAATCAAATTTGAACTAGTCTAAAAATTCTAATTGCACGCTTTATCCTTCGAGAAGAGCGCCTTCTGCACACCTTTTTTCCCGATAAGCACACATTCCTGAAAGTGGCAAAATGTCATTTTCTGGGACCACACAAAGCAAAGGACAGTTACTCCTTACATGAAGCCACCTAAGGACATCCACCAACACCTCCTTAGACACTATGTGAGCACACAAAGGAATATTTGGAGCACACAATGGAATCATACCTCTCCCTTGGGTCACCATCCACCATGTACCAAGTGAGGGAAGGAGGATTTTAAATCCCCTATATAAAGCCACCAAGAGATGAAGAATGGGTGATCACATTGTTATGCTGGCTAGAATTGCCCAAGAAATACCAGTAATGTGTGACCCAGAGCTGGAGATAGAGGGGAATCGATTGTTGGCCACCCAACAATCCTAGTCCATCACAGCGGAGAGAGTGGGAGATTGCATTAGAGGCAGAGCTTGGAAAAACAACATCCTTGCATCTGGACCTAGAACCATTGTCTAGGGGCCTTTTGGAAAGTGGGTAAAATTTCTTCTCCATATCAAAAATTTAATAAGAAGAGGCCTAGAGCCATCATTTGCATTATTATGGTTTTGACTCTCTTCAATAGCTTCTTTATATTTGTGTTTTAGTTTTTATTTTAATTTGAGCATACATTTGCATACTTTTTCCTCTAGATTGTATGCTTTTGAGCTCCACCACTTTCTTCCTGTTACCAATAGTTTATAGGGGTAGACCACACCCCTTAAACTGGTTCGATTTCATACACCCATGCATCAAATCCACCACAACAGTATTGGCGAATCCACTAACGTTTTACAAGTTTATGTGGTTGTGCCATCTCTTGCAGGAGACCTTTGTCTACGCTGGAGAGTGGAGCTGATAGTCCTCTGATCCATATTGCAGTCCTTATATTCATTTTGAGTGGAAAACTGAAGAAGGCAGCTCCTAAAATTTTTATTTTCAGGAATTAGTGCACAGTTGTTTCTCACAGACGCGCAGTGCGCACATTCAGGGCTAACCTGCACACAGGAAAGTGCACCTGTCAGGGCCTTTTGCACACAATTTACAAAATGAGATTTTTCTCCCTATATTATGCATTTTTTTGCTTTTAGTGTGCTGGGCAGCCCCTAATGTATCTTCCAGCACTTTTTTTGATACCCCACAACTTATAATAACTCACTTTTAGTTGCATTCTATAGGCTTAGAGTTAGTTTCACTTCAAGTTGTTTTTTGCAAAAATATTCACATAGTTTAAGTAGGGGGAAAATTAACCATTGCATTCTGAACAATTTATGTTTTGAAAATTCTAGTGTTCACACTTAGATAACTATTCCAAGTAAGTGGCCCAATACCGCACATGCATAACTAGTTTTATTCTTTCTAGTGTAGAAATTGCTAGTTTAGTTCAGTTTTTGCAGTAGGAATTGCGGGACAAGGATTGAATTGTCGATTACAGCAAGTAATATTTGCTACCTTTGCACCCTCCGGTGATCCTAGGTAAGCATATGAACACTCTATATTTACAATTCACCATCTCCCTTTAGTTAGTCACATAGATTAACTAGGAAAATTTGAAAGCAGTCCATTATCTGCACATGTTTTCCATTTGAGCCAGGAACAATATAACATAGTTTAACTAGGGGATTTTTTGTAAAGGGTAACCGATATCCATATGTTAAAAATATGATCTTGTTCACCTTATGCTCACACACACTCACTCACTAAGCAAAGGAAGACACCTAAAACTAACTTAACCAAACTCACTAAATTCTCCGCACAGGGGCCAAAAAATAATTTATAGTTTAAGTTAGGATCAAGGGGGTAGGCATCCAATAAGCCGACTTGATCATACTTCATATTGAAACATAGAAGTTGTGTATTTAGGGAGCTTCAAATCCACCTATCAGCCCATGGAAAATAAAACCTGAGTGCAGCAGAGACCTGATTCAGAGGGGGTTAGGCTTAGGCACAGTGCGTGCGGTATCAGTTGGGGCTACCTGACCCAGCTGATACTCGGTACTATTAGCTGACTATCAAGAAGCCCAAGACTCAAACGCTCATGTGGGATGGTGGATCTTAGTGGAAAAAAACTAGGGCATCCTTTACCCTATAGGTGACGGTGCAAGCAAGCGCTAGACCCTCTACCCTTACCTTGGTGGATTCTCTTCGGCTAACTGGGGGCATCGCCAGCTCTTACGAGGCGTTGTGCCAACACTCGAAAGAAATTTTCTCAAGGCCTAGTTACTTTTGAGTGTGTGAGGACACATAGGTCTTCTAGGATTTTGAGTATCATGTGCAAACAAACAAAAACCATATTTTTTCCTTGATTGATCACATAGATTAAGTTAAAGGGAAAATTTATTTTATTTTCGCTTTGTTTTATGTATGTGGCCATAAATGTTCTTTGATCACATACTCTACCCTCTCAAATTTTTCAAAAACCAAACCTGTTTGACACCTGGACAGTCCAAACTGAACCTCGTCGATCCAGTCATCTTTTGGACCTCCCCCCATTACAGAGAGGGGTTCCAGGTCTTTCGCCATTTAGGCATCAAAGACAGAACACTGCCACCATCATTGGTTCATCCTTTATTGGAGCAACCATAGTTGAGAACCCTAGTCAGTCTCCCAACACCACACCGCACACCACTCCTCCCTCGACCCCTAGGGGGTAGAGAAGTGCATCCCATTTGGGAAACCAAATGAACACACATCAGGGTACGTCACAGAATAACCCTAATTCTGACCAAAACTTTGTGTCTTCACACGTTGCAATGGCATCAACCTCCCAGTCACGTTTCTTAGCTTCATTGAATCTACCCAATTTAACCAAGCTAACGAATGACCCCATCGCACGTGATCCTTCATGGCCTCCCATGCCCACAAAGCTCCCTTCGGATATACCAAAATTAGAAGGCAAGCAAGCGGAAGACCCAGGTAATCATGTAATGACCTTTCACCTGTGGTGCTCATCGAATAGTATCATCTACGACACTATTCAATTGAGACTATTTCAATGCACTCTTATGGGAGTAGCCGCAAAGTGGTATGTGGAGCAACCTCCTACTTCACATGGAACCTTTAGCGCCCTCGCTTCCGCGTTCCTCACATATTTTCAGTTACCCATTCACCGTGATTCGGGAATGGAATTACTAACTCATTTAAGATAGACCCCCTCCATCCATATCTTAGACCATCTCCATGAATGGAGTCGGCGTCGTAGTTTATGTAAAGATAAACTCGATGATCGGGTCCTCTTAGATTTATTCTTGAAAACTCTGATGACGGAGATTTCAAAGGATGTGGCGCAGCAAAACCCCACATCCGAAGAGGATGAAATTAGTAAATCCCAAAATCTTGAACTGATTTATACGTAGTCAGGATACATTTACAACATCCTGCCTACACCCTTCACCTACAAACTTATCAAGAATTTCCAGGCACGTCAAACTTTGTAGATGGATTAATAGGGTTAATGACCCAAGGTTACCTAGGCAGCAGTAGCCAAAATCTCAGTTACGCATATAGTTCTAACCAGAACATGTATCAACTCATATTTCAAAGTCATTATATGCCTCAGAAAAATTTGACTAATAGGGAGAAAGCGTATCACCAAGGAGGACCCTATCCTCTGGCTGAGGGGACCCATTACACAGAAAGAAACACTAACGGAAGAGCTCCCCTCCAACAGACAAGTGCAAACAAGGGACAACATTATGCTTAGTCCCTAGCACATGACCCACCTACGTAAACTAATGACCAGGTGAAATTTTTGCAGCAGCCCCAAAATCAACCACACTAGTATAACCAAGAGAAATACCCTCCTAACGTGGTTAAGAAAAATTCAAAAAACAAGACAAAAGGGAACCCTAGATAGGGGGAAGCAACCAACAGTGCCCACCGCGATCCCAGGCTGGAGGTAACTCTAACAGGAATTAGAACCAGGAGCCAAGAAATTCCCAACGGCAAGACAAAAGGCCGCCTATGTGAACAAACCATTATTTTTCAATATGTGGTGAGTACGGGCACTATACTCACCACTGTCCCGATCTCCCTGAGCTAAAAAATCTTCTAAGTAATCGAGGACAAAGATGATCTTCCTAACAACCTGCCGTGACGCAAGAACCATTCCTGAACCAAGGGACGACAAGAACTCACCAACAAAACCCAGATAATTCCAGGAAAAGCAGCCATCAAATCTACATGACTGGGGAAGAGATGTTTTTCCAAACACAGAACCGCAGCTACGACACCCCACCAGACACCACTACTTCAGGGGCTAGTACTAGTACGTTGTTGTGTAACCAGCTCCAAAAATAGAAGAAAAGAGATACCAACACCTTAGAAATAAGCCACTTCGAGGGGGAAACCTCCAATACATTACATAAATGAACAATTCTTGGATGATACAATTTACAAAACCTCCTTTCTATATATAGGAGTCCATGGGGCCATAATGTAATCCTAGTGGGCCACAATGTAATCCTAGTTGACCTAACAATACTAATTTAAGGGCACAATAATAAAAAAATGGGGGTTACAAGGGTACAATAATAACAATAAGGGGGTTACACTAATAACAATAAGGGACTATACGAGTAATATAGGGACCTAACATGCCCCTCTCCTTCAAAAAAGTGTTGTCCTAAACACTTGAGTAGCTCTGGGTGCTTCTGTATAAAATTCTCATCCTCCCATGTAGAATCTTCAGTGGGTAAGTTCTTCCACTTGATGAGATACTCTGAAATTGATCGATTCCATAGTTGTCGAGTTCTTTTTCCGTGACTGCTTCAGGTTCCAATATGATTTTTCCTTCCTCATCAAGTTCTGGAAATATTGTTTGAACTGGAAGGTTTTCACCTATAACCTTCTTTAAGCATGAAACATGGAAAACTGGATGTACTCGCGAAGAAGCAGGAAGCTCCAATTTGTATGCCATAGTACCAATCTTTTGCAACACCTTGTAAGGGCCATAGTACTTTGGCGATAATTTATTATCCTTCTTAGCTTGCTTGAGGGACATTTGTTTGTATGGTTGTAGCCGTAAAAATACCCAATCTCCTACATTAAAACTTCTCTCGCTGCGATGTTGATCTGCCTGTTGTTTCATTCGATTTTGTGCCAAATTCAGGTTATCCTTTAAGAGTTGGAGAACTTCTTGCTGATGCTCGATGTGATCTTCCACTTCTTGAACCTTCAAATTTTCCCTCAAAGATGATGTGATGGATGGTGGATGATATCCATAAAGTGCCATAAATGGGGTCATTTTTGCTGCAGTATGGAAAGAAGTGTTATACCACCATTCAAGGAGAGGTAACCACTTGACCCATTGTGTTTGTTTATCAGATACAAAACAACGAAGATATCCTTCCAAACATTTATTTACTATCTCAGTTTGACCATCAAATCGAGGATGATAAGATGAGCTATGAGCTAATTGAGTACCCAAACAAGAAAATAACTCCGTCCAAAAATTTCCAGTAAAAATGGGATCTCTGTCGCTCACAATGACCCTTGGGCTTCCATGTAGCTTTTGAATTCTGTCCATAAATGTAGTAGCAACTGTACTTGCTTTAAATGGATGAGATAATGCACAAAAGTGTGCATACTTGGTAAGTCTATCAACTACCACCATGATGACACTCTTTCCTTTGGAATTAGGTAAACCTGTGATAAAATCGATTGAAATCTCCTCCCAATGTTGACATGGAATGGATAAAGGTTGTAGAAGTCCCGGGGTCTTAATTGTTTCCACTTTATTCTGCTGGAAAACCAAACATTCTGCCACAAACTTTTGAATATCAGATTTAAGGCCATCCCAAAAAAATTCTTTCTTCACCCTGTGGTAAGTTTTTAAAAATCCTGAGTGTCCTCCTATAGGAGAAGTGTGCAATTCCAGAAGAATATTTTGTTTTAGTTGGGAATTCTTACAAAGATATAAGCGATCTTTGTACCATAAAGAATCATTTTTCCAAATAAATGTATCAGATGTACTAGGATCTTGTTGCAACTTTTGAATGAGTGTCCATACATATTTTTCCTTCTTCCATTCATCTCTTGCTTCAGTTATCCAATCTGGTTGGATAATAGAAATGGCACAATGCAATGCTTCCACCTCTTCATTCTTTCTTGAGAGTGCATCTGCAACAACATTAAGCTTTCTTTTTTTGGAGATTATTTCAAAGTCATAACCCAACATCTTTGTGACCCATTTTTGCTGCTCTTCTGAAGATAGTCTTTGCTCCAAAAAGTGTTTAAGACTATCATGATCATTTTTTACCTTGAAGTGTCTTCCCATTAGGTAAGTTCACCATTTCTTTAGTGCATGCAGTATTGCTAACATTTCCTTCTCATAAATAGGTTTATGTAAATACTTTCCTTTGATGGGACGACTTTCAAAAGCAATGGGTCTTCCTTCCTGCATTGAAACTGCACCAATTCCATTTCCTAAGGCATCACATTCCACAATAAATGTTTTTGTGAAGTCTAGCGTAGCTAAAACCGGTGCTAGGCACATTGCCTCTTTAAGATGTTCAAAGGCCTTAGTTGCTTCAGGAGTCCATGAAAATGCATCTTTCTTCAATAATGTTGTTAGAGGTGCTGCTATTCTCCCATAATTATTAACAAACTTGCGATAATACCCTGTTAACCCGAGAAATCCTCGCAACTGCTTTATGGTTGTGGGAACTTTTCATTCCTTAATGGCTTTAATTTTGTTAGGGTCCACTTTAACACCCTCGTGAGATACAATATGACCCAGATATTCCACCTCTTGTACTCCAAAGAAACATTTGGACTTTTTTGCATATAATTGTTTCTCCCGCAATAGTTTGAGCACCCTGTCAACATGTTCAACATGATCCTTCCAAGACCTGCTGTAGATTAGTATATCATCAAAAAATACTAGCACAAATTTTCTAAGGAAGGGTTTGAAAATGGAATTCATCAACCCTTGAAATGTAGAAGTGCATTGGTAAGGCCAAAAGGCATGACCAAAAATTCATAATGACCCTCATGAGTTCGAAATGTTGTTTTTGGAATATCTTCAGTCTTCATTCTAATTTGATGATATCCTGAACGAAGATCCAACTTGGTAAAATAAATAACTCCATGTAATTCATCCAATAATTCATCAATCACAGGAATGGGAAATTTGTCTTTAATGGTGAGCTTATTGAGCTCCCTATAATCCAGACACATTCGCCATGATCCATCCTTCTCGTGTACCAATACTACAGGAGCAGAGAAAGAACTTTGACTAGGTTGAATTATACCCGCCTCTAACATTTCTGCAATCATACGTTCAATTTCGCTCTTTTGGAAGTAAGGATATCTATAAGGCTCGATGTTTGGAGGAACACTTCCTGGAATCAAATGAATAGCATGATCATGATCACGAATAGGTGGGAGTCCTTTGGGAGTTTCAAACACCTTGGAATGATTGTCCAAGACTTGTTGGAGATCTGCAGAAATAGATGATTTTGATGTTGGAACTTCTAGTGAGCATAATTGTGCAATTACGCCTCGCTGTTCTTTCTTTAGAAGCTTTCTCATGACATTAGAGCTTATTATCCTTCCTGGCTTCCCCGCAATACCCCGTAATTCAACTTCCTTTCCTTCTGAAAAAAATTTCAAGAAAAGTTCTTGAAAATTAAAAGCTACCGTCCCCAAAGATTGTAACCATTGTACCCCTAGTACAACATCAGCACCTCCCATAGGAATGGCAAGCATTGGACTAGTCAATACATATTCCCCCATGGTTAGCTTGATATTATGGCATTTTCCAGAGCAATTTATAGGTCCTCCATTTGCAACCATCACTTGACATTCTGGTGCTGGGTATAGGAAACAATTTAATTCCTTGGCTACCTTACAATGAATAAAATTATGGGTGCTACCTGAATCAATCAACACTATTACCTTTTTCTTCTTGATTTGTCCTTGTATCTCGAGAGTTTGAGGAGTGGTAATTCCTGCCAGTGCATTACACGATATGGTCGGATTCATTTCTTCCTCTTCTAGGGTTGGTTCCTGGTGTATATCCTCTTCTTGTTCATTTTCTTCTTCCTATTCACAATCTATGTAAAATAATTTCTTCTCAGCACACTTATGACCTTTAGTGTATTTGCTATCACAACTGTAGCAAAGCCCTTTTGCTCTTTTTTCTTCCAATTTTTGTGGTGTCAACCTTGTAGGTTGTGGAAATCTAGGTATAGCAACACTTCCTTCTTTATAGAATTGAGTGGTAGGCTTCCTTGTCGCCATAATTTTACATTCAACTTTTCTTGCCAACCTGAATGCCTTCTCCAATGAATCAGGTTCCAAAACACGAACTTCATGTTGGATGTTATCCTTTAGAGTGCCTATGAAGAGATCAATCTCGTGTTCCTCTGGAATATCAGTTACCCTTATATTCAATTTTTGGAAGTCCTCAATGTGTTGTCCCACTAAACCCTTTTGTTTGAGATTTATCAATTGGCTAAAGAAGGTGTTGCTCTTTGTATCCTCATAATGTGCTATCATTTCCTCTGTAAAAATTGACCAAGTGACAATTTTTTTACGGGAGCAAAGCCATCGATACCATACAAACGTATTTTGTTCTAAATGTAAAGTTGCAATGCGTACCTTTTGTGTGTTTTGCACGTTATGGAGATCAAAATATTGCTCCATCTGTAGTATCCATGTTACAGGATCCTTTCCATCAAACTTCCTCATATCCATTTTTGGAATGTGGTGGTTCTTCCCGCCAACATTAGAGTTTATGAAATCACGATTAACATTTATTTTGTTCTCATCATGAGGTTCTTCTACTATCTTTTCACCATTAGGAAACATTTCTTGTATCAACTTTGTCAAACCTTTGATGTCTACTTTTAGATCATTCTTCATGTTTTCCATGTTTTTTTCCATGTTGTCTTTCATTTCATCCATCTTAGCTTCCATGCCAGCTTCCATGCCATCCATATTAGCTTCCATGCCTTTCTTAAAAACTTCCATTTCATTTTTTGTTTCTCTTTGCGAGAGTGAAATTTGTTGCACTTTCTCTTATAATTTTGATAGATCATGTTGCAATTCTTCATCTTCATGAGTCATAGTAGAGCCTTCTGAAGGCTTAATGGGTGTTTAATTATTTTTACGGGGCATATTTTAGAACCCAATACTGATATCTATTCTACAATATGCCCTTGGAATCAATTCAAATTGATTCTTCGAACAAGACTTATGAAATTCGGGAAAAAAAATACACACCTTTTTCTTGCTTTTGAGGAGCTCAATATTGTAATTGGATTATCTCTATGATTGCAGCACTTCAATATTTGAATTTTAGTACCAACGTAGCCCTCTGAATTATCTTTCGAATGCCACAGTTCTGACCTGATTTGGATTCTCCAAGACAAATTTGTGTCCAATCTCCCACAATGACCTAATTATGGACTGCTTCAATAGAGTGAACTTGTACGACTTTCCACATGTCACTTTTTCGTCATTTGGATCTGAAATTGATAGCCAAGAAACTAAAATCCGTTTACTTGCGACCACTTTTTACGACACTCCAATCTGATGCTCAGAGAGAGAGTTATGAAGATTTTACCATGATCACCTCTTTGAGATGAAATTCTGGATCCTAAAAAAGCATTACATTCCACAGATCATATCTCTGAAAATATTGCAAACCAAGATCTGAAATTTTTCGACAAGTTTCCTCAGGATTTCAGCTTCGCACCCTAAAAATTTCATATTCTGAACCTTCGTAGAAAGAAAGTTATAGCGCAAATGCCACGATGACCTGTTTAGGAGCCTGAAAAAAGACCTAACTTCCACAGATCATATCTCCGAAAATATTTCGAACCAAACTCTGAAATTTTTTGATGATCTTCCTCAGGATTTCGGCTTCACACCCTAAAACTTTCAGCTTCTAAAGCTTCCTAGAAAAAACGTTATAGCGAAAATACCACGATGACCTATTTGGAGCAGCGAAACCCTAGAATCCAAAGCTCTGATACCAAATGTTGTGTAACCAACGCCAAAAATAGAAGAAAAGAGATATCAACACCTTAGAAATAAGCCACTTAGAGGGGGAAACCTCCAATACATTACATAAATGAAAAATTCTTGGATGATACAATTTACAAAACCTCCTTTCTATATATAGGAGTCCATGGGGCCATAATGTAATCCTATTGGGCCACAATGTAATCCTAGCCGACGTAACAATAATAATTTAAGGGCACAATAATAAAAAAATGGGGGTTACAAGGGTACAATAATAACAATAAGGGGGTTACACTAACAACAATAAGGGACTATACGAGTAATATAGGGACCTAACATACGCTGACTGCACCTTTGACCATTTGAAATATGCCTATAGAACCATTGCCAAAGATGGCAAAGGGACCTAATAGGCAAATAGGTAACTACTCCAAAGTGGCCCACAATTATAGAATCATAGACGATTTACCTCAATCACCCACTACTATGTCCGTGCTAGAAGTACTACAGTTGTTCCCAAAGCAACGGAAAGCCCTAATTTCTGCGTTAGGCACTATTGATCTTGTCGATACATGCCTGATGGCTTTTGACTTAGACAAAGCCACCCCTAGGCTTCCTTCCATGGTCACCTTCTAGATACCAGTGTCGGTCCAGAATATCACTACTCACTGATGTGTCATAGACGAGGGTGCATCAACATGCATCATGTCAAAAAACGTTTGGCAGAAGTTGGGTTCTCCCGAACTAAAACCCTCAGTCTTAACGCTTCGAGTGTATGACGGTCGTCCCTCAACTCTCGTCAGCCTCTACCAAAATGTCCTAGTTTGTTTAGCCAGAAATATGGTCCACATAGACATTGAAGTCTTGGACGCTCACTTGGATTACAATATACTCCTCGAGTGGAGTTATATGTATGCCATGTCTGCCATAGCCTCCTCCGTCTTCTGCATTATCATGTTCCCCACGAGGATCGCATCATTACTGTAGACCAGCTGACACACAGCGAGAAGCATTCCATAACCAGCACAGATGTAATTTTACCCTATGTAGATACAACCTCAGATGGTCTTTCACAGTACCAAGAATATGGCCCTGGCCAGTTCAAACCGTCGTCCCTTCTAGGGTCATTCCTAGGAGATCCTCCCATTATCCCTGAGGCATCGCCCGATACCACAGGGGCCTTGGTGTGCATGATGTCCACATCAAGCACCGAGGTTAGTAAGGACACGAACTCAAGCAGTAACAACACTGAGGCATCAGCCACGATAGCCTCCCTAGCCTACGCCACCTCCCAAACCCCTTTCCTCTACCCTCCGACTAGCTTTGTCTCCCAACAGGTTTTGGCAACACTGGTATTACCCAACATATCGTTGGCATTCCCAGTTTGGTACCTCGTTCCTCCTTCTGGAATAGGAGCCACCCATGTTACTGCCACAGGGTTAAAGCCCCTCAGCCCCGAGGAGCCCCCACCCATCCAAGAAACTGTCGAGACCACCCCCACAAGGGAAGCTCCCATTGGGAAACCGGTGATCACGGACAAGAAAACCAAGAAGAGAGGAAAGAAGATGGTGACACCCACCATTCAACGGGAATCACTAGTATGCACCATATGCAATGTAATATGCCATCCTACCCATATATGTCAGGATCTGGATGAATTAAAACCACTCCTTGGCTCTGAAACAGACATCTCGATGTCGCATTCCCGTAAAAAGGAACCTACCACCAAAGGTAAAAGCAAAGCACTATGTGCCAATCACGCATGCACTCTCTACAGCACCTATGGGCACTATACCCACCATTTCCCAAAGATCTCACGATATACGGATGCCCTACATGCCATCGAGCGATCCTCTCAGGAGAATCCCTCCACCCAGGCATCCGTAAATGAACCTCATGCCATACTTTACCTGCAGGAGGAACGAAAATCACCGGAAAGACAACCATTTTTCCCTCCTCCCCCCAAGCCACTGTACACCAACCAAGAACAGGGGAACCTAGTCACCTCATCCTCTTGAGTTATCAGGCGCATCGATTACTACATACATGTTGATCGAGTATTTGACCCAAGGTCACCTAGGCAATAGTAATCTGTATTCGGGGAGTTACTAGGCGCATCGTCTACTACAGACGGTTTGATCAGGTCTTTGACCCACGATCTCCTAGGTAGCAGTAGCACCCATGGTACTCTGAGAGTTACCAAGTAGGTATATTCTGCAGACGACTTGAACAAGTCTTTGACCCAAGGTCACCTTGGCAACAATAATTTTTATTTGGGGAGTTACTAGGCACATCATCTACTGTAGACAGTTTGATCAGCTTTTTTCACACGATCTCCTAGGCAGAAGTAACACCCATGGTACTCAGGGAGTTACCAGGTAGGTAGATTCTGCAGATGGTTTGATCAGGTCTTTGACCCAAGATCACCTAGGCAGCAGTAGTACCATGTGCATCGATTCTGCAAATGGTTTGATCGGGTATTTTTCCCAAGATCACCTAGGCAGCAGTAGCACCATGCACATCGATTCTGCAGATGGTTTGATCGAGTCTTTGGCCCAAGGACACCTAGGAAGTATTAATCAATACCCAGGATACTCATACAATTCTACTTAGAATGTATCACAACCTACCTATCATGAAAGTCACCGTGGCACCCATATACCAACCAGGGACAAGGGAACTGATACTCCCCATTCCCCGCACAAAATGGACCAATGGCACAACGTAATGTGACAGAAAATCTAGTGAAACCCTTCCTAGGCTCATCATCAACCATACAACTAGGAGAATTATGAAAATCCTCCAAATTATGCAATAAGAAGTCAAGGAACAAACCAAAAGGGAGATCTTGGACAGGGGGAAATAACTGGCAATGCCCCCCCGTTCTCAGTTTGGGGGCAATCCCAAATAAAGTCAAAACTAGGAGCCAAGTAACAAATCCCAAGGGAAAACAAGAGTTTAGAGTATCTGGTCACCAGACCAAAAGCAACACTATGATCAACACTCCATGAAAAATGAAAGCAATGCCACACATTCGCTTTCCAGAAAAAATAAATTTTCAGCGCCGGCAGGTATGCCCTCTCTCATATTATTTTTTAAAGCTCATGCCTTTCAATGATATTTGATGAAAAGGAGATGATTTCACTTGAGGTAGTTGTTTTTGTAGGAGGAACCTGCAAACCATTTACAACACCATCTACGGAAGGTTTTGGAGCAGGTATCATTCTACCCCCAGCATGAGAGAGTCCCAAAAAATTTTTCATATCTTGGCATCATTTCTCCATCAGAAATAAACCATAGGGTCTTCATATTCAACCACTTTTATCATCGCCTCACCCTGCACATGATAAACGTCCACGTTGGTCGGTAGAGCCTCCCCTCCATGGTGCTCATCACACAAAGTAGACCATATATCGTAGCAAAAGTGATGCCATGGCCATACCCCTTTAGTCCGAGAAGCACCTCATGCCCATCCATTTCATCATGCATAAAGTCAAGTTTACCATTCAAACTGAAACCCCCTTCCCAGACGACCAGGTTGTAAAGAAAATCGAAAGTGCACCTCTGCACATCACATTTGGCCCACCATACCCCCACCAGCATAATCCCATATGTGACATTTCTTCATCCGCTTCATCAAACCCGCACATGAGACCAACCAATGGGACCCCCACCCCTAGAAAAACACCGTCCTCACACCTTCAGTTAGCACACACTTTCATGTTTTGGGGTACCCGTCTCTGTGTTTTGCACAAACCAAACCTCATTATTTTATTCTTTTCGTAAGTGTACAAAGACCACAAATGGTGCACTTTTCCCCTTCACCCTAGTATTTCATATTTTCTCCCATGGCAGATGTCCCTCATTCCCCTTAGTCGAAGTATTTCACCCACACGCATGCACCATCATGACACTCATAGCCAGGTTTACACCCACCCTAGACATCCTACCGACTCCAGGGATTTTCCCTTTAGAAATAACTATAACTGTCACCAAGCTGCTAAAGTATACTCTGACCTTGGGCCACTGAATCCCCATCATCAGTTTTCAGTCACCTCTCACCAACATGCCTATGTTAAACCCATCACATCTAGGTCCCCGACCCCTCAGGTCAGTGACCCATGGTTCGGTTAAGGCTTCCTTTTTGTCTACCTTGACACCTCTATTCTAAAAAGGAAGTGGTACCTTGGATAACCCCTCCCCATGCAAAGGGGTGTCCTCAGGTGGCACTGTGGGAGACATCATTGTCCATAGATGTCATCGATCCTCCTGACATTCGACTATGAAAAAAAAATTCATGTCAAGATGGTATCATACCTTACAACCACTGCACTTTGATCAAGAACCATCAAAGACCCATGCCTCCATAAGTGTCTCTGTCAAACAATGCTTAAACGGGAAGGTCCCAACACCTATGTGTATGATCCATTTTTAGAATTATTAAAATTGTATCGAAATTAACCAAACGACCAAGATGGTTATTTGGAATTTGGTAATTATAGATTATGTAATAATTCAGGTATTGATCAAGATGGTCATCAAATTTGTGAGTTCAAATCTGCGACATCGATCGACATCGACTTCAGATTCTACTCCAGCAAATATATTTCAAAGCACCAATCAAGACATCTTCAAGTTGACCTGCGACAAAAACAACAAAGTCTGTTAAAAGACTTATGTAATAAAAATTGTCCTAAGTCTTAATTGAAAAGGTCAAAAATGGATATAGTCCGCTTTTTTAAACCTTGATGGATAAAAAGGATCCTAAAGTAAAAATCCTAAGTCCTAGGTTTAAGTCCTAAAGTCTAAGTTTTCAAATGAAAATACCTAGACTAAATGATAACGCAAAGATCCATAAACCTATGTCAAGGTTTGGAGGTTGGGTTTAATACCATATTGTAAAAGGAATATGTCAATTCTAGCACAAAACCTATGTTGAATTGGTCTAAAACCTTATTAAAAGGTTTGGGATGGGTTTTATAAACCTTATATTAAAGTCTCGGAAGAGATGGGTTTGAAAAACCTATGAATAAACCCTTAGGCGCAAAAGGTTTTTATTAAATTTCGAAACCTATGCCAAAAACCTTTATATTAAAGTTTGGAAGTCGGGTTTAAAACCTTTTCATAAACCTTAATGTAAGGTTCGAAAGAAGTTGTAAAACCTTTATTCAAAGATTCATGGTAATAAACCCATATTGTAAAGGGGTCGGATGTCGGACATATACAAATGTCAATAGAGATCAGGTTATGTTTTAAAACATTGTAAACAAACCCACAGTGTTAAATAAACACGTGTTTTCAAGACTGTAGCAGAAAATGTAACCGCCAACATATGTGAACAGGTGTAATACCCGTACGGAAAATGTGTGGTTTCCAGGTGTAATCAACGGATAAAACCGTAATCGACGGAAGGGATCTCTGTTCACATGATGTGGGTCATGACCACCAGGCTCAAGACCCTAACCGCCAGAATTTGACTGCAAATGTAGCCATTGCACTAATCACTTGTCGACAGTGAGATGTCTCCACGTGGTTAGCCTAACCGTCGGGCGGAGATTTTTATAATAAGGTTATATTTGGGTTTTAAAAAGTTATTTCAGCACTTGTTATGAAAATTTATTCCTGGTTATTAAATGATAAGGCTGAGACCTTATCCCTTCATTTCCTCAACAAATTTCGAAAGGAGGAAACCAGAAATTAGAGAACAGGCCAACATAACATACATAATGTTATCATCAAGTCTAAAATTGGATTTCGAAGATTAGATCAGCACTAAAACTTTGGAAATTAATCCTAATTCAAAGACTTCATTCAAAAATATCTCAACCATAAAGCTAAAAATGGCTCATTGAGATTGGAGGCAACATGTTAAGTGCCATAAATTAATGTTCTCCATATATAAAAAGACTCAAAGAAGTAACTTAGTAGAAGGGAGAGTGTTGAGAGAGAGACCTCAAGAGAGGAGAGTTTTCCCTACTTCAAGAAGAAGTAGGCATTCTTAATAAGACATAAGATACAATTGGTGGAGAGTTTTCTTATTGCTAGTTTATTGAAGGATCAAAGGCCATCCTACTTGTATAAAGACAATATCGAAGTACGTTGATGATTGACGAGATCAACTTCGACTTTCTAAAACTATTTCAGCCACCATCCAGTCAAAGGTCCTTAAAGCTTCAGTTCTCAGTTTGTTTTAATGTGAGAATCATCCATTTCTTTTCTTAAGTGTTAAAAGAAAAGAGTTGTATCAGTTAGCCTAATCAATGGATGGTATATATTTGCAACATCAATAGTGCAAATGATTATTCATTATAGCATATTTCTCTTGGCTTGAAGAATACAATGGACGGACAATTCTGAGGTGGACCCGGACACTTAGTCCAGGAGGGACGAACTCCGTCACAAACTTCTTTGTCTTATGGTATTGCTTATGTGATTGATGTGAAATTGTTCAATATAAACATACATAGATTATTTCATGTCTAAACAGTTAATGCATATAATAACTGATTAGTAATACTGCCAATCACATTTTGTACAAGGACTAGAAAAGATCTTGGTAAATTCCACATTTTAATAACCTGAGTGTTAATCTCTATAAATTTCTACAGAAAGAGTCTGTAGAGGGATAGGTAGCCTCTGGATCTCATCCTTTCTTTAAGGGTGGCATATCCAGCAAATGCCCCTACAGTCAATCTCTGAAATAGAGCTAAGTAACTCGAGTCATTTTCAGATCAAGTGGTATCAGAACAGCTAGTTCTTTGCAAGTACAAGATGGGAAAGAACACTCGCTAGTTGTCAAATCTAAGGGAACTCGAAGAGTCCAATTTGCAAGTTCAGCAGGAGAATGCTACATTGCACAGAATGGTGGAAGCACTCGAGAGAGACAAGCAAATTCTGTGATCGAAATTAGAAGACTTAAAGAGAACTAAAAGAGGAAGCATTCCTCTTATGAAAGATGCAGTTTTCAATGGAAAAAAGCTTGCACTTTCTCTCCAAAGTATTTCTTCTCTCTCATCTTCATCAAAGTCAGCAAGGGAAGACATTGGCTCATTTTCCCAATATCAAGCAGAAGACAATGTGGATTCACTTATTTCACCAGAAAGTGATTCCGAATCTGAAGAAGTTTCCAGCCAGAAACTCAGTTTGATCCCTGAAAGGAAAGGCTTATCGATGATGAAAGCCATGAGATACCGAGAAGGCGAAGGCTTGGGCAAACATGGACAAGGGAGACTTCAACCTATCCAGGTAAAAGAGAGACCTAAGAATCTGGGTCTAGGATGTGATGTGATAAAATGTGACTATTGCGGGAAGCTTGGTCATATCTCTGACCAATGCTGGTCAAAACATCCAGAACTGTTACTGGAGAAGCTCAAGGATAGAAAAGGTAAGAAACCCCAGTACTCTAACAGTAATGATTCTGATAGTGATTTCTTTTATAAAAATTGGATAATTGAAACAGTCAAGAGAATCTATCCATGTACATTCTGTAAGAGTCCTTGGCATTGTGTGGAACAACTTAGGAAGCAAAAAATTTGCAGCAAACAAATCGGAGTGACAAAAAGTCAACCTTCAGATAATGATAAGGCATTACAGGTAAAGAAACGTTCTGAAACAGTTTTTTTTCAATCGGCAAGTAACTCCAGAAACTCATCATCAAGCAAGAGGGAGAAAACTTGTCAAAATTGTAAACTGTCAAGGCATGTTCAAGACAATTTTCCAATGCTTCCAAAGGAAACAGTACCAACACCAGCAGCCCAAGAAGAATCCAAGTCACGTGTTAGAGAAAAAACAAGTGCTGAATGGAATTGGGAAAACTTCATGCCTTATGCTTAAATGATTTTGTAATATCTAGATTTAGTAAAATTGTAACTAGGTTCTAGAATTGAATTTGTTTTTCAAAAGCATTGTAATAAAAATTTTGGAGAACCAAAAGTTCTTTTAGTTGGGAGGTGTGATCCAATTTTAGAATTATTAAAATTGTATCGAAATTAACCAAACGACCAAGATGGTTATTTGGAATTTGGTAATTATTGATTATGTAATAATTCAGGTATTGATCAAGATGGTCATCAAATTTGTGAGTTCAAATGTGCGACATCGATTGACATCGACTTCAAATTCTACTCTAGCAAATATATTTCAAAGCACCAATCAAGACATCTTCAAGTTGACCTGTGACAAAAACAACAAAGTTTGTTAATAAACTTATGTAATAAAACTTGTCCTAAGTCTTAATTGAAAAGGTCGAAAATGGTTATAGTCCGCTTTTGTAAACCTTAATGGATAAAAAAGATCCTAAGGTAAAAATCCTAAGTCCTAGGTTTAATTCCTAAAGTCTAAGGTGTCAAATGAAAATACCTAGACTAAATGATAGCGCAAAGATCCATAAACCTATGTCAAGGTTTGGAGGTTGGGTTTAATATCATATTGTAAAAGGACTATGTCAAGTCTAGCACAAAACCTATGTTGAATTGGTCTAAAACCTTATTAAAAGGTTTGGGATGGGTTTTATAAAACTTATATTAAAGTTTCGGAAGAGATGGGTTTGAAAAACCTATGAATAAACCATTAGGTGCAAAAGGTTTTTATTAAAGTTCAAAACCTATGCCAAAAACCTTTATATTAAAGTTTGGAAGTTGGGTTTAAAAACTCTTCATAAACCTTATTGTAAGGTTCGAAAGAAGTTGTAAAACCTTTATTCAAAGGTTCATGGTAATAAACCCATAGTGTAAAGGGGTCGGATGTTGGACATATACACATGTCAATAGAGCTTGGGTTATGTTTTAAAACATTGTAAACAAACCCACAGCGTTAAATAAACGCGTGTTTTCAAGACCGTAGTGGAAAATGTAACTGCCAGCATATGTGAACAGGTGTAATACCCGCATGGAAAATGTGTGGCTGCCAGGTGTAATCAGCGGATAAAACTATAACCACCGGAAGGGAACTCTGTTCACATGACGTAGGTCGTGACCGCCAGGCTCAAGACCCTCACTACTGGGATTCGACTGCAAATGTAGCCACTGGACCGATCACATGTCGACAATGAGATGTCTCTGCGCGGTTAGCTTAACTGTTGGGCGGAGATTTTTATAATAGGGTTATATTTGGGTTTTAAAACGTTATTTCAGCACTTGTTATGCAACTTTATTCCTAGTTATTCAATTATAAGGCTAAGACCTTATCCCTTCATTTCCTCAATAAATTTCAAAAGGATGAAAACAGAAATTCGATAATAGGCTAGCATAACATACAGAATGTTATCATCAAGTCTAAAATTGGATTTCGAAGATTATATCAGCACTAAAAATTTGGAAATCAATCCTAATTCAAAGAGTTCATTCAAAAATATCTCAACCATAAAGCTAAAAATGGCTCATTGAGATTGGAGGCAGCATGTTATGTGCCATAAATTAATGTTCTCCATATATAAAAAGACTTGAAGAAGTCACTTAGGAGAAGGGAGAGTGTTGAGAGAGAGACCTCAAGAGAGGAGAGTTTTCCCTACTTCAAGAAGAAGTAGGCATTCTTAATAAGACAGAAGATATAATTGGTGGAGAGTTTTCTTATTGCAGGTTTATTGAAGGAGCAAAGGCCATCCTACTTGTAGAAAGACAATATCGAATTACGTTGATGATTGACGAGATCAACTTCGACTTTCTAAAACTCTTTCAGCCACCATCCAGTCAAAGGTCCTTAAAGCTTTAGTTCTCAGTTTGTTTTAATGTGTGAATCATCCATGTCTTTTCTTAAGTGTTGAAAGAAAAGAGTTGTATCAGTTAGCCTATTCAAGGGATGGTCTATATATGCAACATTAGTAGTGCAACTGATGATTCATTGTAGCATATTTCTCTTGGCTTGAAGAATACAATGGATGCATAATTCTGAGGTGGACCTGGAGACGTAGTCCAGGAGGGAAAAAATCCGTCAAAAACTTCTTTGTCTTATGGTATTTCTTATGTGATTTATGTGAAAATTTTCAATCTAAACATACATATATTATTTCATGTCTAAACAATTAATGCATATAATAACTAATCAGTAATACTGCCAATCGCATTTTGTACAAGGACTAGAAAAGATCTTGGTAAATTCCGAATTTTAATAACCTGAGTGTTAATATCTATAAATTTCTATAGACAGAGTCTGTAGAGGGCCAAGTAGCCTCTGGATCTCATCCTTTCTTTAAGGGTGACATATCCAGTAAATTCCCCTACATTCAATCTCTGAAATAGAGCTAAGTAACTCAGGTCATTTTCAGATCAGCGTACATGGCGCAGTTATATGCCATACCAAGTTTATGCATGCAGGTACCACTTTCCACCTATTTTCAAAGAAAAAATTCCCTTGAGGGCGTTAGCAGTCATCGTCAACAAATGCCAGCATCACTACCAAAGTTGTGATGCAGATAACACATGTATCTGTCAATTTTGTTTAACTAGCCATAGCATCACGAGAATGGGACATGCCCGCCTCATTGAAATTTTGTATATATGTTGTACATTTTGTTTGCTTGTAGGGGTCCCTTAGGCCATGGTCATCTCAGAAACGGTGCAGGGTGTTGTCAATTCCAAGATTCCTGTAGGTCTCTTTCTCTCTCTCTCTCTGCGCACAATACAGAAAAGAAACTATAATGTATTTCAGCTATACAGTCCTTCCTAGACCTCACACATTAGGGGGCAACTGTTAACACTGGAAAATCGTACAACAGAAGATGACATTAATTAATGTCAAGCCAAAGGATTTACAGGGTAGGAAGACATTATGGAATCAAGAAAGTATTTAAAATCTCTAAGTTTTTGAGAAAATAAAATTTGAACTAGTCTTAAAATACTAATTGTGTGCTTTATCCTTCGAGAAGAGCGCCTTCTGCATACCATTTTGCCTGATAAGTGCACATTCCTGAAAGTGGAAAAATGTCCCTTTTCAGGACCACACAAAGCAAAGGACAATTACTCCTTACATGAAACCACCTAAGGATAACCACTAGCGCCTACTTAGACACTATGTGAGCACACAAAGGAATATTTGGAGCACACAATCGAATCATACCTATCCCTTGGGTCACCATCCACCATGTATCAAGGGAGGGAAGGAGGATTTGAAATCCCCTATATAAAAGCACCAAGAGATGAAGAATGGGTGATCACATTGTTGTGCTGGCCAGAATTTCCCAAGCAATACCAGCAGTGTGTGACCCGGAGCTGGAGATAGAGGGGACTTGATTGTTGGCCACCCAACAATAATATTCCATCACAACGGAGAGAGAGGGATACTACATCAGAGGCAGAGCTTGGAAAAACAACATCCTTGCATCGGGACCTAGAACCATTATCTAGGGGCCCTTTGGCAAGCGAGTAAAATTTCTTCTCCATATCAAACATTTAATAAGAATAGGCCTAGAGCCATCGTTTTCATTATTATCATTTTGAATCTCTTCAATAGCTTCTGTATATTTGTGTTTTAGTTTTTATTTTAATTTGAGCATACATTTGCATACTTTTTCCTCTAGATTGTATTCTTTTAATCTCCACCACTTTCTGACTATTACAAATAGTTTATAGGGGTAGACCACACCCCTTAAACTGGTGCAATTTCGTACACCCATGCATCAAATCCACCACAACAAGTATCACGCAGTTACTCAGATATATGCCAATAACTTAGTGTAGATTAACCATTCCGAGTTCTCTTTTCAACATATGTACTGCAAGAAGTTGTTGCTAAAAAATATATTGGTCTACAGGTAGTGATTTCTCTTCATTCAAGGATGCTCCTCTTCCTCGTGATCACAAATTCTGTAATGTACACTCCTTGTTAGAAATCTAGATGATGTAATTATGACAAATAAACATGCCAAGAATTCAAACCACCACTGGATCATCCCTTCTACGACTTTAAGCCTATCATTTCCAATTTTATTTGATACTTCCTACGAAACTTGGGATCCATTGTTCGAAAAAAATTTAGGCTAGTTTCTTCAACAATAACCGCTAAAAGTCCCAGATCTGGGTGATGAATAGCAGCTTGTCGATGGAAGACGTGGATTGCAACAGCTGTCCTAGCCACTTGTCGTCGCCCGCATGTAGTACCTCCACCATTAAAGACCTGTAGGAGGCCCGTTCGACACCACTCCTCCACTTTCTCAGCATTAATCTCATGTGCTTGGAGCTATCAATGATAATGTCGCAGGCCCATTCCCTCGCTCTGGCTTTCAATTTGCCCAAATTGCTCAGCTCTAGCCCTCCATTTTTCTTGTTCCTTCATTTAGACTCTCCCTGCAATAAGAATGCGTAGTCGGCTCTGAGTAGCCCCAACATTTCATCACTGCATTCCGCCTCTGAACTCAATTCTTCTCCGCCTTCTTGTCCTCCTTTACCACCCATGGTTTCACCTTCCTTCAGGCCTACTCAAGCTCCATCCTCAACCTCTCAGGGCTCCCATTCCCTTTCGACTGTTCGCAAGAAGAAAATACAATGAAGTCAACTTATGAGATGCCGGCAGGGTGGAGGCAATTGAGGAGAAGGTGGACGAAGTGGCTCGCGGCTGCCCCTCTTGGCTAGGGATGATGAAGCCAACCAGCCTTCCGCCAGCAACGTTGCCAGCTTCATCTTCTGCGGCAAATTGAACTGACCACAAGTAACTGCAACAATCACAGTTGCATCCCAGGAGGAGGCTTCTGGTGATGTCGGTCAAGGCTTTGGAGTGTGAAAGAGGCAAAAGAAGTCCACTATCTCGGACAAGCCACCCCAGGTTTCTTGGAAATAAATCGCCCTCCTAGTCAAGACAGGCTCTCAGACTTCCGGCGGTGATGATTCAAGCTCTCAAACCTCTAGTAGTGATGGCTCTGTGCGCGAGGACACAACTTTGAAGAGCTCCATCTCTCATTCTTCCTCTGATCTTTCAACCCAGAACTCCAAAGAAAAGGTGGGTGACCCGGATGAAGGCTACAGCTACCCAATTGTGGAAGAAAATCCACCCCACAACGACAGTTGGTCTCATGAAAAGTTCTTTTCTCTTTTTTTGGAGTTTTTGGTATTGGAATCGGTGCATTTTTGGAAATTTTGAATGTACTCTCTATAGCACAGATAGTTCTAGTCTTTTTATGCACATTCAGTTCTAGAACAGTATCAGTAAGTTGGTTTCCCATGCTTGGGCAGAAAATTTTTGGGTCAGTTTCCCAATCATGGGTGGCCTATATTTTGATACAGTATGTTTCTTTTGATTCAGCTTCCCTCCAGCATTGGCCAGTTTTTCCACCCTGGAGGTGATTGCTCGCTTGTACACTATGTTTTTATAAATAGATTAAACCAACTTAGAAAAAAAAAACAATAACCGCTAAAAGTTCATGAACACACTTGAAAAGTTTCGTTAGTATTCTCCTCGTGGGTATTTGACCGTAAATCAATATTTCCCTAACCACTAATAAGGAAAAATTTATTTTCATGTTTTTAACTTCAATTTCCAAGAAAATCTGCCAAAAAATGGATTATTCAAAAAAAATTTATATTAAATAAAATATTTTTAAACAAGAGTAGCTCAAAATCCCTTCGAAAATTTTCCAAACTAGTGAATTATCACCATTATTTTCCTGTACACCTTTGAAACCTAAAAAATCAGTTGGCTTCAAACTTAAATTTGAAAAGTCGGTAGTTTTTGTGTTGGTAGAGCTAAATAATTTAGTCAAATCCACCATTTAACCTCAAAAAATGCAGTAAACATGCCAATTCATCCTTCTGAAGATATAACTCACCATTTGATGTGCTTAAAAACATCAAAGCATGCTTGAAAATACGTCAAAGGGTTTTGCCTCATGAAATTGGCACAAAAAATGTCATGAAAATGAATATATCAACTTGAAGAAGAATTGTCTCAGTACCAAATATTTAATTCCCAGCAATAATCTGTGCCAAATTCTAGTTCCTATTCTATCATATCTCAATCTAAATATAATGAAAATTGTGACATTAAAATAACGGATCACACCAAGAAAAATCCAAAAAAGAATTAACACTCCACACATGCTCTCATTTGCAGTTGGAATTCTCTTCAGAAATAAAATATCCATCAATTCCTATTGCACCGAGAAATTTGATCCCCATTTCATAACCCCAGAGAGAAAACCATGCACTCTGATACCAAATAAAAGAAATTAAAAACTAACAAAAACTAAAATTATGAGAAATAGGAGCCATGGTGAAAAAAGCATAAAGCCTCAATGTATTGTATTTATCACTCACAAAATAATGATATTCATACAATATATAAATACATTAAGATTATGTGCCAAGGTAGTGCATCTATCTTGAACAAAAAATCACTTTGGTTGAGTAAATATCTCAACCACACACTAATATAGGAGCCTAACTAGTTGGAGAGAATCTCTCAACCAACTAGACGTAAGCAAACTCTAAAGTTTGAGGAACAGTCATATTATAGAATAGACAGGTAGGAATAAATCCAAGTTTTATAATTTTAATTATTTTGGAATTATTTATTTTTTTATGTCAGAGTGAGGCTAATGTGTCTCCAACAACCTTGGCTTAGCATTGATTAATTTTTCTCCCCTTTGGCGGTTGTGCTCTTCCCATCTAGCAATCAAATCTAGACAATCTTTAATTGCATGTGTGTTAACCATGCACTGAGATCACCAAGGTACTCTAGGTAGTGGGTAGTCCCTTGCAACATTCCCTTCTTGACCACAGTTGTAGCAATGAGTTGGGCCTTTGCCTCCTGTCCCCCCCCCCCCCCCCCCTTGTTCCTTCACCTCCTTATCCTCTAAGAGTCTCATTTATTCGATATGTCGATCGATCCAATCAATAGGCTAGGGAATTCAATGCTCTACATTGATTAGTATGGTGAGTTGGTGAAGAACAAAATTCACAAAAAGTGTTGTTTGGAATGTTGGAATACTTTGTAGAATTCGACAGAGACGATGGAGATGGCCATACACTCTACTATCTCACAGTACTCAGTTGGTGTTGCACTCTTATGGATTGGAAACACATGAAATTGGGAGTGCCATGTGTATAAACATTGTGTCTCAATTTTCACAACTTCCATAGTGAGTGCATATGAAGATGGTGCCACCAGTGTAGATTTAGTGTCTGGACCTCACAACCTTGGGCACTCCTCAACATGATGCCCCTTGACAAGAAAATTGGTACACCATACACTTTGTCGTGTGGGTCATGTCAGTTTCAAGTCCCTTAATGTCTCTCTCAATTCCACAGTTTGGTGCTACATACCTAGTATGGATGGGTCATGTGAGGTTGAACCCCCCACCCCCGCCCCCTGGTATTCATGTGGGTATCCTAGAATATCCTCAATTCGATTTTCCTTCCCAAATTTTCTTGCAACATATCAATATAATGTTGAGTCAACGGTGTGTGAGTAAGGGGAAATAAATATTGAATGAACTAATTATGTTGATTATTTGGTTTTAATGGGTAGCTTAGCTTTCCAATCGCATCCTTAAAACTCTGCTTTAGCTCCCAGGAAATTTCTCCTTCCCATTTCTTGATTCCCATAATTTGGAAAGCCCCTGTTGGTTCATCTAGGGAAGCTTAAATTCCTGCGAAAATTATTGTTTGACATCGTCTACTGTTGGATTTTGGTGCAATTCATACCACTTAATAAACCATCTAAATGCTCTTTCCAGAGAGTGGTTTGGAATTAAATCATCTTTACATCATCAGGAGTCTGGTGGGCCCTCCTGATGGCTTCGCACAGATACCGTTGTTTCTTTACATCGTCTTTCCCCTACCAGAGAACTTGAGATATCTGGTGAAGGATACCGCCATGATTGACTGAACTCATGGGAGGAGTATAAATCCCTGTGACCCAGGTTGCAATGATCATTGTAGGTTTGTATTATTTTTACTATTTATAGTTAATAACACCATCTTTGTAGGTAGCATGCACATTGTAAACCTTTATTACTTTGATTAACTTAGACAAAAAATGATCAGGATTATGATAGAGTACTGGGGGAATGTCTGGGGAGATAATACCTAAGTTGTGAGGAGGTGAATCATTACTTATGGGGAAAACATCATTCTCGGAAAACAATATCCCCATGGAAAAGTGCATTTCATCATCTGGGCCTTCCTCAGGGCCTATGAATCCCATCTTATTTGATGTTCCCAATTATGTTGGCAGGGTGGAGTCCCTGTCACTTTTTTGACCCACAGTCATTATGATTGTATCTTCTCTTCCTAATGGGCTAATCTCCACTTTCTCTCTCTCCTATGGATCTCCTAACACCACTCCTACTTGGTGTAGTCGCTTTTTCCTTGTATTAATTTCCCATATATCCCTCTCCTGCTAATTTTCACCTATCCATGCTCTCCTTTGCACCCTCAAATCTCTGGCCTTCTGGAAGTCATTCGTTTCCATTTCTTCAATTTTTTCATAGATCCCCACTAGGTAGCATCCTTCCATTTAGATAATTCCCCCAATACTACGCTTTTAAGCTTCCATGGGTGGGTTCTGGAACACCAAAAAAATTTCCCCCACCATCGAAGCCTTAACCCACATCAAGATTTCCCTCAATAGTCTTCCTCGAAACCCTAACTTGAACACAACCTCAGCATTACCGAAGGATTGATGACCCTCCATGGAAAAATCAATAATATATCCCTCTAGAGTGGTATGCAACCAAAAATACACATCTCGGGTCAAATTTGTGTCAAGTCAATGTAGCTCGACAAGATCTACTTGAGTCTACGTATAGTAAGATTGGTTTTTCCCACTGGAATTTCCTTTTACTTGCACTCTCTGCAACCAATTGTATAGCTCCTTTGGGAATCTTCACTAGAAGACATTGTATTGATAACTAGAAGGTTCCACATACAATATATCTTCCTTCAACTATTTCACACCTCGTCAGTAGAGATTAGATTGTTGCAAGGTGAAATGTTCTACTTGTTCATGCCACAAATCTTGTAGTTCCTATGTAAAGAACCTCAACACCATATTCCAAACCCCTTTGGAAAATTTCAGGTCCTAGCAACGGAACCATTTTTTATGGGAAAAATAATGACTGGGTTGAGACCTTGGGTTTGAGCAGAGGGGCCAAAAAATATCTACTGTATTCTAGCACAACGTCATCATTTTCACCTTATCCATGGAGAATAAGGAAACTCACTTGAAGCGTGTCGTGACCTTAGTTAGTTAAGGGCTAGAATCTTATATAAGAAAGAATCACATGAAATATATTAGTGCTAGCGAACCTAGGAATATACCAATTAGGAATCCAATCGCAATAGATGAAGAGAATAAAGAGAGAGAATATCATACAAGTGAAACCATATTAAAAAATTTTAAATTCCATGTGAACCCACACACATAGTACTCATGTATCCTTGTGATCTCCTTTTCTATTAATCCTTGCAACATTAAAACATTACATCTAGCACAAAAGCATCATAATTCGAAAAAGAAACTAAAATGAAATATCAATACACAACCAATATAACAAGAACTAGTGCGGGATCGAATGGCTCCACAATAGCATTTCAGTATACCATCCCATCTCTCCTTTTCTTTTCCCTTTGACATTGTTTAAATACTTGCACTTGCTTGGACATCCATAAAATAACACAACAACATGATGAGGAAATTCACCCCTCCTGGGCTACATCTTCCAAGTCCAAGGCTGCCAATGGGCATGTCCTTGCTCTATTAAGTTTCTCAAATTGGTTATACATTGAGAAAAATGCCTAAAAAGGCAGAACCAGCTCTGAAATTGAATTTAGAAGACAAAAATAAGATAAAAATTTCTTTTATTTCACCTCAAACAGTGATGTATAGCCCAATACAGCTCCATTTCCCTCATGGCCTTGATGGCTCTCCAAGCTTCCCTGAAGAAAAAATGGCTGAAGAACACCTCTTTTCACTCTGTAACCTATCCCAAACTCTTCAGAATGCTCTGAATGCCCAAAATTGACCAAAATTTAGTCCAAATTGATTCAATATTGAAGAAGTTATGATGAAAACAAATTTCTGCGCAATGTCAATTGAAAACCCCACTAATTGTGGGCTAACTCTAGATAGGAGCGCTAAACTGGAATAATCCCCAAATTTAGTGGAACACACCCTAAATAGGCGGAACCACAAATAGTTGCATTAAATGTTGGATAGCATGCATTGAAGTGGTCACATGGGAGGTCGAACCTGCCAGCAGAGTTTACGTTGACAACAAACGTGGAATTTACTACACGGTGAATGCATTGGTCACATTCCGTGTTAACCGTTGAATGGACCGGCTAACTAACCCACCAACTGAACCATAGCACTAACTTGTTGGCTTAATGTGGTTACATGAAATGTTTATGGGTGGATAAGGTTTAACCGCCGAAGTTTAAAGTTCTTGGTCGTAAGAGTTGGTCACATGTATATGGGGGCTGGCCCCCTTTGCCACCCAAACTATATCAATTTAAGTTTAAAATATGTTTTGTGAACCATGCATATTAAGAACCACCATGGAGCGCACCCAGTAGAGCCTTTGGGCTGGTAGCCATTCGACCCAGGGTCGAATCCTGTGGAGTCACAAAAAAAAAATTTACCACTGCTGAAATTTCTCCAACCTGGGGCCACATGGCGGCCTCCGGGCCTGCCACGTGGCAGCCCATGATCGGCCCTCCAAAATAAAAGTCAACCATCCATAAAATAAGAATTCACCACTTGTCCGCATCTGATTCACCCCAGATGGAATATTTTGAGGAATATTCCTAGAATATTCTTTGGAATATACTTTTTTTAATATTTCCAAAATCAAAGTCAACTTTTGTCAACTAGATTTGTTTTAAGGATACTGAAAAATTCAAACATGCATAACTTTCACATACGATGTCGGATTTGAGTCCCGTTTATGGTGCCAGAATTGCAGCGACGAGGCCTTTCTGGTCGTTCATGTTGCAACCAATTCTAAGCAATTCCATTTTTGAGCATTTTTTCAACTTTGGACATGATCACCTGATTATGCCTCCCAGATGGGAAGCTTTTGGACCCCAAAAGCTCTCTTATTTACAGAAACTGAAGATGAGGAGACTGATTCTCCACTCTTCCAACCTTGAACCACTGAAATCTTCTTGACTTCATAAAATTGAGTTCTCATAAAAAGATAAATTCTTCCTTGAATCCACTGACCGACTGTTGCTAACATTGATTGAGTCATGAGAAATTTTTTTAAATTTGTTGAAAAACAACTATAATTTTTAGAAATCATATTGCTCCTACAATGGTCTGCCTTCAAAGGAAACTAAAATCGAGATTCACCTTGCCAATTGTCCTCATGGAAAATTTTTGTCGAATGAGCCATGTACTTGTGTCGATTCCCAACCAAGTTTTCTTGCCATACCAATCTTCCATTCTAAAACCAGCAATGACCCATGTTGAACTTTGTGCCCTCTTTGCTTGCATGCTTTACCCACTCTAGGATTCTTGCACCACTTTGCACCGACACTTTGTTCTCTGCACCGATCGACACCAAAGGCACTTTTTGCAACATCTTGTCATCTTCCCAAGACGACTTGCTTTCAGGCTGAAAAATATCATCATTTATATCTGAAATAACATGAAAAGGATAATGTACAAAATATTTTTGCTTAACCATCAACAAAGTCAAATTTTGACTTGCATTGACAAGCCTTTTCAATTGTCCTGCGTTGACAAGCCTTTTCAATTGTCCTACATTGACTAAATAAGATTCTAGCTTCTTATGATGTGCTCTCACAATAAACTCCTTACCATCCTTGAACAGATGATACTTTTTCTCATGGCGATGGAAGATCGCTTTTCTATCATATAAATATGGAATACCCAACACAACACCTGTAATGTCAATAGGTACCACATCTAATTCAACCAAATCAACATAATGAGCTGCTATGGCGAAGCACAACATGCACTTCCTTGAGACTTGTAAATTAGCATCCTTGCAAATCCATCCAAGTGGATATGGCTTTGGATGTGGAATTGTTTCAAGTTTTAGCTTCTTGAATAAGTCTTCTAAGATGAGATTTTCTTGTGACCCACTATCAAATAGTGTGTCTATCTTTGTGTGTCTGGCTATTATACTCACATGAAATAGCTCTATCCTCCTCTCTTCATTTTGAGCTTCTATGTGACAGTTTAAAGTGCTAGAACTGGGATTTGTTTCTTTACAATATCTTTTCCCTTTATGTTATTTATTACCATGGCTATTCTTTTAGTTTCATCACCTGAATCAGACCCTAAGTCTTGTTCAGCTGTTGCAACCATTTTTCCCTTTTCTTTGGCCTTATCTTTGGTTTTAAATTTTTCTGGTTTCAGCTCCGGATGAAGTTTCCAGCAATGGTCTTCATTGTGGCTTGATTTGGAACACTTTTTACAAAATAAATCTCCTTTTTCTTTCCTAGAGTTTGCATTTCTTTGTCTACATATTGATCATATGGTTAACATTCACTGTTGTTCCCAGTTTTGAAGCCTCTCTGTTTGTGAAGAAGAATGCCCAAAAGGCCTCCTTTGCCCTCTTATTTCATTCCCACTTAACCTTTGTTTCTTCACCTTTTTCCCCTCTCTTATTTCCTCATTAACCCCTTAAAATCACCCAAATCCCATTTTAAACCTTTCAAATACCTTTGTTTGGCTTAAAGTCCCTTCATTCCCCTTACCGTTACCCCTTTTTTGCCTTAAAATGCATCGAAAATAGGCCAAAAAATCACATTTTTCATATGAGGATTTAGCCCCTTTTCGGCCAGCCCCTTAACCACTTCCCCTCCATGCAACCGAGTGCCGAGACCATGAGCTGAGCCCACAGGCACTTATCGCAATCGGAAGTCTCGCAGCAAGCGCATTTCTTTGTTAAAATTAAAATCCCCGATGCAATTGGGCTTCGTTATATGAACTCCCACGGAGATCTCGACCATAGATTTACAAAGATCTAATGGTCCAGCACGAATCGCATCACGCCCATCGCACCACCACACCAATCGCAACTGAAATTTCTTCAATGTGCCGCCCACCGCACTCCCTGATTGCGATCCTTCCATTGTAATCTCCGTCATTGATTTCCCTTTTGATCCGACGACCCTTATTTCTCCCGCTCCACTCCTTTACCCCCCGTCTATCTCCCCATCGCTTGAGTCTCTGCCATCGATCTTGTCCCAGATCAGACGGCTGGCGCTCAATCGTGCATCGCCAATCGCAAGTTTTAAAGGTGTTACCCTCCGTCCCTTCCGATTGCAATCCACTGATCCAATCGTGACCGTTCATTTGATCTAGATCTATGGCCCACAATGTATCGCTCATTTCACCATTTCTCTTCATCGGATGTCCCTATTACCTCCATCAGATGATCCCAATCGTCGATCTCCTCCTGAGATCCGACGGCTCACATTAAATCGCCCTCCACCCGCCGGGTCCCGCCATCCAAAGGTCCCTCTTTCATTCATTTTCATTATTTTCTTCCCATTCCACATGTTTTTCATCAGTTTTTCACTGCTTCGCCACCGATTCCACAGGCCTCCATAGCATTCCTTCTGCCACTCCCCAGATTTTCTTGATGAGTTTATCATATTTTGCAGGGTTGTTACAGAGTGATGAATTCACTCTAGGTTCCACAATCACGGTCACTGTGATTCGGAACACAAAGAGGTTATTGTAGCAATAGTCATAGTATCAGTGTCGAAGACCTGCCACGGCAGAAATAGAAGATTGAAGACAGTTTGGGGATTTCGGCTAAGATTGATTATTAAAATCCCATCCTCCAAATTAAATAAGAATTAGAGAAAATCATGAAGATCTACGAGCAAAAAAGCCTCTACTTCCATGTCAGAGGCAAATCGATTCCTCTTAGCCAACATTCAGCCATATGTGACAGTGACCGCCTCAACTCCACCTCATCAGTGAACATTGTCAATTCATGATTTGGCCCTAGTGGCCTTTTGCTTTCATTTTTTTTTGTTACTTTTAAATTTTGAGTGGAATTCACATTCCGCCCCTGCATTTTACCTTCTGTCAGAAACTGTTATTTGATATTTTTGTTTAAAATGGCCGTGAGCCTAACTGTCAATGATGAGATGCCCCAATTCCTCATCATGAATTTTGGTTATTTTTGATGGAGACCTCAAACTGATTACCAGCACGCGAGGAATATATTTTTCCCAAAAATATCTTCTCGCTCATGTTTCTAAGGCTTCTATATAAGCAAGAACTAAAGAGAAAAAAAAGGTTCCAGATTTTCAAAAGAAATTGCCGTGAAAGAGTCTTTGTATGCATTTTTGTTGAAGCTTTAGTACAAATGTGAAGAGCCCGTTGGGTCTCAATGAGAAAGAGTTTTATCTTTAATGGGGATTCTGGTCTTGGTGTTTTATAGTATGTAACTCTGCCTCATGTGATATAGTTTAGCTGTTTATCTCACTATTTCCATTTCTCTTATATCATGTTCTAGAATGCGAGTGGCTCACTGGTTCTGGTGTGAATTTATCAAATTGATTCTTATACTAAACCTGTCTAGCACTTTAAATATGGCTCAGTCATGATATGTTGTTTCATTGTCCACTTCATCCATGTTTATTCTATATTAATTTTTATGGGATTTTATTCTTTGAAAGCTATTGACATGTATGGATTCTTATTATCTTAAACCCATCACATGTTTAGATATGTTTATGGAATTTCATCTCATTAGTAGTTAGTATTCCTTCTATATTTATTACACAGCCAATGTCGTCTGATTTTCAATCTCTGTAAAGCATTTTTAGAATCCAACCCTCCTTACAAAAAATTGTCTTTGAGTTGTCTGATGCATTTATATCGAGGATTCACTCTTTGCCTCTGCTGTGATCTTTTCACTATGCTGATTCTATGAGTATTCTGGTTCCACCTATATTGTACCTTCTTGTTAAAATTGAAGTAGTAAAGAGCCTTGTTCTGATAATTGTCTTTGTTATATCTAATGCTCCTTACTATATAAGATGTCCTAGGCACTGGTCTTTCACAACTCAAGGCTGTCTCTAGGATTGAAAACATCATTTTGGCACCATTGCCGGGGAACAAAGTTAAGAAAATTTAAATCCCTGGGCCTCAACAAAATCTTTATTCACTCTTCAGAAATGTGAGCATGAAGAGTTGAGAGTTGTAGATCCCTCACCTTGGCGACTCCACATTCATCTATCAGATAAAATTACTTGCAGTCCTGGCTCCTCGGAAGCCACACCTGAGGTCAAATATGTCTCAGCCAAAGACACCTTCTGTGTCTGACCCAAAGAAGATCCTACATAGGAGAAATTGGAGGGAAAGAAAATTCATCCATACTGAGATCCATGAATTTTATTTAGAAGACTTTCCATCCTCTTCTTCTCAAGTGGCCCAAGTGCAAGGTTCCGACTTCACTGTGGGAGAAACCGGTTATTACTCAAACAGAATACCTCTGGGAAGCATCCAAATCAAAGACGAAGCTGAATCGATAGATACTACTCGTTACACATTCCATCCCACCCCAGAGGCCGAAGAGGTCAAAGAAGTCACTGAAGTATCTGCTGTTAATATTCCGTCTTTTCCATCATCATCCCAAGTTGTTGTTCAATACATTCCTATTGTCATTAACACTTCACTTCCACCTCCTCCACCTCTTACACATCAAACCCTTCTACTACCTCCACCTCCTCCAATGGCAAATGTTCTTGGTTTCTTGTTGAATAAGTATGCCCCCTTGGCATTACCTCAAGTATTGAACGATATGCCACAGGACTATATGAAGATCTTACCCCGTTTCAATGGGGAAAATGAGATTGAAGCTCAAAAGCATCTTGAAGTCTTCTGCTCGTTTGTAGAGAACTTTAATGTGGAACATCTAGATGTAGTCTTAAGATTGTTTGTTCAATCTCTTGAGGGCGAAGCCAGAAAATGGTTTAAGACATTGGGAGACTGTTCTATCACCACTTGGGAAGGAATGGAAGATACTTTTCTTAGAAAATGGGGGGAGAAGAAAGATCATGGACATTGTCTTACTGAGTTTAACACACTCAAGAAAAGACATAATGAAGGGGTGTTAGAGTTCATTAAGAGGTTTAACAAATTGTATTTGAGCCTTCCTGCTGATATGAAACCTCATCAAATTGCTGCGAAAGTTGTTTTTGTAGCAACTTTTGATTCTGAATTCGGTTTCTCTCTGAGAGAAAGAAAGCCTGCTACCCTGGATGATGCTCAAACATATGCACTAGAGTTGGAGGCAAATTTCGCCTCCACTGGTAAATCAAAGGGAAAGCCAGACCAAGATGCTAGAAGGAAGGGTAAAGAAGAGGTGTCTACTTCTAGCCAAGATAAAGACTCAGCTGATAAAAAAATCGAAGAAATGAAAAAAATGATTAAGAAACTATCTAGAAAGCTGGTCAAACTTGAATTGGAGGCCAAGAGTACATCCTCCAAGAATTTCCAGAATGCTCCAAAAAGGGGTTACAATCCTCAGTATAGGAAACCACCCCTGCAAATACTGCAAAGGGAACGGAAAGAGCAAAAAGATCAAGTACCACACCCACTCTATTTGGAAGGTCAGGTAGATGGTCCTACTGAAGATAATTCCTATGAGCAAGAAGATGCATATCTTGCTTTTTCGAATAGTGATGAAGTAGAATGTCCCTTGCAAGGAAGTAATGAAATGGAGATTACATTACAAGAAGAATAGAAGGCTAAAGGTGAAGAAGACCCAGAGATTGATGACTATTGTAAGCAGTTTTTTAATTTCATGCAAGCACAGTTCAATAGAAGATATGACCTCAGATCTTCTCGGAAAAGGACTCATACACAAGATCAGGAAGAAGAGCCATCCCAAAAGGAAGCAACCGCTCAGAAGGAGACAACAGTGAAAAAGGTCATAGACAAAGGTAAGAGGCCTCTAAATGAATCTTTGCAATCTAATGATCAAATTCCTTCCTCTTCAAAAGTAGTCATTACCCCTAATACCAAGTCCGTGTCAAAAGAAGCTAAACCCCTGGCCGAAATTAAAGAGTCGAAGGAGGTTGTAACAGAAAATTCCTCTCCTGCCTTTAGTCTACAAAAGGAGCTTGAGAAGGTCAAAATCCAAGTCCCCTTGACTGAATTGTTGAAGCATCTTGCATATCAGTCTCAAGTCACCTCCTTCATGCTCCCTCTAGAAGCAGCACATATCCTAGATAGTCTCAACCTTCAAGAAGAAAGACCCATGGTTGTGTTTGGCCCCCACGTTGAGGAATTAGATGCTTCTACTCCTCCTTTTTATGTGTCTCTAGTGATTCATGACCTGCTATTACATAACTGTATGTTAGATTCTGGAGCTTCCCATAATATATTTCCTCTGTCAGTCATGGAACAACTAGGACTACAAATCACCCATCCATATAAGGATCTCTACTCATTTGATTCCAAAAGAGTTAAATGCTTAGGTATGATCAAGGATCTGGTGGTCAATTTGGCCCAGATCTCAGCCAAAAGTGTGGTGATGGACATTGTGGTGGCTGACATCCCAGCTCGCTTCGGCATGTTGTTGTCAAGGTCCTGGGGGACAAAAATCGGTGGGTCAATCAAGTTCTACCTGACATATGCTACTATCCCAGTTTTTGGTGGCTAGGAGAGGAGGTTGTACAGGGAAACCAGATTTGTCAAGATGGTCACTAAGGTTGATAACTCGGTTAATTAACCAGTCTACAGTAAAGAGGGTGATTTCTCATGTTTAATGTTGGAGGAAGACCAAGATTATGCTCAAGAGCCATCATTCTTCCAGATCAAGACCAGGCATCCCTTAGAGAACCGTGAAGCGGGAATTTGGACACTTCACTTTGATGGAGAAAATTCTAGAGAAGGTAATGGTGTTGGAGTACTACTCATCTCTCCCACAGGTAAATTGGTTCCATTGTCTTTGAAGTTAGAATATGAAGCCACTAATAATTTGGCTGAATATGAAGCACTCCTGTTAGGGTTACAGATGGCCAGAAGCATGAATATACAAAGTTTAAAGGTTCTGGGAGATTCAGAACTGGTGGTTAGACAAGTGAAGAATCAGTGTCAATCCAAACATCCTAGGCTGAGGACTTATAGGAACGAAGTGTGGGACCTGGTGGAAATTTTTTTCCTGGCATTTAACATTCAATTTATGCCCAGAGAGCAGAACAGGATGGTTGATTCCCTTGCAGTGGCTGCTAGTACATTTCGTCCACCTCAGAATCCTCTCTTAAGATATGAAATTGAGGTGCATTATTGGCCATCAAACCCAGACAACATCAAGCACTGGTAGGTGTTTGAGGATGAAGAGCAAGTAAAAATATTTATGGAAACAATCGGAGAATTCTCAAACATGGAGATAGATGTTTGTGAAGAGGAAGAAGCTGAAGACCTTTCAGAAAACAAATGGGAGGAAAAGGTGGCAAGTCATAAAGTGTTGCAATTGAAGGGAAAATTTATACCTAGAGGGCTGGTGCCTCTAGAAGGATTGTTTGATAAGAAAGACGTCCCACTGCAGCCAAACAAAGTGGTAGAAGGAAATCAGGTAGAAGACCTGAATCTTGGTACTGATGTTGACCCCAAAATTGTGAAGCTATCCAATAAAGTCCCATAAGAATATAAAGAGCTCTACCAGAAATTATTTTAGTCCTACAAAGACGTGTTTGCATGGTATTATCAGGACCTGAAAACTTTTGATATCAGCATCATGTAGCACAAAACTCCTCTGAAAGGAGATGTGAAGCCGCACAAGCAGAATCTTAGATAGATTAACCCTCTGCTGCTCCCCTCAATAGAGAAGAGATTAAGAAGTTATTGAAGGCCAAAATAATTGTACCATTGAGGTACTCTGAGTGGGTGGCAAACTTAGTCCTTTTCCAGAAAAATAATGGAGAAATAAGGTTGTGTGTTGACTTCCAGAATTTGAATCGAGCATCCTTAAAGGATAATTACCCACTACCCAAGATGGATCATATTCTGCAGAAAGTGGTGGGAGCTTCTTGGATGTCAATGATGGATGGTTTCTCTGGTTACAATCAGGTGGTTGTACTTCCAGAAGATCAGAAGAAGACCGCTTTCACCACACCATGGGGTACATCTATGTATGCCAGGATGCCTTTCAGGTTGATTAATGCATGGGCCACCTTCCAAAGGGCCATGGACATGCATTCGTTGGGGAGCAAGATAAGTTTGTGGTGGTCTATCTCGATGATATCACTGTGTTTTCAAAGGATGATGACGAGCACATTGAACATTTGCGTAGAACTTTTGAGAAATGCAGAAGGTATGGTCTCTCTCTCAATCCACAAAAGTCATTATTTTCATTAGAAGAGGGCAAGATTTTGGGACATATTGTAACCAAATATGGGGTAAAAATTTATCCTAAGAGAGTTTAAGTCATTAATGGTATCTCTCTCCCCAGAAATAAAAAGGAGGTGCAGGTGTTCCTTGGGCGTATTAATTTTCTAAGGAGGTTTATCCCTAACTATGCAGAGATAGTTAGACATATAACAGACATGCTTAAGAAGAATAATGAGGTGAAATGGTCCCAAGAATCATGAGAGGCCTTTTCCAGAATAAAAAATTCCTTTGCTACAGCCCTGGTGTTGGCTGGGCCAGACTATACCAAACCCTTTATGATCTTTTCATTTGCATCACCTCATACAGTGGCAGGAGTCTTATTGCAGAAAAATGAAGAGGGGTATAAGCATCCCATCGCTTTCTTCATCCAGGTGCTCCGTGATGTATAATTGAAATATAACATATTAGAAAAGAAGGCATATGCTCTGGTGAAGTCTCTTAAAGAATTTCACATGTATGTCTTGCAGTCCCATATCACTGCGTTTGTGCCTACAGTAGCTATAAAATATATTCTTATCCAAGGACATAGTGAAGGGAAAAGAGGGAAATGGATTGCCAAAATACAAGAGTATGAGCTAGACATTCGTCCTACCAAACTGATCAAGGGACAAGGGTTGGCCAAAACCTTGTCCAAATCAAACTGTCAGGCTTTGGGTATAAATCTTTCCATGATAGCAAATGAGGAGTCTGAGAAGAAAGAAGAATAATAGGGAGTAGAGATAGCTACTCAGAAGACACATATGAAGTACCTCATCATCTCGTGGTACAAAGAGATAGTGGAATATCTTCTAACACTCAGCTGCCCTCCTAACTGCGATAAAGCTAAATACAGAACACTAAGGTTGAAATCACAGAAGTACATAGTTGCCAATGGCCAGCTATACTAGTGAGATCCCTCGAGCATCCTGCTCCTGTGTCTCATAGAAGATGAGGTAGAAAACATAATGGCTGAATTTCATGAAGGAATCTGTGGGGGTCATTATAGTTGGAGGGCCACTTCTCACAAAATCCTGAAGGCTAGTTTCTTCTGGCCCAAACTCTTTGGAGATGTGTTTTCCCAGGTCATAACTTGTGAGAAATTCCAAAGGTTTGCTGAAAGACAGAATTTGGCACCTCTGCCCATGATCCCTGTTCACGTGGATGAACCATTCCAGCAATGGGGAATTGACTTTATCGGTGAAATACATCCTCCGTCAAGTGGTAAGCATAAGTGGATATTAACTACCACAGATTATTTCATGAAGTGGGTGGAAGCTATACCTGCAAGGAATGCAAAAAATGTTGTGGTAATGAAATTCATGGAAGAAAATATCATATCCAGATTTGGCTGCCCTGCCAAGATAGTGACCGACAATGCACAAGCCTTTAAGTCTGCAAAGTTTACCAGTTTCTGCTAGCAGTATAACATTGTACTAGGTCACTCTACAACCTATTATCCACAAGAAAACGGCCTGGAAAAGTCTTCAAATAAAACCCTGGTGAGGGCATTGAAGAAGGCTATCAACGAAAATAAAAAAAATTGGGATTCCCAGTTGAAATTCGCTTTGTGGGCCAACAGGATTACCAGCAAGAGAGCAATAGGGATGTCCCCATATGAATTAGTATATGGGAGGGTAGTAGTATTCCCTATACAGTTAGCCTTACCATTAGCCCGATTCATGCAAGAAAGTCAAGAAGAACCTGATGATGTGACTAGGAGAATCAATCAGCTGGTGGAGTTAGAAGAAACACAGAACCAGGTAAGTCAAAGGCTAACTGAATATCAAGAGAAGATGAAGAACCCTTTTTATCAGCACGCCAAGGACAGGAAGTTACAGGTTGGGGATTTAGTGCTGAGATGGGATATTCGAAGAGCTGAAAAGGGGAAACATGGTAAGTTTGACCCACTCTGGTTCGACCCTTTTAAAATTGTGGAACAAGGGGGAAATAACACTTTCAGGCTGGAAAATTTACAGGGAGACTTGCTCGATTCCCCTATAAATGGTCAGTTCCTCAAACCTTACTTCCAGTTATGATTTAGGTCGACAGAGCCTGATGTATTATACTGTACATTAGTTTTATGTTTTCATCTTTGTTTGAATGATGTGTGTGTCGTGATGAATCATGAAGAGAAAAATAAAAGTGTTGAAGAGTGGTGTCCACACGAAAGATTAACAGGTGGTCTGTGAAGTTCTCGACACGCCCAAGGATGAACTTTTTGTCCCCAGGTGGAGCCAATGTTGATCATATGGTTAACATTCACTGATGCTCCCAGTTTTTAAGCCTCTCTGTTTGCGAAGAAGAATGCCCAAAAAGCCTCCTTTTCCCTCTTATTTCATTCCCACTTAACCTCTGTTTATTCACCTTTTTTCCCTCTCTTATTTCCTCATTAACCCCTTAAAATCACCCAAATCCCATTTTAAACCTTTCACATACATTTTTTTGGCTTAAAGTCCCTTCATTCCCCTTACCGTTACCCCTTTTTTGCCTTAAAATGCATCGAAAATAGGCCAAAAAATCACATTTTGCATATGAGGCTTTAGCCCCTTTTTGGCCAGCCCCTTAACCACTTCCCCTCCATACAACCAGGTGCCAAGACCAGGAGTTGAGCCCGCAGGCGCTTATCACAATCGGAAGTCTCGCAACAAGCGCATTTCTTTGTTAAACTTAAAATCCCCGATGCAATTGGGCTTCGTTCTATGAACTCCCATGGAGATCTCGATCGTAGATTTACAAATATCTAACGGTCCAGGGCGAATCGCATCACGCCCATCGCACCACCACACCAATCGCAATCGCAAGTTCTTCAATGTGCCACCCGCCACACTCCCCGATTGCGATCCTTCGACTGTAATCTCCACCGTCGATTTCCCTTTTGATCTGACGACCCTTATTTCCCCCACTCCACTCCTTTACCCCCCATCTGTCTCCCCACCGATTGAGTCTCTACCGTCGATCTCGTCCCAGATCGTATGGTTGGTGCTCAATCACACATCACCAATCATAAGTTCTAAAGGTGTTACCCTCCATCCCTTTCGATTGCAATCTGTCGATCCAATCACGACCATATGTTTGATCCAGATCTACGACCCACAATGTATTGCGCATTTCGCCATTTCTCTTCATCGGGTGTCCCTATTACCTCCATCAGATGATCCCAACTGTCGATCTCCTCCTGAGATCCGATGGCTCACATTAAATCTCCCTCCACCCGCTAGGTACCACCATCCAAAGGTCTCTCTTTCATTCATTTTCATTAGTTTCTTCCCATTCCGCATTTTTTTCATCAGTTTTCCACTACTCCGCCACCGCTTCCATAGGCCTCCACAGCATTTCTTCTGCCACTCCTTGGATTTTCTTGATGAGTTTATCGTATTGTGCAGGGTTGTTATAGAGTGATGAATTCACTCTAGGTTCCACAATTACGGTCACTGTGATTTGGAATGCATAGAGGTTATTATAGCAGTAGTCAGAGTATCAGTGTCGAAGACCTGCCACGGCAGAAACAGAAGATTGAAGACAATTTGGGGATTTCGGCTAAGATTGATTATTAAAAGCCCATCCTCCAAATTAAATCAGAATTAGAGAAAATCATGAATATCTACGGGCAGAAAAGCCTCTACTGCCACGTCAGAGGAAAATCGATTCCTCTCAGCCAACATTCAGCCATCTGTGACAGCGACCGCCTCAACTCCACCTCATCAGTGAACATTGTCAATTCATGATTCGACCCTAGTGGCCTTTTACTTTCATTTTAGTTTGTTACTTTTAAATTTTGAGTGGAATTCACATTCTGCCCCTGCATTTTACCTTCTTTCAGAAACTATTATTTGATATTTTTGTTTAAAAAAGTCGTGAGCCTAACTGTCAATGATGAGATGCCCCAATTCCTCATCCTGAATTTTGGTTATTTTTGATGGAGACCTCAAACTGATTATCAGCATGCGAGGAAGATATTTTTCCCAAAAATATCTTCTCGCTCATGTTTCTAAGGCTTCTATATAAGCAAGAACTAAATAGGAAAAAAAGGTTCCAGATTTTCAAAAGAAATTGCTGTGAAAGTGTCTTTGTATGCATTTTTGTTGAAGATTTAGTACAAATGTGAAGAGCCCGTTGGGTCTCAATGAGAAGGAGTTTTATCTTTAATGGGGATTCTGGTCTTGGTGTTTTATAGTCTGTAACTCTGCCTCATGTGATATAGTTTAGTTGTTTATCTCACTATTTCCGTTTCTCTTATATCATGTTCTGGAATGCGAGTGGCTCACTGGTTCTGGTATGAATTTATCAAATTGATACTTATACTAAACATGTCTAGCGCTTTAAATATGGCTCAATCATGATATGATGTTTCATTGTCCACTTCATCCACGTTTCTTCTATATTAAGTGCTATGGGATGTTATTCTTTGAAAGTTATTGACATGTATGGATTCTTATTATCTTAAGCCCATCTCATGTTTAGATATGTTTATGGAATTTCATCTCATTAGTATTTAGTATTCCTTCTATATTTCTTACACAGCCAATGCCGTCTGATTTTCAATCTCTGTAAAGCATTTTTAGAATCCATCCCTCCTTAAATAAAACTGTCTTTGAGTTGTCTGATGCATTTATATCAAGGATTAACTCTTTTCCTCTGCAGTGATCTTTTCACTATGCCGAGTCTATGAGTATTCTGGTTCCACCTACATTGTACCTTCTTGTTAAAATTGAAGTAGTAAAGAGCCTTGTTCTGATAATTGTATTTGTTATATCTAATGCTCCTTACTATATAAGATGTCCTAGGCACTGGTCTTTCACAACTCAAGGCTATCTCTAGGATTGACAACACTACCTTTGCCTTTAAATTCACTACCCGCATTCCCATCAAAAGATTGTTTACCTCTAGCCTCTAAATGCGTAGCTTGTACACAAACTTCGTCTAGACTAGTAGGATTGAACATAAGGATAGTATGTATAAGGTAACTGTGTAAACCACCTATATATTTCAGCAAAGTCTCTTGGCTATGCAAATAAATTCCAAGTCATAAAGCCCTTTTTCTAAACTCTTGAGTGTAATCTTGAACACTTTGTCCCTTAAGTTGTCTAAAACTTTGCCAGTTCATGATAGCCTTTTGTAAATGAGCTAATGGATAAAATTGTTGCTTAACTGCAGAAATAAATTTAGCCCATGATCAAGTGATATTACCATGTTTTTCAATTTCATCCTTGGTCTTGGCTTCCCGCCATACCAATGCTGCTCCTTCCATTCTCAAAGAGGCTAACTGAAGCTTGGTGTAGTCTTCATGAAGGTTTTGTATCCTCAAGTAAACTTCCAACTGTCTTATCCAATTGTCACGTTTCTCTGCATTGACCTCACCATTAAACATAGGCAACTCAAATTTAACATCTAACTTTAAAAATGGACTTTTACCAGAGATTTTATACTTGTGATATTGATTCACCGAAGTTGAGGATTACGATGTAGAGGAAGAGGATGAAGATGGGGATGGTGGATCACCATTTCCTCCATGTCCTTTCTTTGACTTGTCATCACTTTTCTTTCCTCCTGAAGAACCCTCTCCTTCTTTCGGGTGTCTAGACCCTTCTTCAAAAATCCTATCATTCCTTTCTTGGTAGAGTATCCTTACCATCTCTGTCATGTCTAGGAAAGCTTTCCGAAATACCCGTTCTTCTTATTTGGAATCAATATCTTCAGGAGCTTCTCCCTCTCTTGAAGACATGCTTGAGGCTTCTTCAATGGCTCTTGGAGGTGGCTCTCTGACCCTTCTAGTTGTGTATTACTTTGTGCACTAACCAAGTGTCCTTCACCTCTCTTGAGTTTAAGCCTAGTAAGCATCAAAACATGCAAACAATTAACTATATCTTTGCACAAGAAAAAATGATGAGTAAAACTATAGCTTCTAAGGCTCAAATCATGAGCTGTGATACCATCTGATTTGAAAATGAAACTATTTGTATCTATTGTGAAAGTTATCCATTTTCATTTAATTAAGTGTGCAAAGTGTTCATCATGTCTTGCAATTTAAACAAAGTGTTTTTGGTAACTATTTCTGAGTTTATGTGTGAGGGAATGTTAATTAAAATTATTGTTTAACATCTTAAATTAGAAATACACAGCAGCAAAACTTCACCATAAAATAACACAACAACATGATGAGGCGGTTCACCCCTCCTGGGCTACATCTGCCAGGTCCAAGGCTCCCAAAGGGCATGTCCTTGCTCTATTAAGTTGCTCAAATTGATTATAAAGTGAGAAAAATGCCTAAACAGGAAGAAAAAGCTGTGAAATTGAATTTAGAAGACAGAAATAAGATAAAAATGTCTTTTATTTCACCTCAAACAGTGATGTATATCCCAATACAACTTCATTTCCCTCATGGCCCTGATGGCTCTCCAAGCTTCCCTGAAGAAAAAAATGGTTTAAGAACACCTCTGTTCACTCTACAACCTATCCCAAACTCTCCAAAATTCTCAGAATACCCAAAATTGACCAAAATTTCATCCAAATTGGTTCAATATTGAAGAAGTTATGATGAAAACAAATTTCTGCCCAATGTCAATTGAAAACCCCACTAATTGTGGGCTAACTCTACATAGGAGTGCTAAACTAGCATAATCCTTGAATTTAGTGGAACGCACCCTAAATAGGCAGAACCACAAACAATTGCATTAAATGTTGGATAGCGTGCATTGAAGTGGTCACATGGGAGGTTGAACCCGCCAGTGGAGTTTACGTTGACAACAAACGTGGCAGTTACTACGCAGTGAATGTGCTAGTCACATTCCACGTTAACCACTGAATGGACCGGCTAACTAACCCGCCAACTGCACCATAGCATTAACTTGTCAACTTAATGTGGTTACATGCGATGTTTATGGGCAGATAAAGTTTAACCGCTGAAGTTTAAAATTATTGGTCGCAAGAGTTAGTCACATGTATATGGGGGCTGGCCCTTAGGGGCTGACCCCCTTTTCCACCCAAAATATATCAATTTAAGCTTCAAATATTTTTTGTGAACCATGCATATTAAGAACCATCATGGAGCGCGCCCAGTTGGGCCTTTGGGCTCGTAGCCATTCGACCCGGGGTCGAATCCTATGGAGTCAAAAAAAAAAAAAAATACCACTGCCGAAATTTCTCTGACCTGGGGCCACGTGACAGCCTCTAGGCCTACCATGTGGCAGCCCATGATTGGCCTGCCAAAATAAAATTCAACCATCTATCAAATAATAATTCGCCACTTGTCTACTTCTGATTCACACAGATGGAATATTCCATGGAATATTCTAGGGAATATTCCAAGGAATATTACCGAAATATTCTTTGGAATATTTTTTTTTTAATATTTCGAAAGTCAAAGTGAACTTTGGTCAACTGGATTTTTTTTAGGGATACTGAAAACTTCAAACCTGCATAAGTTTCACATACAATGTCGGATTTGAGTCCCATTCACAATGCCAGAATCGCAGCGATAAGGCCTTTTCAGTCATTTAGGTTGTAACCAATTCTGAGCAATTCCATTTTGAGCATTTTTTCAACTTTGGACATGATCACTTGATCAAAATATTAGTGCCGAAAGTGCAGCACTTTTATGGAAAAAGGTGACTCCTAGCCTAGCAGATTGGAGCTCGGGAATTGGCCACCTAGAGAGCATATTGTTGAGCCTGTGTACATGCAGTAATGTTAGGTGGTAGCCTTCCTAGAGTCTCGATGTGTTTTCCTTTGAAGGAATAAGGGGCAGATAGTGAGCAGTATGGTAGCAAAGGACCGACATGAGGAAAATATATGACATTGAGTCTAGGCAACAAGTTTGTCATTGTATCGTGTATACCATAGACCATTGTATTATTATATAACGAATATTGGGTTGTACATTATTGCACAATTTTAAAAAAAAATTGTGTATAGTTGTGCATATGTGATTTACTGCTTTATAGTTTCCATTGTTCAAAGTATTTCTGGTTGAGATTCTTGGTTTGGTAGCATCAGTGATTTTAATACTTTAGCCTAGACCCAAGATCGTGGAAATTCAATAGGGAGAAGTGAGGGTGATATTGCATAACCAAGGCCCACCTCTACATTTGTGGGGCAAGGCATGCAACATAGGAGTCTATTTGCAGAACTAGAGCCCTCATTGGATTCTAGGCATGAATACACTGAAGGAGGCTTTCTCGAGGAGAAATTTGGATATGTCGCACTTCAATATTTTTGGAGCCTGTATATATATCCATGTCTCTAAGGAAACAAGAAAGTATCTAGGGCCGACAGCAAAATTCGAGGTATTTTTGCATTACACAGAAACTCCCCACAACTACCGTGTGTACTTTCCATCCCTCAAAATGACAGTTTTGCAAAGGGATATAAAATTTGATGAGGAAAAAGTGATGTGGTGCCCTGTTGAGAGGGAGCTCCATATCCCACCAGAAGAGGAGCTTTTAGCTCCAAAGGAGGAACCTCAACAAGTTGTGGAGAAGCCAAAAATTCAAGAGCAGAGAGTGGAGACAATCATTAAAGAAGAACCATCCAAATAAGGTAGTAAAAGAACCAGGGAAGCTGATAGACTTGTGTAGGGTGTTAGGGAGAATGTGGGTGCTCCTTCAAATTTGTGCAGGTAGAGAATGTCATCTTATCGATACATGGGCTACATGGCTCTAATGACTCGGATTGTAGAGATTAAGACATCCTCTTTTGAGGAAGTAGTAGAGAAACCTGTATGGGTTGATGAAATGGTGAAGGAATACGAATCCATTGTAAAGAACAATGTTTGGGAATTGGCCCCAAGACCAGCAGATAAATTTTTGGGTTCATGATGGATCTTCAAGGTAAATAAAGTGGAAAACGAAAGCATATATAAGTACAAGGCCAAATTTGTGTCCAAGGGGTACTCTCAAGTTGAATGGATTGACTATGAGGATAACTGTGCTCGTGTAGCGAGGTACTCATCCATTAAATCAATATTTTCTCTGGCTACACAGATAGGGTGGAAGATACACTAGATTGATATAAAAACAACATTCCTCAATGGAGTTATTGAGGAGGAGGTGTACATCGAGTAACCAGAATGCTTTGAGAATTTTGATCAAGATTCTCATGTGTAAAGACTCAAGCAATATTTGTACGATCTCAAACAACCACCTCATGCTTGGTACACTAGGATCGATAGTTATCTCACCAGTTTTGGCTTCACGAAAAGTGAGGTGGATGCAAACCTATATCATATCTTGGTAAAAGGTAAATTTTTTATTATTGTCTTATATGTAGATGAATTGATTTTAATTGGTGGTGAACAAATGGTTAGATCTTGCAAGTAGGATCTTACAAGAGAATTTGAAATGAAGGACATGGGTCTAATGGACTACTTCCTCGAATTGGAAGTATGGAAAGGCGATGGGGAACTATTTGTCTCTTAAGGAAAATATGAAAATGAGATACTGCATATATTCTGCATGGATAGTTGCAAACCCATAGAGACACCTCTAGCGACCAATTGGAGGAATAATGATACCACGTCAGGTGAAGAAGTGGATGCTACCATTTATAGTTAGTTAGTGGGTTCAGTGATCTACCTTCTGAACACATGACCAAATATGTGTTATGCAATCAAGCAGCTGAGCCAAGATATGGTTAAGCACATAAAAGTATTTTGTAAGGCAGCTAAGCATGTTTTACGGTACCTCGAAGGCACTACCCAGTTTGGACTACAGTACATATGGACAGAGGGAGTGAAGTTATGTGGCTTCACATATGAAAATTGGGCAGGGATTACATCAGACTGAAAGAGTATGTCAGGGGAAATTTTTAGTGTTAAGTCCGTAGTTATTTTCTTGTATAGCAAGAAGCAAAAATCGGTGGCACTCGGCTTGGCAGAAATAGAATGCCTGGCTGCAATTCAAGTAGCATGTGAGGCAATCTGAATGAGAAAGATACATGTTGGATCATTTGGTCAGCTGATGTATCCAACTGTGATCTAATGTGATAATCATATTTGCATTAATCTCTTTGAGAATAATTTTTTCACGATCGATCCAAGCATATAGATATTTGGTATCACCACTTGCGGGACTGTGTGCAGAGGCGGATAATGTTGTTGCATTACATTTTGACCAAGGAACAAGATGTTGACATTTTGACAAAGGCCTTGTCAAGAGGGAAGTTTTATTTCCAAAATTATAGGATAGGGGTGCCTAATAATCCCTTTCTTGCTGAGAGGGAGCATTGAAAAATGCAACAAGAAATTCTCAATTTAATTTTTCCTTGATTAAATTGAGAAACAATCGAATTTCCACTTCAGCAGAAAAATCAGATGCAGTTAACTTGTGTGAAATGGCTTGTATCATCCAGTTTTCTTAGAAAATTTGTGTTGGAGGAGTTATATTTTAGTTAATTATGTGTGATTATTAATTTGTAACAATCAAGGTTAGTTATCTAACGTTGTTTTTAGTTAAACTAGTTCTAACCGTTGGAGGAACTAGTCGAGGGTCAGGTAAGTAGTGGGACTTAATTCAAAATTAGTGATAATCCAGTTAACTGATAAACCAACCCAAAATATCTATTGCATGCAGATAATTCGAGTTCCCCAGGCTTGGTTGAGATTCCACGGCAGTGTAACATTAGTTGTAGACTAGTCTTGAGTGTACAGGTGTTGCGTGCAGTTAGATGATCACCCTTGAGCAATCAATTTTGGAGAAATTCATAAATAATAGGGGCCTAATTTCTCAAGGAACAATATAAGGGAGTAGCAGCTTAATCAGAGGCATAAATTGACTAACTTTGGGTCAGAGCTTCTCAGTGTGTAGAGAAATAGTTTATGCACTTGCAAGTTGTGCTTAGTTGAGCAAAAGCAATTGTAATACATCTATATTCATCAGATTAATTCAAGCATGCATTAGGGTTTTTAGAATATTTATTTCCCCAAGAAAAAAATTATTTTCATGTGTGTAATTTCTTGTTGCATGTCTAATACTTTTGTTCTAAATTGTGAATTAATTTCCACATAGTAATGGATTAGTGTTGGAGCGGGGTCCCCTGGGGTACACTTTTTGGGAATATTTCTATATAATTTTGTATATGTGCACTGCGTGTTAGTCATCAGTATTTTTCACCTATTGATGATGACTAATTTTTCAAGCCAACTTTTCTAGAAGCTGATCTCCAATTTGTCAAATTTGTCATCTAGAAAACACCCCTAAACAGTTTTTTCCCTCCTACCTTTTCCAGTCAGCCTATGATGAGAAAAAACCTAGTTGTCAACTCCTATCTAGTTTCAGTCATATAATCCTGTCCATGAGCTGTCATAAGCTAAAATTTATCTGCTGTCATTTACCCTCTTCCCCAGGTCATTCATTATCCAAGTGTTGATAAAATGTCATCCATTCTACCTCAGGTCATATGTCATTTTTAGATCTAATCCTACTCAAAGAAAATACTTAAAATCGGTCAAATATCTCCCCTAAGTTAGGTAGTGGCACTTTAGGGAATCCCTTCCTTGGCGAAAACATCCTGAGCCAAAATATTTTCCTCAATACCAGCTAACCCTGAATTAGTGCTTAACCTGCAAAAAACAAAGCTTGATACACCCATAGGTCATGCCACTAAAAGGTCCCGATGTCTCAGCAGTACATGTTTCAAAAGCCAAACTGATATTATGTTGATCTACAGTGTTTCGGTGTCTCTTTCAGAAGCAGAGATGCAGAATTATTCTAGAAGACATCATCAAACTCAACATGAGAAGACAGCTGCTTCTCATGTTGTTTTGAGCCTGGGATAAGAGTACTAGTCAGAGAGAAAATTCAATAAACCTCTGCAAACACAGTCAAGAAAGGTTAGTAAGTAATGACTAGCAAGCATATACTCTACAAATACAAGTCATGTGGCTCCTGGTTTCAAAATATTCACAATGATATTCTGACAGCAGGATAAATATCTCAGAAACATGCACCTTATATCATATTGTCAAATTTTCACTTTATTACTTATTGTAATATACCAAGCAAAGATATGTATTACAAAGAAAGATGACACGGTTTGAGGAATGGATGAAAATTTCATGACTATGTTAACCTCCTCCAAGCAAGAATAGATGGTTGGGTGACATGTTGAAAACCTCATCCAAGCAAGAGAAGATGGTTGGGTCACATGTTGAGAACCTCCTCCAATATAAAGAGCAGATGGTTTGGAAATATTATGTTAACCTTATTCATTTAAAAGCAGATGGTTAGGAACATGATAAGGGCCTCCTTCATTTAAAAAGCAGAGGTTCAGGAACAGAGGTATAGCCTCATTCAAAGAGCACAAGACTAACAGTGTTTCAAATGGCCTAAAAACTTGTTTACACCACTTCCTCCAAAAGATGAAACAACTGATACAATAGTAGTGTTTCAAGTAGTGTTTAAATGAGTTCACTGTTTAAAAGACAAGGTTGAAAATCAGTAGGAAGCAATTGAAGGTTTGTGAGTTGAAGTCTGGTGTTAAAAATAAGCCAAGCAGTGATATTATGGTGTTAAAGAGGCTCTGTTTTTCTTCTATCCATAAAGGCCTCCTTCGAAGAGTAACCAGAGGCTAGAATTTCCAAAACTTGGAACAAGCTCATCAAAATGATAGGAAGGATGTAGGTCAAAGCTTGGTGAGTGCAAATAAAAGTTTATCCATAGTCAAGGGGAAGTGTTAAAAGGTGCCTAACAGTGTTTGAAAAACTTCAACAATGGGCATAACAAATCATCAAACACCAGAAAGTTGAATTGTGAAAGTAATTTCTAGAATTATAAATCATCTCCTTCCAAGAGACAGGCAAAGGATGCATCAACAGTCTTGGATATGGTTCTTGAGCAATTTTCCTTTGAAGGATAGAATAGCCTCAGTCTTTAACAATAGCCTCTGCATATTGCATACAAAGAGGATAGTTAAGAAAATGGGTCTTTTAGTATTTTAAAAAGTGATATATTACTGAGAATAGTGATTTATGTTTTGATATGACAAAAAATCATTTTCAAAAGGCATCCAAACCCTTACAAAGTAACCAAAAATTTATTTGAGCTCATTTTAATTTTAAAAGGCGGAAGAGATCATTCAAGAGGCCCATTATGCAAATTTCAAACCACGAAGCAATCATCTTTTAGCTGCACACTGAAGAGAGAAAAAAATTTCAAGGCAAATTTCAAGTTTTCGATGCTCAAACCATACGCGGTGCACCTATAGATGTGCACGGCGTGCCTGTAGATGTGCGCGGTTTGCCTCTGAGTGCCCGAACAAAGCAGTTGAATGGAGGCGCGACGTGCCTATAGTGGCGCGTGACGCGCCTGTGTCTTCGGTCACTGGGCGCCCGAAACTGACCCGACAACCTCCATCTGCGCGGTGCTCTCTGTTGCAAATCGGCCCGCTCCTCCATTAGCTTTCAAAAAAACTCTTTTATGCTGCTCCAATGATCAAACAAGATCCATAAACATTTTTCAAGGTATTTTCCTTACTCCTTGGCAAATTTTGGGGTTAAAAAGGGATCTCTTAACAGTGTTTGCAAACAAATTGAAAAAGGTCTCTTTATTCATGGATAGTAAAAGATAAAACAATGCAAGAAGGGAGGTTTGATGCCAATTTGAAATCTCTTTGTTGTGCTATAAAAATAGCTAAGACTGCCCACTGTTACTAGAAATAAATACAGATTTGTAGAGGCCTCAAATCAGTCTAAAAGATCATCTAGACAGTGGTAAAGAGATAGAGATTTTGTCAAAATTGAGGGAGTTCTTCTTGTGTTGTGAAGAGGTCTAAAATTTTCTTGAAGAGGTGTCCTAACAGTGTTAACAAAGAACAAGCCTTGTCTGCTAAATCAAAGATGGAAAAAGTGATTAGGAGATTAGGCCTTTAGTCAAAATCAAAGAATTATTTTGTTGTTGTGGGTGTCAAGGATTAATACAGTAATAGAGGAAGGCGTTTTTATCATTTTTGAAAGAGCCCTAATTACTTTTCAAAAATAGGAATAGCAAAGAGCAATGTTTGAATGGAAGGTTGTTTGTGCCAAAAAAAAGGGAAATTCCTCTTCAAACAAAAAACAAAAACATATTTGGTTTAAACCCTTTGCTCAAACACAGTGATCAAAGTGATTTTGGTTCTCATTTTACGAACACTTGTTCGATAACATCAAAGAAACACAGTGACTTGCAAGGAGGAAAGGTGTGGTGTTGGGAAAATATTTTAGAGACCATTTGAATCAGCCTGTCTTGGTTAGCTAGCAAAGAGTATCCAAAGCAAAATTCCTCCCAGGCAAGATAGCAGAAGTGGCCCTCACAAAAGGTATGAACCTTTTTCAGCTGAGGAAGTAAATGCCCATCCTTCAGTACTTTTTAACTTTCATGAAGTTGGATGTTTAGAGTTTTGTCAAAGGGTTCAGGAGGTGAAAATTTATCTTCCCTTGACACACCTACTTTCCTTAAGATTTCAAGGGAAACATGATCATCTAGCAGGCTTAGACTTCAAGCTTTCTCCTAGATCCATTTCCAAGGCTACCAAAATTCCATATGTCGGAGAAAAATGGTTTAAGCAGAGTTACTTAGACTCAGATTAGTACAAACCCTTTTTGAAACCTGAGCATTGGGATGCATGCCCATCTATCTTTCATTTTTCATATTTTTTGACCAACTATGCTCCCCTCATGAAGATAATCATGAAATATTTCACATGCGAGGGAAGGTTTTCCCAAGTCTATGCTTACCGTGTCCGGCTACTCATGCACTTCACAAGAACCCAATTGTTAAACCTCTCGTTTTTCCTCCATATAAGTATTGAAAAGATGGCTTCCACTATTCAAAAGAGACCTTCCTCTCAACAACCAACTTGTCTTTTCCATCAGTCCCTTATCAAAATTGTCATTCTCCATGTTGTGTAACCAACTCCAAAAATAGCAGAAAAGAGATATCAATGCCTTAGAAATAAGCCTCTTCGAGGGGGAAACCTCCAATACATTACATAAATGAACAATTCTTGGATGATACAATTTACAAAACCTCCTTTCTATATATAGGAGTCCATGTGGCCATAATGTAGTCCTAGTGGGCCACAATGTAATCCTAGCCGACCTAACAATAATAATTTAAGGGCACAATAATAACAAAATGGGGGTTACAAGGGTACAATAATAACAATAAAGGGGGTTACACTAACAACAATAAGGGACTATACTAGTAATATAGGGACCTAACATGCCCCTCTCCTTCAAAAAAGTGTTGTCCTCAACGCTTGAGTAGCTGTGGGTGCTTCTGTATAAAATTCTCATCCTCCCATGTAGAATCTTCAGTGGGTAAGTTCTTCCACTTGATGAGATACTCTGAAATTGATCGATTCCGTAGTTGTCGAGTTCTTGTTTCCATGACCGCTTCTGGTTCCAATATGATATTTCCTTCCTCATCAAGTTCTGGCAATATTGTTTGAACTGGAAGATTTTCACCTATAACCTTCTTTAAGCATGAAACATGGAAAACTGGATGTACTCGCGAAGAAGCAGGAAGCTCCAATTTGTATGCCATAGTACCAATCTTTTGCAACACCTTGTAAGGACCATGGTACTTTGGCGATAATTTATTATCCTTCTTAGCTTGCTTGAGGGACATTTGTTTATATGGTTGTAGCCGTAAAAATACCCAATCTCCTATATCAAAACTTCTCTCGCTGCGATGTTGATCTGCCTGTTGTTTCATTCGATTTTGTGCCAAATTCAGATTATCCTTTAAGAGTTGGAGAACTTCTTGCTGATGCTCGACGTGATCTTCCACTGCTTGAACCTTCAAATTTTCCCTTAAATATGATGTGATCGATGGTGGATGATATCCATAAAGTGCCATAAATGGGGTCATTTTTGCTGCGGTATGGAAGGAAGTGTTATACCACCATTCAGCGAGAGGTAACCACTTGACCCATTGTGTTTGTTTATCAGATACAAAACAACGAAGATATCCTTCCAAACATTTATTTACTATCTCAATTTGACCATCGGATTGAGGATGATAAGATGAGCTATGAGCTAATTGAGTACCCAAACAAGAAAATAACTCCGTCCAAAAATTTCCAGTAAAAATGGGATCTTTGTCGCTCACAATAACCCTTGGGCTTCCATGTAGCTTTTGAATTCTATCCATAAATTTAGTAGCAACTGTACTTGCTTTAAATGGATGAGATAATGCACAAAAATGTGCATACTTGGTAAGTCTATCAACTACCACCATGATGACACTCTTTCCTTCGGACTTAGGTAAACGCGTGATAAAATCCATTGAAATGTCCTCCCAACGTTGACTTGGAATGGATAAAGGTTGTAGAAGTCCTGGGGTCTTAATTGTCTCAACTATATTCTGCTGGAAAACCAAACATTCCGCCACAAACTTTTGAATATCAGATTTAAGGCCATCCCCAAAAAATTCTTTCTTCACCCTGTGGTAAGTTTTTAAAAATCCTGAGTGTCCTCCTAAAGGAGAAGTGTGCAATTCCAAAAGAATCTTTTGTTTTAGTTGGGAATTATTACAAAGATATAAGCGATCTTTGTACCATAAGGAATCATTTTTCCAACTAAATGTATCAGATGTACTAGGATCTTGCTGCGAATTTTGAATGAGTGTCCATACATCTTTGTCCTTCTTCCATTCATCTCTTGCTTCGGTTATCCAATCTGGTTGGATAATAGAAATGGCACAAAGCAATGCTTCGACCTCTTCATTCTTTCTTGAGAGTGCATCTGCAACAACATTAAGCTTTCCTTTTTTGTAGATTATTTCAAAGTCATAACCCAACATCTTTGTGACCATTTTTGCTGCTCTTCTGAAGATAGTCTTTGTTCCAAAAAGTGTTTAAGACTATCATGATCAGTTTTTACCTTGAAGTGTCTTCCCATTAGGTAAGTTCTCCATTTCTTTAGGGCATGCAGTATTGCTAACATTTCCTTCTCATAAATAGGTTTCTGTAAATACTTTCCTTTGATTGGACGACTTTCAAAAGCAATGGGTCTTCCTTCCTGCATTAAAACTGCACCAATTCCATTTCCTGAGGCATCACATTCCACGATAAAGGTTTTTGTGAAGTCTGGCGTAGCTAAGACCGGTGCTAGGCACATTGCCTCTTTAAGATGTTCAAAGGCCTTAGTTGCTTCAGGAGTCCATGAAAATGCATCTTTCTTCAATAATGTTGTTAGAGGTGCTGCTATTCTCTCATAATTCTTAACAAACTTGCGATAATACCCTGTTAACCCGAGAAATCCTCGCAACTGCTTTATGGTTGTGGGGACTTTCCATTCCTTAATAGCTTTAATTTTGTTAGGGTCTACTTTAACACCCTCGTGAGATACAATATGACCCAGATATTCCACCTCTTGTACTCCAAAGAAACATTTGGATGTTTTTGCATATAATTGTTTCTCCTGCAATAGTTTGAGCACCCTCTCAACATGTTCAACATGATCCTTCCAAGACCTACTGTAGATTAGTATATCATCAAAAAATACTAGCACAAATTTTCTAAGGAAGGGTTTGAAAATGGAATTCATCTACCCTTGAAATGTAGAAGGTGCATTGGTAAGGCCAAAAGGCATGACCAAAAATTCATAATGACCCTCATGAGTTCGAAATGCTGTTTTTGGAATATCTTCAGTCTTCATTCTAATTTGATGATATCCTGAACGAAGATCCAATTTGGTAAAATAAATTGCTCCATGCAATTCATCCAATAATTCATCAATCACAGGAATGGGAAATTTGTCTTTAATGGTGAGCTTATTGAGCTCCCTATAATCCGGACACATTCGCCATGATCCATCCTTCTTGTGTACCAATACTACAGGAGCAGAGAAAGAACTTTGACTAGGTTGAATTATACACGCCTCTAACATTTCTGCAATCATACGTTCAATTTCGCTCTTTTGGAAGTAAGGATATCTATAAGGCCTGATGTTTGGAGGAACACTTCCTGGAATCAAATGAATAGCATGATCGTGATCACGAATAGGTGGGAGTCCTTTGGGAGTTTCAAACACCTTGGAATGATTGTCCAAGACTTGTTGGAGATCTGCAGAAATAGATGATTTTGATGTTGGAACTTCTAGTGAGTATAATTGTGCAATTACACCTCGTTGTTATTTCTTTAGAAGCTTTGTCATGAAATTAGAGCTTATTATCTTTCCCAGCTTCCCTGCAATACCTCATAATTCGACTTCCTTTCCTTCTGAAAAAAATTTCAAGAAAATTTCTTGAAAATTAAAAGCTACCGTCCCCAAAGATTGTAACCATTGTACTCCTATTACAACATCAACACCTCCCATAGGAATGTAAAGCATTGGACTAGTCAATACATATTCCCCCATGGTTAGCTTTATATTATGGCATTTTCCAGAGCAATTTATAGTTCCTCCATTTGCAACCATCACTTGACATTTTGGTGCTGGGTAAAGGAAAAAATTTAATTCCTTGGATACCTTACAATGAATAAAATTATGGGTTCTACCTGAATCAATCAACACTATTACCTTTTTCTTCTTGATATGTCCTTCTATCTTAAGATTTTGAGGAGTGGTAATTCCTGCCAGTGCATTACACGATATGGTCGGATTGATTTCTTCCTCTTCTAGGGCTGGTTCCTGGTGTATATCCTCTTCTTGTTCATTTTCTTCTTCCTCTTCACAATCTATGTAAAATAATTTCTTCTCAGCACACTTATGACCTTTAGTGTATTTGCTATCACAACTGTAGCAAAGCCCTTTTGCTCTTTTTTCTTCTAATTTTTGTGGTGTCAACCTTGTAGGTTGTGGAAATCTAGGCGTAGCAACACTTCCTTCTTTATAGAATTGAGTGGTAGGCTTCCTTGTCGCCATTATTTTACATTCAAATTTTCTTGCCAACCTGAATGCCTTCTCCAATGAATCTGGTTCCAAAATGCGAATTTCATGTTGGATGTTATCCTTCAAAGTGCCTATGAAGAGATCGATCCTGTGTTCCTCTGGAATATCAGTTACCCTTATATTCAATTTTTGGAAGTCCTCAATGTGCTGCCCCACTAAACCCTTTTGTTTGAGATTTATCAATTGGCTAAAGAAGGTGTTGCTCTTTGTATCCTCATAATGTGCTATCATTTCCTCCGTAAAAATTGACCAAGTGACAATTTGTTTACGGGAGCAAAGCCATCGATACCATACAAATGCATTTTGTTCTAAATGTAAAGTTGCAATGCGTACCTTTTGTGTGTTTTGCACGTTATGGAGATCAAAATATTGCTCCATCTGTAGTATCCATGTTACAGGATCCTTTCCACCAAACTTCCTCATATCCATTTTTGGAATATGGTGGTTCTTCCCGCCAACATTGGAGTTTATGAAATCACGATTAACATTTATTTTGTTCTCATCATGAGTTTCCTCTACTATCTTTTCACCATTAGGAAACATTTCTTGTATCAACTTTGTCAAACCTTCTATGTCTACTTTTAGATCATTCTTCATGTTTTCCATTTTAGCTTCCATGTCATCCATCTTAGATTCCATGCCATCTATCTTAGATTCCACGCTTTTCTTCAAACCATCCATATTATTCTTCACACCATCCATCTTTTCTTCCACGCCTTTCTTCAAAACTTCCTTTCATTTTTTGCTGCTCTTTGCGAGAGCGAAATTTGGTGCACTTGCTCTTGTAATTTTGATAGATCATGTTGCAATTCTTCATCTTCATGAGTCATAGTAGAGCCTTATTAAGGCTTAATGGGTGTTGAATTATTTTTACGGGGAATTTTTTAGAACCCAATACTAATATCTATTATACAATATGCCCTTGGAATCAATTCAAATTGATTTTTCAAACAAGACTTATGCAATTCGGAAAAAAAATACACACCTTATTCTTGCTTTTGAGGAGCTCGATATTGAAATTGGATTATATTTGTTATTGTGGCTCTTTAATATCTGAAATTCAGTACTGAAGTAGCCCTATGAATTCTCTTTTGAATTCCAGAGGTCTGACCTTATTTTAATTCTCTAAGACAAAGTTATGTCCAATCTCCCACAATGACCTAATTATGAACTGGTTCAATAGAGCGAACTTGTACGACTTGCCACGTGTCACTGTTTCATCCTTTGCCTCTGAAATTGATAGCCAATAAAGTACAATCCGTGTACTTGTGACCACCTTTTACAGCACTCCAATCCGATGCTCAGAGAGAGAGTTATTGAACTTTTCCCACGATCACCTCTTTGAGATTAAATTCGGGACCCTGAAAAAGCACTACCTTCCACTGATCATATCTCCCAAAATATTTCGAACCAAGCTCTGAAAGTTTGTGAAAAATTTCCTCATGATTTCAGCTTCGCACCCTAAAAATTTCAGATTCTAAACCTTCGTAGAAAAAAAGTTATAGTGCAAATGCCACGATGACCTGTTTAGGAGCCTAGAAAAAGACCTGACTTCCACAGATCATATCTCCGAAAATATTTCGAACCAAGCTCTGCAATTTTTAGAAGATCTTCCTCAATATTTTGGCTTCATACCCTAAATTTTTTAGCTTCTGAAACTTCGTAGAAAAAAATTTATAGCGAACATGCCACGATGACCTGTTTGAAGCATCGAAACCCTAGAATCCAAAGCTCTGAAACCAAATGTTGTGTAACCAGCTCCAAAAATAGAAGAAAAGAGATATCAACGCCTTAGAAATAAGCCACTTCGAGGGGGAAACCTCCAATACATTACATAAATGAACAATTCTTGGATGATACACTTTACAAAACCTCCTTTCTATATATAGGAGTCCATGTGGCCATAATGTAATCCTAGTGGGCCACAATGTAATCCTAGCCGACCTAACAATAATAATTTAAGGGGAAAATAATAACAAAATGGGGGTTACAAGGGTACAATAATAACAATAAGGGGGTTACACTAATAACAATAAGGGACTATACTAGTAATATAGGGACCTAACACTCCATCAACTTGAGAAGAAGGGAATTTCTTGGGACACTTTCATTTCACATCCTGATTTCGCCACTACTTCTTCATCCCATGCATCTCCTTTACCTTCCACTCAGAATTTTTCTCCTTCTTCTAGTAAGCCCATTCCTAAGAAGCAAAAATCTCCCATGATTGATGAAGAAGAACAACATAATGAGGAAGAACAACACAGTGAGGAAGAACAACACAATGATGAAGAGGAGCACAGTGAGGAAAGGCAGCATAGTGATAAAGAACAAAACAGTGAAGAGGATCCAAGTAAAAGGGAGAAAAGTGAAGAAAAACACAGTAATGAAAGGCAACACAGTGATGAAGAAGAACGCCATGAAGAAGAGAAAAACAGTGAAGAGGGAAATGATGTAGAAATGGAACATTTTGATGAGGAACACAACAGCCACAAAGAGGAGGATATTGGTAGCCCTCACAGCAGAAAACATGATGAGGATGAAGCACAAAACATTGAAGATACAGAGCCTAAAAGTCTTGAAGAAAGCAAGGACAAAAGTGAAAAAGGCAGCCCTCAAGGAGACATGTAAGGTGACAGTCAAGGCATTCATGAGGAGGGTCAAAACAGTGGCAAGGATGATGAGGGAAGTAGCAAGGGAAAATACCAAATAGAGCATGTGCTAGCTGCCTCTCCTAGGCAAGGGGCCATGCTTTCTTCTCCAAAAGTGACAAAGCTCTGAACATCAAGAAAGAAAGTGCCTCAAATTGTAACTTCAAATGTTACAAGAGCCCTCCGAAGCAAAGGGAAGTTGCCCAAGCAATCCATTGTTGAATTACCAAAGAGGAGGAAGACAAAGAAGGCCACCCAAAGCAAGGGAAAGGAGAAGGAAGAAAGTAGCCATGAGAAAGAGAGAGACTTTGACATAATTCAGATAAATAGTGATGACAGTGACAATGAGGCCAGAATCCTAGAGTCTCTCTTGATAAATAGAGAAGAACAAATTCATGATCTAAGAGCGGATCTAGAGAGGTCTAGAAACCTCATTCACTTTCTGCAAACACAAAACAAGCAGATGAGTGTCCACATGGCAGTATATGAGACACGGGCTATCAAGTATCAAAAATAGGCCTCCAAAGCACAAATTAAGTTGGAAGAACTCATGGGCGATTTCAATGATAGTGAAGAAGAATATTATCCAAGAAGAAAGAGGCCAAGGACCATGGGACTCAGAAGAGCTTTGGAGAAACAAAAAGAGGAAGAGGCTGCCCTTTTCCAATCTTTTCCTCTTACTACTTTATTCACCCAAGAGATAGAAAAAAATAGAGAAGCATGGCTTGAAAGGGTGAATAACCACTTGGAGAAGAAGTTGGAAAATTCCAATAGAGATTTGGACCTTCAAAGAAAAATGACCGGGCATTATAAGAAGCTTAATCAATTCGCCCGACGGAAATTGAAGGCTACACAAGAAAAGCTCAAGGAGGCTAAAAAGAGGCGTCCGGCATCAAAAATGAAGAAAGACATATCAAGGCTTCAAATTTTGGCCTCCGCTTCTCAGCATGCTTCTGAAAACCCATGGGGTTCATGCTCACCAAAATTGGGCAAAATTTGACAAGTTTTGGTTTTTTGACATTTTTGGGCTTTTTGTTAAAAATCATGGGCATCGCCATTTTTGTTTGAAGCATCCTCGAAGGATGAAAATGGTATTATTGGATGCCATAATTTTAGGGGCATCTACTCAACTAATTTCAGATCAATTGAAGATGATTTGGTCCCCCAAAGTGGCGAAAAACAATCACTTTTTCAACACTCTACCCCGCATATCAGCAAAGTCTATTTTCTAGGTTTTTTCACACAAGTCAGATTTTCATAAACTTTCAGTAATAATTTTAGGGAAAAAAAAGTATTTTCAGAAACCAGAAATCCAGAGCTTTCCAACAAGCTATCACGGAACGCGTTTCGACATTGGGAAGGCCTCCAAAAGTTTCCCACAAGACAAGGGATTTTCTGCTGATATATTTCTTAAGTATTTTTGTGAAAAATGCACTTTTCTGACGTGGCTTTTCCTAATGTGCGTTTACCCTTTTTTGGCCATGGTTAGTTAGGAAAAGTCAACATAATGTCCTTTTTTAGCATTTTTAGGATATTTTTATAGATATTTTGTGCCTTGGGCTTTGCAAAGCCTCAAGGACAAAATTAGATATTTTTGATGGGCCAATGAGCTTGCTAGTTGCACTAGGAGGTTTTCCCTCATCTTGGCCTATATATTCCAAGAGAATTCATTGTAAATAAGGCTGAACTTGATGATATAGAGCAATATATGGTTATACAAGCTTGGAATAAATACTTGTCTCATGCATTGGATAGTTTCTTGAATGTTTTTGGATGATGAAAGAGGACTATTGTTGGATTCCTTGACTTGGTAAAATGGTATAGTGTCCCTCTCTGTTATGCTTCTTAGTTTTCATACATATTTCATGCTCTTGCTTGCTATAAGAAAATAGAGAATAGATTTGAGACATGCCCTTGGAGGCACCTCATATTTCCTGTTTCATTATAGCTTCTATGTTTTCTTCCTTCTTAGTCATATCAAAGAATCCTTGATTGCTCTTTGATCACTGAAGAAATTGTTTGCTTGTTTCATTTATGGTTTTATGCATGCTAAGTATGATTCACGGTATGCCTTGATTACTCATGGCTAGTCATAGCTCCACCTCTGAAACCTTTCTTTAAATGCTTGATTGTCCTAGTTGAACTAAAGAGGTCTTGTATCGATCTTGTCCTTTGCCTAAAACTCTGCAATCTTTGTTCAAAGTGCCTGATAGCTTGAAATACTATGTCTAGGCATTTCCTCATAGCGGTTTGAGTTATTTGTTTGTCCTAATTGTCTTTCCCCAAAGTCTGATAGCAATTTCCTAAAGTTAGAGAGTCATATATCTCTATGTATTTCTTGAATGTTTATTTCTATGCATTTATCAGTTTGAAGTTACATTTATCATGATTAATGGTTAGCCCTACCATATGAATGTCAGCTATTGAACTATTTATGTTTTAAAGCCTTTTTTATTCACAAACTTAGTGTACATCTCACTTCATTTTACCTTGATCAAATCGGCCCTTCAACATACCTTGTATCACCATCTGAAGCTTTCTCGACCTTTTCGACCCCATAGCCCAATTGATCCGACAATATTTTTATCTATCTTAGTCTTTGATCAGTTACTCCCTCACAAACCTAAAAGAAAAACCAAAAACCTACTTCACAACTAGCCTAAAATCAGAAACATAAGAAGCAAAACACATAGATATCCCTTACACAAATAGAGAGAGCCCTCTCTGAGTCCAGGAATGCTAGGTCCTTGGGCTCCAAATTTGGTTTGATGTTACCCTATCACTTGGCTTGCCAATCAGCCAAATCACGGGACCCTAACATTGCACAAATGAGTCAAAGGGATTTGGGGTGGGTCAAATTCCATATTTTGATGTAAATGGGTTTAAGGGTAAACCATGGGCCTCAAACCATGGTTTGAGACCATAGTATCTGCGCGCTAAAAGAATATAAATAGATAGATCGAGTCTAATTAAAGTAGTTGAACTTGAATAGACTATTATGATAAGACTATTTATGCATCTATAATACTTTTGTAAGGATTGTTTGGGTTGAGTAGAAAGGCTCTTGTTGGTTGTGTGTGCCGAGACCTAGTCTTGGTTGTGTGCGAACTCCATTGGCTATGTGTGTGGAAGGGTTATGTGTAAGGGGAAAGTCTGATGTATTGAAAAGATCTGAATTAATACAAGGATTGATTTTGGTGAAACATTGTGTATTATCTGAGTTATCTATTCTACTGAGATCACAGTGCATCTATGTTATTTATATTTGCGCAAAGATATCTGTTATGGTTATTTATCCATATTGATGATTGATGAATCTGCTTAAGTGATTACACATTGTTTAGATATGGATATGGTTCTGTTATATTATATTTGTGCTAAAGCGATCTACAATTAAGTATTGTGTGCATATATTTATGATTTATATAAGTCTGCAATCGATCTTTTTAGGGCCACTTCATTATTTTCTTCCTTGAGGTGCAGAAACCTAGTTCCTTTATCTTCAACGGGTGAGACTTTGATCTGTGCAAGCAGGTCACTACTAAAAGGGCCAGTAGTTGGAGGGTTTGTTGGTTGCGCAATAAAATTTGAACCTGGATCAGGACCCCTCAAGCCAACAAATGGTTACGTTGTCGGCACCAGATCATTTTGAGGGATATTTTATGTTGTGGCACCCATCGCAAAAAAAATTACAAGATTGGCTGGATAGAAAAATCCTTGAATTTTCACTCCAAGATAATTGAAGAACTAAGCTATCTAAAAAATAGTGGGTACATAAATACATTTATAAATAATTTCATGATATATTATTTTTCTCCTTTGCAAACGAGCTACAGGAGTGGTTGTCAAAATTAACTTAATTAAATAATTTTGTGAAGGACAACGCAGTCACTGAGTGAACTCCTAATCTAATTCAGCAAGTAGAAAATTTAGACAATAATATCACCCCCGCAGTAGATCATTGGATTGATCGCCTCTTGGGAGGATTTGTGACTGAATTTTCCTTTGATCAATTTGTATCCTATTCTAAGGCAGAGAGAATATTTTTCAAGGGTCCTGGAGCTAAGTTCATGTGCTCTTTAAAGTTTTTTCTGAAAATGTTATTATGTGAACATGGATCTATGTGTGAACATATTTCTTGAATGCCTCGAAGAGACCTGACTACGTGCAGTGGAAAAATTTACCGTGAAAGATTCATAAAAAATTATTTATAACCCTATAAAGCCTAGATCTGATAGTGAAGGTGAACCAGAAACTAATAGCTCTAGTGACTCTGAAGGAGAAATTTCATCACACCAGAAACCCTTGAGTCTGTTTCCAACCCCATCCATTCCACTTCTGTACTCACATCACGTAACACCCACTCCACCATGCAGTCCATCTCCACCACCACCTCTACCTCCCCGAGAAGCAGATATGGTCGCATCAATGAAGTTACCTAATCTAAGAGGCATTGGGAATGAGGATACTAAACACTTTTGGTTTGTGATTGAGATCATGTGGCATGATTAATAGGTTAGTAATATTGATATTAAAAAAGTACAGCTGGCTACTGCTTTCCAAGATCACACATTATATTGGTACACCAAGTATGTTCAAGAAAACCCTAATGCCACCTTAGACCAAATAAAATATGCCCTAAAATATAATTTTAAGAAGCCTAAGTCATACATGCAGATGATGACATAAATGAAATAAATTCATCAAAAATTTAATGAATCTGTATGGGATGCATATCAGAGGCTGAAGTTAACCATCAGAGATGGTGTATTTGTCATTGATGATACTCAGAATAAGGAATGCTTCATTGCTATGTTTCTCTCGCATCTATGCTAGCCCTTAGGTCAGAAAAAGGTTTCCACACAGGTTGAGGCTGTGGAGGTTGCAATGAAACTAGAGGCTACTCCAACGTCTATTGCACTTAGGACTCAACATATTCAGAATCCATTGGAAGCCATGCATTTAGAGATTCAAAGCTTGCGCAAGGACAAGGGCAAGGAAGTTTGTGCAGAGGTTTGGTTCAGAAAATTTAAATATTCTGGGCACCATAAAGATCAATGTCATGTCTTCAACAATTATATGAATGCTAGAGGTCCTATTCCATTGAAGAGTCTTATATGGTGCACAATATGTCAAATTGATGGATCACATCACAAATATTCTTACTCAAGGATCAGAAAGTATCAACCTGAGTTGAAGCAGTTATTTTGTAGATTATGTTCGTCATTAGGACATGATGAGCAGCATTGTCGCACTTGTGATATGATGTTGGATAAAGGTTAAATACACAAGATGCAAGCTAAGCCTACTTCACCAGCATCCCCCTCTAGGTGTGGAGGATTTCAGGGCTGAGGAAGAGGCCAATGAGGTGGATCAGTTGGTCAAGGAAGAGGACAAGTTATTTGTTATATATATGGAGATGTTGGTCATTATGCACACGACTGTCCTAATCTAGTGTGATAGACATGCAGGTATTGTAGGCAATTTGATCATGTAATAGAATATTCTCATGTCTTAATTGTTAAAATGCAGGAGAAGAAGATGCAGGCTCCAACACAAAATATTCAAATGGTTAGAGAAGAAACCCATGAAGAAGATCCCAGTGTGAATATGGTTACTAGGAGTGGTGTATCCACCAATGAAGATAAGGGAAAGCAACTAGCTACTGATGTATGGATGCATAAGACACCTAAAAATAAGGAAATATTTGATCTTTAGCATGCAAATGAAATTTTTGTTGAAGCGTTGATCAGGTGATCATGTCCAAGAGGAAAAAATGGCCCAAATTGGAACTTCTCAGAATTGGTTGCAAACTGAATGACCAGATAGGCCTCATTGTTGCTACTCTAGCGCCGCAAATGAGACCCAAATCCGATTTCGTATGAAGAAGATATTGAATTTTTAAAACACCCAATAACCTTCAAAACAGAACCTTTGAACTCAAAAATTTGTCATCTTCAGAAATTTTTTATGTCAAAATTTTATTTTTTATATGGTTTGGGGCCTTATCAAATGGTGCCATGTGGCCTTCCTGAAGGCTGCCACGTGGCCCCAGGTCAAAGGTTCAAAGTATGTTCAAAAAATATTTGTGAGGGCAGACCCGACATGACCTGAACAGAGTCGGGTCACCCTGAACACATTTGAGTCAGATTTGGTGAACAAGTTAAAACATTGGGCAGTATTGAATGGCCCTGGTGTAGCATTAAACACGTTTGGGTCCAGTCAGGCGGAGGTTGACCTCACATGAACGCCTATGGGTCATGGAAAATGGGCGAGTTGTTAAACGTTTGAACGGGCGGATAAAATAGAACTTAGCCCTCAAGGCTTAAGGCGGAAGACCAAATTACTTTGTGCCAGAACCATGGGCTTAAGCCCTTTACAAATGACGGTAATTTTTGGGCTAAGTCCCCGGGTGCTAGCCCCTATCACATTGAACCTGCGGGCTATGACCAGGGGTGCGGATTCGTTAACCTTATCCGCCAACAGTTGACGGTTAGCGGATTATCCGCATGTGAACACGAGTTCAACCAAAAGTCACAATAAATGCCTCCACCAATTTTAGTGCACGGTTCTGAAATTTTCGGAGATTCTGCCTTTCTGGTGGAGCTAACTGGAGTTAGCCAAGTTTAGTGGAGGTTTTTTAGGGCCACTAGGAAAAATACTGTTGGGATCATAACTTTCTCCATATTCGACCAAATTAGACAAAATTTTAATCAATTTTGGGTCTTTTGAGCATTTTGGAGCCATTGGGACAGGTGGCAAAGCAAAAAGAGGTGTTTTTCGGCCATTTTTGCTTCAGGGAAGCTTGGAGAGCCATCACAGCCATGAGGGAAATGGAGTTGCATTGGGCTACACTTCACTGTTTGAGGTGAAATAAAAGTCATAATTAGCTTATTTATGTCTTATAAATTCATTTTCACAACTTTTTCAGCCTTTTTAGGCTTCTTTCTCACTGTAAAACCAATTTGAGCAACCTAATATAGCAAGGACATGCCCATTGGGAGCCTTGGACCCAACAGATGTAGCCCAGGAGGGGTGAACTACCTCATCATGTTGTTGTGTTGTTATGGTGAAGTTATTCTATTGTGTATTTCTAATTCAAGATGTTAAACAGTAATTTTAATTAACATTCCCTCACACATAAACTCAAAAACAGTTACCAAAAACACTTTGTTTAATTTTCAAGACATGACAAACACTTTTCACACTTAATTAAATGGAAATGAATACTTTGAACAACAGATACAAATAGTTTCATTTTTAGATCAGATGGTATCGGAGCAAAGGATTTGAGCCTTAAGAGCTAGAGTTTTACTCAGCATTTTTTGTATGCAAAGATATAGTCGATTGTTTGCAAGTTTTGATGCTTACTAGGCTTAAACTCAAGAGAGGTGAAGGACATTTGGTTAGTGTAAAAAGTAATCCACAACCAAGAAGGGTCAGAGAGCCACCTCCAAGAGCCATAGAAGCAGCTTCAAGCATGTCTTCAAGAGAGGGAGAAGTTCCTGAAGATATGGATCCCAAAGAAGAGAAACTGAAAGGCTTTCTTGGATATGACGGAGATGGTGAGGATACTCTACCAAGAAAGGAATGATATGCTTGTTGGAGAAGGGTCTAAAAACTAGAAAGAAGGAGAGGGTTCTTAAGGAGGAAAGAAAAGTGATGACAAGTCAAAGAAAGGACATGAAGGAAATGGTGATCCACCATCCCCATCTTCATCCTCTTCCTCTACATCGTCATCCTCAACTTTTGTGAATCAATCTCACAAGTCTAAAACCACTGGTAAAAGTCCAGTTTTAAAGCTTGATGTCAAATTTGAGTTGCCTATGTTTAACGATGAAGTCAATGCAGAGAAAGTTGAAAATTGGATCAGATAGTTGGAAGTTTACTTGAGGATGCAAAACCTTCAGATGACAACACCAAGATACAGTTAGCCTCTTTGAGAATGGATGGAGCAGCAATGGTATGGTGGGAAGCCAAGACCAAGGATGAAATTAAAAAACATGGTAAGATCACTTTATCATGGGCTGAATTTATTTCTGCAATTAAAAAGAAATTTTATCCATTAGCTCATTTACACAAGGCTATCATGAACTGGAAAAACTTTAGACAGCTCAAGGGAAAAAATGTACAAGGCTACACCCAAGTGTTTAGGAGAAGAGAACTCTTATTAGGGGTAGAATTACAAATTCAAGATAATTTTCTGAAATATATAGGTGGTTTGCACAACTACCTAGACATACTATCCTTATGTTCAATCCTACTAGTCTAGATGAAGTTTGTGTACAAGCTACGCATTTAGAGGCTAGAGGGAAAAACACTTGATGAGGGTAGAAAAAAGCCTTTTAAGGGCAAAAGAAAAGATAAAACCTTTAAGGGAAAAGGAAAAAAGAATGCATCTTTCAAACAAGAGGGTGAGAAAGTGATATGTAAACATTGTTCAAGAGAAGGCCATGAAGAGAAAAAATGTTGGAAATTAAATCATGAAAAAAGAACCCAGTTTAACAAAAACAAAGGAAAGAAGAAAACTATAGCTACTACAACTACACCACAAGACTTAGGTGATTATTCAGGTGACGAAACCAAAATTTCAGCCATGGGTTTGAAAAGTATGAAGGGAAAGGAAACTGAAAATAAGCCAAGCACTAGAACTTCAAACTGTCATGTACAAGCTCCAAATGAGGAAGAAAGAATTGAATTTTTCCATGTGACAGTAGTCTCAAAATATACAAAAATTGGCACACTATTTGACAGTGGGTCACAAGCAAATCTCATATCAAAATATTTGGTCAAACAACTTAAACTTGAGACCATTCCACCTCCAAATCCTTATCGACTTGGGTGGATATGCAAGAATGCAAACTTACAAGTCTCAAGAAAGTGCATATTGTGATTTGCAATTACTGCACACTTTATTGACATAATTTAACTTGATGTAGTACTGCTTGATAAATCAGGAATTGTTTTGGGAAGTCCTTACTTATTTGACAGGAAAGCAATCTTCCATCTCCATGAAAATAAGTATCATCTCTTTAAAGATGGCAAGGATTTCATTATCAGAGCACATCACAAGAAGGAAAATATAGCAATGGTAAATGCGGGACAGGTAAAATGGATATTGAATTCTAGTAAGAGTTTTGTACTTCTTATGGTTAAGCCAAAGGTTGATGTGAATCATGAGTCATTTGAAAATTTTGATTCCAAGCTTAAATCAGATTTATATGATGTAGTTGATAAACATCATGAGATGTTTCAGGAACCGACAGGTTTACTCCCTAAAAGGGATATTTAGCATGAAATCCAGTTACATCAAGATTGTCCTCTTCCTAACATAGGCATGTACCACATGTCTATCATGGAGAATGCTAAAATCAAGAGGAAAATTAAAGACTTGTTGGACAAAGGATTCATAAGACCAAGCACTTCGCCATGTGGGTCACTGATAGTGTTGATTCCAAATAAAGATGAAACTCGGCGCATGTGTGTGGACTTCAGGGCTTTGAACAAGATAATAGTAAAGAATTGTTACCCACTTCCAAGGATAGATGATTTGTTAGATCAGCTGAAAGATGCTAAATATTTCACTAAGTTAGACTTACGTAGTGATTATCATCAAGTTAGAATTGCAGAAAGTGACATTTGGAAGACAACATTTAAAACCAAACACAGACTCTTTTAGTGGCTTGTTATGCCATTTGGTTTATGCAATGCACCTGCAACTTTCTGTTGAAAAGTATAACTAGGTAGGTCGTCATTATGACTATATAATTATGTCCTTATGTAAAGAAGAAGTCAATGATAATAAAATGAATTTTTTGGTTTACTTTCTTCATGGGTTTCATGAGCAAGATCCTTAGTATATGTCTATATACTTCTTCTTGATGTCTATTAGGAACATAAGTGTAATTAAGAGTCATGTAAATGGCATGTTTAGTCTGAAGAATATCCTCCAAGACGTTGCAGAAAAATGGCTTACAAAACTTTCCATACTCAACGTTGAAGATATTCCTATGAAGTCAACTTACAAACAAGTGCTAAAGTCAGCTATAAGGTCGGCTTATATATATGGGCTAGAACTACTATATATACCCTGCAAATGTTGCGGTAAAAGAGTAAGAATTTTCGGATTGTACTAAGGTTATACAGCGTGGAAAAAGGAGAAAAGTTTTCGGATCATACTAAGGCAATACATCATAAAGAAAGGAACAAGTATTATGGTAAAGTCTGCTCTGAATTGGAGTAGATATTCAAAGATAGATAACATTTGAAGAAGAACAAAAATTGCAGATCAACCAAAGGATAAATATCATTGAAAAGGGATAGAATGAGCAGATCAGTCTGAGGTTAATAGCGTTCCAAAAGAAGCAGATAAATGCGAATTAGTTTGAGACTGTATAGCGTTGAAAAAGAGAAAATATAAAGGAAAAAGGACAACATTGAAGAAGAAACATATTGAGGAAGTAATATAAGTATACAGATTACGGAAAGAAGCAAAGTATAGTACAGACTTCTCTCAGATTGTAAAGTATCTAAGAAAAGAATTTGCCAAGGCCAAAGATAGTAATCACAGGAAGAAAGTCTGATCTAAAGGAGGAGAAGGTAAGGAAGGTAAATCAGAGATTTAACTTCCTAGCTATATTACAAAATATTCAGTTACAAAGTAAAATCAATTATGTCTATGCATTTGAATAAGTAATTTGATAATTGACTTGATGAAGAACTAACTAAGCTCACAAGTAATTATCTAGAAGAGAATTTTTGAATTAATATAAAGCCCTTCAGATTCTCAACATGGTTTCGGAGCTAAGGTACTGAATGCAAGGGCTGCTTGACAAAGTAACACTACAAGAAGAAAAGATCAAAGTTTGGGCTGAAGGATCAAATCAGTCTGCAAGGAAGGCTCTTTAGCTATATCAATTCATTCAAGTAAGTAATTTTTGTCATCAAAGATTCACATTCAAGAAGACATCCTTTACCATTAAGAAAGCTTCCAAAAGAGAAATTCATCCACTCAATTAAGTATTAATGACACTATCTATCAATATTCTTTTTTGTAAAGAAACCAACAAGTTGGTTGGATCATCAAATTTCAGTGCATGGAAGAAAAGAACAGACTTAAACTTAATTAAAGATGAAGTAATGGATTATATAGAAGGATCTACTATTCAACCTACAAAATAAGATACTTCAGCCTATGCTAAGTATATTAAGGGAGAAATTAGAGCCCAAACGATTCTCATAGAATCCATCAAAGACTCTCTCATTCCCTATGTATCAAAACTAAAGACTGCAAAACAAATATATGAAAAATTGGTGGAGCTATTCTCTGTGAGCACTGTTGGAGAATCAATCTCTCTGAGACAAGAACTATACAAAATGAAATTATCAAGGGAACCAAGAATTTCTCCATACTTTATGAGGATTTCTGAAATAAGAGATCAACTGCGGGAACTAGGAGAAGTGATGTCTGACACTGAGATGACAACATTAGTGTTGAATTCTCTACCAGAAGAATGGGGAATCTTCACTTCTAGTCTATATGGGAAGAAATAAGCCACTCCATTCCAAGATTTATGGTCTCTTGTAAAATAGAAGAAAAAAGACTAAAGGCCAACGCTGATACAAAACCAAGTGAAGAGAATCATGCCTTTGTAGGTTCATAAAGGAAGAAAGGAAGATTCGAAAAATTTGGCCCTTAGAATAAAAGAAGAAATATGAACAAAGTGTGATGCTTTGGATGTGATGAGCTTGGACATTATAAAAGAGATTTTCCTAAATCTGGAAAGGACAAGAGGAGAAAGGAAGAAGCCCATGCCACTTATGAAAGAGAAGAACCTGACTCTAAAATATCTAAGAGGGAGGAAGCAAGAGATCTCTATTATGATTGAGATCATCTTCCTCTATAAGTGATCTCTGATTAATTGTAAAATTTTACAATAGCATGTACATTAAGAAGCATGGAAGGAGCTCTCGGGATAAATCTTCTGGAAAAACCTCTCTACCTAAAGTAAAGCAGTCATCAGATCTAGGGTCATCATGGAAAAATAATTTTGGATATTGTTGAAGCAGGTCAAAAGAAATGAAGCTCTTTATTCAAGATAAACTGCTACATGATGACTCAAGGAAGATGGGTATGAGGTATGCTGACATACATGTTGATATTGGATGTTGTGAAATCATGTCATATGGTTGCAGGTAATATACCTCAGGATTTAGGAGTATGATCTATGAAGAAGGATCTCTTAGTGCAATAACAAATGAAATAAACATAATATGACATCATATAATATGATATGGTTGTAAATAAACAAGAAACTGGAAAAGCTGCAAGTTTCTGAGAATGAAGAATGTGTAGAAAGGAAGAGATCATGAAATGCAACCATGTCTAGAGGCAGTTATCATCCAGTGGCCAAGTAGATGTGACTAGGAGATCTCCTAGGAAGATATGTAGACTCTAAAAAAATTTTGGTAAAGAAGAAGACCCTTGGGAAAACATATCATTAGGAGATGTGTCAATCTATATGAAGGATGTTGATGCCTACAAGAAGATGTCATGGTAAAATATCATCATCAAGGTAACTTTTGCTCTAAAATTTCATATATATATGTTTATCTGGATAAAATTTGTGCAGGGCTGCTAATCATAAGAAAGGGTGTATGATCCTTGGAGATGATTCGAAGGAAAGCAACATGTCATAACAAGTGGACCAGATAAAGAAGTCTGATGGATCACTTTCTGACAGCTAACTTGACTCAGGAGAAAAGTGATAAATGATCTATGCCCTATGAAGCAAAAAGATGGAGATTCCTCAATATCTAAATCCATGACATCGAGGACAGGAATTCTTCATGATCAGCTGGGTGTCTCACCATTGCCACTGGAGGTCCATGATTAAGAGGGACCCTGATGGTAAGTTTCTTACTTGGAAGAAACTTGGTAATTCCTAAGGATGAGTTTAGGTACATTCTTTGTATAGGAATGAGTACATTCCCTTGTGGAATAGGTCCTCCCTGGGTGGGAGAGATAGACACATCATTCTGGTCTTAGGAAGATAGAATGGAGGATTGGGTAATCATCTGGCATTCAATAATCTTTGAGAATGTGATCGGGCATTCAAGATAAGAGTAGTCGGGGACTAATATTCTTTGAGGGCTAGTTACCCAAGAGAAGAATAGTCCAGGAAGGTCATACTTTGGGAACACCCGAGTGGAGTACGTACCTTGGAGAGACAATGATGAAGGTGTCTATAAGTCATGTGTCTCACTAGCATTGAAGCCCATTGTCTCGTTGAAGAGATGAGGTTGTTAGTCAAGGCCTTGCACTAGTACAATGCTGGTTGTTATGATGCTATACAAGTGCGATTACCAATCCGATTTTTCTTATAAGATTCTTATTTTTTTAAACTAACCAAGTACCTATATGAATACTTCCCTAGTTAAGAGGGAGTGTTGAAAAGTATAACTAGGTAGGTCTTCATTATGACTATGTAAATATGTACTTATGCAAAGAAGAAGTCAATGATAATAAAATGAATTTTTTGGTTTACGTGCTTGATGGGTTTCATGAGAAAGATCCTTAGTATAGGTCTATATACTTCTTCTTGATGTCTATTAGGAACATAAGTGTAATCAAGAGTCATGTAAATGGCATGTTTAGTCTAAAGAATATCCTCCAAGACGTTGCATAAAAATAGCTTACAAAATTGTCCATACTTAACGTTGAAGATATGCCTATGAAGTCGGCTTACAAACAAGTGCTAAAGTCGGCTATAAGGTTGGATTATATATATGGCTAGAACTACTATATATACCCTACAAATGTTGTGGTAAAGGAGTAAGAATTTGTGAATTGTACTGTGGTTATACGGTGTGGAAAAAGGAGAAAAGTTTTCGGACCATACTAGGGAAATACAACGTAAAGAAAGGAACAAGTACTACGGTAAAGTCTGCTCTGAATTGGAGCGGATATTCAAAGATAGATAATGTTTGAAGAAGAACATAGATTTCATATCAGCCAAAGGATAAATAGCGTTGAAAAGGAACAAAATGAGCAGATCAGTCTGAGGTTAATAGCGTTGAAAAGGAGCAGATAAATGCGGATTATTTTGAAACTGTATAGCGTTGAAAAGGAGAAAATCTAAAGGAAAAAGGACACTTTTGAAGAAGAAACATATTGAGGAAGTAATAGAAGTATACAGATTGCGAAAATAAGCAGATTACAGTACAGACTTCTCTCAGATTGTAAAGTACCTAAGAAAATAATTTGCCAAGGTCAAAGATAGTAATCATAAGAAGAAAGGCTGATCTAAAGGAGGAGAAGGTAAGGAAGGTAAGTCATAGATTTACCTTCTTAACTATATTAAAAAATATTCAGTTACAAAGTAAAATCAATTCTGTCTATGCATTTGAATAAGTAATTTGATAATTGACTTGATGAAGAACTAACTAAGCTCACAAGTAATTATCTAGAAGAGAATTTTTGAATTAATCTAAAGCCCTTCAGATTCTCAACACTTTCATGCGGGTAATGGATGATGCCTTACGTCATTTTCTTGATGAATTTGTTATTGTCTACTTAGATGACATCTTAATTTTTAGCAAGACTAGAGAAGAGCATGTCATGCATGTTAAGAAAGTACTTGATATTTTGAAGAAAAATCAGTTATTTCTTAAAATGTCAAAGTGTGAATTTGGAAAGACTTCTTTGGTTTATTTGGGACACATAGTAGGAGGAGGTGCTTTGAAAATTGACCCTTCTAAGGTAGAAGCCATTTTGAATTGGCCTACTCCCAAATGCATTACAGAGGTAAGAATTTTTTTGGGTGCACCTTAGTATTGGAGGAAGTTTATTTCTAACTTCTCTGCCATAGCAGCTCCTATGCATGCAGTGACAAGTGTGAAGCGTGTTTTCCAATGGGGAGGCAAGAAACATAAAGCTTTAAAGTCTTTGAAAGAGAAGATAAGTTCAGCTCCATTCCTTGCATTACCAGACTTGAGACAACCATTCAAGATTCAGATCGATGCTAGTGATTACGCCATGGGTGCAGTTCTCTTACAGCATCGTAAGCCTATCGCATTTCATTCTGAGACATTTAATGGTGTTGTTGTCAATTATCCTACATATGATAAGGAGTTGTATGCTTTGGTATAAAGCATAAAAAATTGGAAACACTATTTGATGGGAAAAGAAACAGTTGTTCATACCGACCATCAGCCTTTACAGTACTTGCAGTCGCAAAGTAAATTACAGCAGTCACGACATTTCAGATGGATGGGCTTCCTACAAAAATTTCATTTGGTAATAAGGTACAAGAAAGGTACTTTAAATAAAGTTGTTGATATGCTTTCAAGGCCTATTATTAGTGCTACTACTTTACTTAAGAATGATTCTATTGTACATGAGAGCTACGTAGAACAGTTTGCATCAGATGTTGATTTTAAGGATGTGTATGCTAACTTGAGTGAAGGGAATCATGTTGAGGAGAATTATTATCATTTTCATAATAATTTGTTTTTTCATATGGGCAAGTTATGTATACCACATGGGGAGAGACAAAGCATCATGAGAGAATCTCATTCTTCTCTTATTGTTGTGACATTTCGAGGTAAGCAAAATGGTGGCACATTTACAGAGGTATTGTTATTGGACTCGCATGGTAGATAGTGTTTCATGTTTCATTAGAGGTTGTTCATTATGTTATACAAGAAATCCTAGCAATAGGAAGCTTGGTTTATATACGCCATTTCTGGTACCTTCTAGACCATGGGAAAGTGTTTCTATGGATTTTGTTGGAGGTCTACCATTATCTAGAAAGCATCATGATTATCTTTATGTAGTAGTTGATAGATTCAGCAAGATGTGTATTCTTATGTCATGTAAGAAATATATAACTGCTGATTTATATTTTCAACATGTATGGTTTCATTAAGGCTTGCCTACTTCTATTGTTAGTGACAGGGATTCTAGGTTTGTTGGGAATTTTTGTTCCAATTTATGGAAGATGATGGACACCAAGTTGAAGAAGAGTACTGCTTTCCATGTGCAAAAAATTGGCCAAATAGAGGTAGTGAATAGAACCATTGTACATCTTTTGATAGGTTATTGTAGCAAGCATCCCAAGCTTTGGGATCACTTGCATTACATTCAGCATGGTTACAACTGGGCCAAGCACTCTTCTACAAATACTTCACCTTTTGAAGATTGCTTTGGGTATTTTCCTAAGTCACCTTTAGATTTCATTCTTGAGAAGGATGTTTCCATTGATGGGCATAGTGACATTTACAAATCTTGCATGTTCATTGAAAGAATTCAGCTCATACATCAGCAGGTTCAAGAACAACTTGAAAAAATTCAAGGCAAGTACAAGGAGAGGCATGAAAAACACAGAGTTGATCATAAGTTTCAAGAAGGAGATGCGGTATGGTTGCATATTAGTAAGGAAAGAATGCAAGGAGAAGGTAAAAAGCTGAAGCCTATTTGTTATGGTCCATTCAAGATCTTAAACAAGTTGGAAATAATGCTTTTCAACTAGATTTTCTTTCATATATGCAAATGTATTCTGTTGTGAATGTGGATAATTTACGTTTGTATGAACCTCCTTTAATTTCTGATTATGAAAGTGACATTCAGCTGCCATCCATAGAGGATTTATCACCAGAATTTTTGGATGAGCTGAAAGAGGATGCTATCCTTGACAGAAGGACACACACTTCGAGGAGGGGAAATGTTGATTATGTTCAGGTTGGTCTTAAAGGAAGCAAACCAAGTAAGGAAAAGTGGTTGGAGGTGGAAAAGGTGAGGGATCTATACCCTCATCTTCTTAATACATAATTGAAGGCTTTTGGGGTCCAAAAGCTTCCCAATGGGGAGGTGTGATCATGTGATCATGTCCAAGAGGAAAAAAATTCTCAAAATTGGAACTGCTTAGAATTGGTTGCAAACTAAACTATCGGATAGGCCTCATCGCTGCAATTCTGGTGCCCTAAATGGGACCCAAATCCGATGTCGTATGAAGAAGACATTGAAGTTTTAAAATGCCCAATAGCCTTCAAAACAAGACCTTTGAACTCAAAAATTTGTCATCTTCAGAAAATTTTTATGTCAAAATTTTATTTTTTTATATGGTTTGGGGCCCTATCAGAGGGTGCCACGTGGCCTTCCCAGAGGCTGCCACTTGGTCCCAGGCCAAAGGTTCAAAGTCTGTTAAAAAAATATTTGTAAGGGCAGACCCGACCCGACCTGAACGGAGTTGGGTCACCCTGAACACATTTGGGTTGGTGTTGGTGAACAAGTTCAAAAATCGAGCAACAGTGAATGGCCCTCGTGCAGCTATAAATGAATTTGGGTCCAGTTGGGTGGAGGTCGACCCAACCTTAACACCTATGGGTCATGGAAAATGGGTGAGTCATTAAACGTTTGAATGGGCGGATAAAAAAGAACTTATCCCTTAGGGCTTAAGGTAGAAGACCACATGACTTCACACCAGAACCATAGGCTTAAGCCCTTTACAAACAGTGGTAAGTTTTGGGCTAAGCCCCTGGGTGCTATCCCCTATCACATGGAACCTGCAAGATATGACCAGGGGCACGGATTCATTAACCTTATCTGCCAACAGTTGATGGTTAGCAGATTATCCGCATGTGAACACGAGTTCAACCGACAGTCATAATAAATTCCTCCACCAATTTTAGCATGTGGTTCTAACATTTTCAGAGATTCCGCCTTCCTAGTGGAGCTAACTGGAGTTAGCCAAGTTTAGTGGAGGTTTTTGAGGGCCACTAGGCAAAATACTATTGGGGTCATAACTTTCTCCATATTCGACCAAATTAGACAAAATTTTAGTCAATTTTGGGTCATCTAAGCATTCTAGAGCCATTGGGATAGGTTGCAGAGCAAAAATAGGTGTTTTTTGGCCATTTTTGCTTTAGGGAAGCTTGAAGAGCCATCAGGGCCATGAGGGAAATGGAGTTGCATTGGGCTACACTTCATTGTTTGAGGTGAAATAAAAGCCATACTTAGATTATTTCTGTCTTATGAATTCATTTTAACAGCTGTTTCAGCCTATTTAGGCTTCTTTCTCACTGTAAAACCAATTTGAGCAACCTAATATAGCAAGGACATGCCCATTGGGAGCCTTGGACCCGACAGATGTAGCCCAGGAGAGGTGAACTGCCTCATCATGTTCTTGTGTTTTTATGGTGAAGTTATTCTTCTGTGTATTTTTTATTCAAGATGTTAAAGAGTAATTTTAATTAATATTCCCTCACACATAAACTCAAAAACAATTACCAAAAATACTTTGTTTAGTTTGCAAGACATGACAAACACTTTGCACACTTAGTTAAATGGAAATGAATACTTTGAACAACAGATACAAATAGTTTCATTTTCAGATCAAGCATGGAAATAATTTTCTGAAGGTAGCACATCAACATCAGGTAGACCAATGAAGGAAGCAGGAGGATATGAAGAGATCAAACCATTTCTACAAGCATGCATAAAGTTATTGTGTAGAAAAAAGGCAAAAAGAATCCTCAGGCTCTGATAGGTAACTGTGCAGAGAAAGAACAATCGATGGTGGAGCAGAGAGATGTCAATAAAATACATAATAATAAGAATAGAACGAGTAGGGAGATGCATATGACTATGCAGATTGGTGCATATGAGATGGACCAGGTTATCCTAGATCTAGGATCAGATGCTAACGCTCTACCTAAGAAAACATGGCAACACATGGTAGAACCCAATCTGGAATGGTCTACAATTCAACTACGCATGGCCAATCAGCAGAATATCATTCCCTTAGGGAGGTTGCTGCAAGATGTAGTCAATATCGAGGGTGTTAAGGTGATGGCATACTTTGAAGTAATACAAATTGTAGATGATATTGATCCCTATCCTGCGTTGCTAGGATTAGACTGGGCTATTGACATGGATGGTGTTATAAATCTGAAGAAAAGGAGAAATGGATTTGAAATCAATGGATTCAGGGTCATCATTCCTCTAGATCCTACAGAAGTACAAAGGTATACAGAGCCTATGTGCACTGATGATGATATCAATCAAATCTATAAGTTGAATTTGCGCGAGGAAGATTGGATTAATCCAACAGCAGATGGAAATTCTAACTAGATGAAGGATAACTATTTTTTTTCAAACTCTGATGAGGAATTAGAAAACTAGCAGAACCGGTTACATAAGGTATCTGCATTGCGATGTAATCGTGTGACCCGATCCCTGCTATGTATAACATCTAAGGTACATGAATTTCACACTATGTTGGATTAACTGATACAAATATGTTTATAGAGGAGCTTAAAAGTACTGTGCCTGAAGGACAGAGATTCCATGCTTTGGATCTCGTCTTGTGCGCTACTCCAGCAAAATGGTGGGAAAATCACAAGGATAACATGCGAAACTGAGAGGAATGTGCGTGCATGATGAGGTTACGGTTTGAATTTCCAGTCATTAAAATGGAAGATATCTACTCTAGCAAAGATGATCCACACAAGAAATTTCGCTAGATGGAATCAGGTATGGGGCATATAACCAAGACTTGAATGGGTCCACATGTTTATTCACACGTTGGGTAAGGTACCTACTGAATGGTATTTGGAGACATAGCTACGCTGAGGTACAAGTGAATGGTCTATGCTGACAAAGATTTTTATCCTAACATTCAATTTTGAGAGTGGATCTGATCTGAGTGACCAAGCTTTGATTCAAGAAGTCATTAATGCGCCGATGAAGGAAATTATGAACTGCAGACAATTGGCAATTGTGGAATCTGGGGAACAGCCCAGAGTCGTTGGAACTATTAGCCACCCATATTTTTCTGTCATATCAGCTGGTGGCTAAATGATTCTTGCAGCCTTCAAGAAACAAATTCAGCCCTGAAATTGTTGGTGCTTGAAGTCTTTTTGATGAATCCATAACTGCTGGTTAATCTTCATAGCTATTTCCCTCTTCAAAAGCCTCTGAAATCCTATAAAAATCCACAGTTGGATACTTCTGCAAAGAACCCTTTTCCCTTTTTCTTCTTTCCACCACTAACCTCATTTTCTATTCTCCATTTCCCATGAAAACCCCACAATTTCATGTTTCTCCCTTTTCATTTCATTAAAATCCATTTTATAAGGTTAAAACCCACTATTTTGACCTTATCGAAAACCTTCATTTCCCTTTGAAAACCATTAAAAAACCATAGAAACGCACATTTTCTATGCGTTGGTCTTAAGCCCCTTAGGCTAAGCCCCCTACCTTTTTTCCTCCATGCACCCAAGCGCCAGAACCAACTGCAAGACCCTCGGGCGCTTGTCCATTTTAATATTATTTCTCCGCCCAAAAACATTTAAAAAAACCTTTGAATGTTATAAAAACCCATCATTTCATTATTTTTATTAAAAACCCGCCCGTGCAATTGTGGAGCGATCTCAGCCGTTCATCCAATCCACAGATCAATGACGCAGAGCACAACTCACCAGTGGTCCCCGCCAGCTGTTCCCCACTCCAAAAACCGCGCGGTATTTTCCGCACCGCTTTCGGCCCCAAGGCTATTTTCTCCCATTGGCCAGCGATTCCATACGCTGCGTGCCGCATGTCCTCCGCCCTCTTTCAAAACCGCCGCATAAAGTCAGTCCCCCGCGTGTTATCTGACAGACCATAACCGCCTAGCGGAATTGATGATAGCCGTTCGATCTGACCTCGTGCATCCGACGGCTCTCATCCATTTAAAACACCCGCTCTTTAATGAAGTTGTGCGCGTTTTAGCCGGGCTCCAGCGTAGCCGAGAATCAATCTCCGCCGTTGATCTTTGTAGATCGGCGATCCACATTCAAATGCTTGATTCCAAAACTCATCCTCCAGATTCCCTCCGTTTGACTTTCAATGCCCCCTGATTCCATCTTGACCGTCCAAACTGATCCAGATCAACGGCGCAGTTTCACTACGGGGATATGCCCCCAAAATTTTTCCTCCGTACATCCGAACCCCCCGTAGTCATCCCCGACCGTCGATCTCAGCGCGAATCGACGGCTCTGATTTAATCCTCCTCCCCCATGCTTATTCGACTATTCTGATATTAAATCCCAGCCGTTGGATGATGCCATCCAACGGCCCACGCTCCTCCGTACAGTCCCCGATGCAGTAAACCAAATACGCAGGATTATATAACTTTTTTCGTGTTTTTGCAGGTTTGAATGTATTTTATGTCATTTCCAAAGAAGGTTCGGCGACAGAGGGTGACGACCCTCCTTTGTTCGTTTCCTCCGAGGAAGATCATCTGCAGGGGTAAATATCACGTTTCATTGATGTTTTATTAGGCATTGATGCCTTATATGCCCTGCACAGCCCTCCACAACAAAAAAAACCATGAAGATAAATGCAGAGAAAGAGTATCAGATGTTGAAGACTAAAAAAGAACCAGAACAGAGCATAGGTGGATAGATTTATGGGGATTAAGGCTAAGACAGTTATCAAACGCCTAATCCCCGATCTAAAAACACAGTTAAAGGGTAAATCTAAAAGTGTTTTTCAGACAGAATACCTCCACCGCCATATCTGAGGCAAATTGATTCCTCAACCACTGCAGTGCCACCTATTGTCCCAAAACGCTCAATCATAGGCTGAATTTATTGAACAAGATCAGATTTCTGCCTCGAAACAGCCAAAGAAGTTACTTCTGCCATGGAATTTATTGACTGATGTCCGCAGAGTAACCCTAGTGATACACAGAGCCTAAAAAGTCAAATGAAGCTCCCACTGAGCTTAAATCGTGAGTATAAATCAGTTAATGCAATAGAACACCTGTACATTTTCCTTTCCAAGCCCCCAAGGGCCAAGAAAGACATTAATTTCTGTATTAATTGATTTTGAGATCTTTTATCAGATCTCACCTCCTCATTCTTCTATAAATACTTCAGTAGAAAATGAGTGAGGGGTTGGTTGCTAATGTAATTAATGAAGCATTGTAATGTGATTGAGCTGAAGACTTCTGTTGTAAATAGTGGTTTCACTAGCTCTTGGAGCTCTGCTTGTAACAGATAGGTTAGGTTATGAAGAGAGATGGATTAAAACACTGGATTTGAAGATTGTAACTGGTTTGAAGCATCAATACAAGCTGATTTATGGGATCCTGGTCTATGCTGATGGTGATGTTATTCTCACTGTAACTTGTGTTTTATTTCTGTTTCCATTTTGTTTCATTTTCTGCTGTAAAGAACAGTTTAAATAGAGTTAGGACCTATTGTATACCAGTAACCTTCTCTAGCTGAGAAATCTTTATTTAGATGTTTTCTTCTATCTGTGTTATTTGGAAATGATTAATTCAATTTAGGCATAGGGATGTTGGCGTTCCCTCATCTTATTGACTTGACTGAATGTTATTTTTAAATGTTACTTTCAATATATGTTGTGTGAAGATGAACTGAGGAAATTAAGGTTAGCCCTGAGTCCCTTTCTTATTTTCTCAACTATTTGATTGTTTCCCTTAGGATGTGTTAAAAGCTAACTAGTTTCAAAGGACTTATCAGATCTTAGGCCATTCTGTGTTATCTTTGTGATTGTCCTGAAAGCAACCAAGTAAAGAAGAGCTAGGAGAGGATTTGTGGTGAGCCCGGCCCGCTAGTTTCTACTCCAAAGGTTGCCTTCAAGTTTCCCTTTGTTTTTTTATGTGTTTTCTATTGGAAGTGTATCAAAGGCTGGCTAGTTTCAAAGTACTTACCAGATCCTAGTCTTCTTCTCTGTTTTTCCTATGTGCCTGGTCAAAGGCTGGCTAGTTTCAAAGTACTTACCAGATCCTGGGTTTCTCTTTGTTCTACATCTGTCATTTCCCTTTCTTATTTTATCAATCCATTCCATAAATCAAACCTTAAAGAGATCCTGACGCATAGATGACTTGCCCCATAGACCACTCTTGAACCTGATTGTTTCAATTAAATCCTCTTATGACTCCATAGCCCAATGGACTGAAGACCTGCCATCATCTTTCATCTTAGCTAAAGCTTACTCTTTTTGCTTGCAACTTATCACTTTTGAACCTATTTGCATATAGATCTTTCTGCCTTAGATAGCAACTATGTTCAACCATCCAAAAACAAAGCAAAACCCTTGGACTTCATAACTAGCCTAATATTATTACCCAAAACTTCAAAGACAAATCCATCTTTGTACATATTGGAGAGATCCCTCTCCGGATTCAGGAGGGCTAGATCCTAGAATCCCAAAGTTGGTTGAAATGATGTTAACTCTGTGATTGGACTTTTGCCAATCTTGCTTATTACAGAGACCTAACATTTCTGGTGACTCCACTGGGGAATTTTTGAGTTCATAGTTTCTTGGCCAGCTTTTATAGACTCTTTTAGTTTACCATACAACCACAAAAACTCAGAAAAACCCAAAAATATTTCAGATTGGTATGCAATAAACATGGTGGTGGACCATAAAACCTTTTACCTCCTTAGGAGCTAAAGATTTTCCACCTGGCGACTCCACACTCTGAATTTCCTAGAAGACCAAATGACTCCACTGGTAGAAGACCCTGAACAGATTGACCAGACACAGTGACCTCTTTTCTGATTTACAAACATGGATTTAGACATAGATCCAGAAGACAAACATATGCTCATGATGGAAAAATTAATGTACATGCTTGGAAAAAGAGTGGATAGGTTGATGGCTAATATGAATATTGGTTATCAAGAAGAACAAATGCTTTTCCTTAAGCAAACAAAACCTCTGCCACTACAAGACATGTATGATGAACATGAAGAAAATAATCAAGAAAAATTTCCAATCATGATGGAAAAAATGATGTACATGCTTGGGAAAAGAATGGATAAGTTGATGGCTAATATGAATGTTGATGATCTAGATCAAGCTAGACTTTCCCTTGATAAAACGCAAGCCCAATCACCTCAAGACCAAGATCCTGACCAAGGCATGTATTATGATTGACACTTTATAAAAGATGATGAGAAAACTTACAAAGAAAGCAATGAAGAAGGTTGTCAAGAAAAACTTGATTGCTTGCCTATGTCTTGTCCCATGCTGATAAGATAACTCCATGACCTAAATGCAAAAACTTTTAGTGACACAAGTGAAGTTCCACTAGAAGAGGCTCGAGAAGACATCAAGCCTCAAAATCAGCCAACACAAGACAAACAGGACTGCTATACCTCTGTTCTAAGCAAAAAGGAAACTCCTTCTCTCTTCACAGAGAAAGAGGTTGATCTAGTATTGAACAGACAACCAGCATCCAAACCTTCATTTGAACCAAACGCTTCTACTCATCTACCTACTCCATCTTGTTGTCTTGATACAAGAAATAAACTTGTAGATCAGTTACAAGAAAAGAAAATTGATATCCCAATATGTTTGACTAATGAAAATGTTTATTTAGATAAATTTTCAAACTTTAATCAGTCTGATGATGATGATGGTTTCCAAGCAGAAACTAATCATGCAGGGAAACCAACATTTGATTGGTATTATGAGTTTCACCATCGTCAACTTGAAAGCCGCAATCATCCATTTCGGTCCATCATAAATGCCTTTCACATAATGGGAAATCAGTAGCCTTTCAACTCAGAAGGATAAGAGAAGAGCAATGAAGAAATTTTTGAGCAAAAGGATTTTTCTCTTGAAAAAGAGGAAACCTTTAAATACACCCCTACTCAAGAATATAATAACCTCTTCACAAAGTTCAGCCCACTGAATCCAAGCATACAAGGGCCACAAGAGGACAACACTGTCAAATATGATGAGTCCTCCAGTTCAGAGGATGAATAAGATGAAGGGGAAAAACAAATAGAAGACTATCCTGCTGTGGATATATCATCTTCTCAAGAAGAAACTTCTCCCTTCACTGATATCAATCTGCCATTTAAAGAACTTGAATTTATATCAGAAGCAAACATAAATTTACAGAAAGAAGATATTTCACTGTTTGCTATTGTGCAGGTTAAGAATGATGGTGCTTCCAAACAAATTTCTGAAGATATGCTCCTCAAAGCCGAAGTCTCGAAAGCAGACAATCTACCAGACGTGGAGGGCCAAAAAGAAGAGAATCTTCATATTTTCTTTGTTGATCCTATGGAAGAGTTTGTGGAGATCCCGACTGGATCAAATTATCAAGCATTGATCCTTTGCAAGAGCCAGAGACATAAAAAGTTGTCACCTTCTGTGATAGCGTTGATATTGAAGGTTAATCTTCAATATGTTCTATGGATACCTCTGACAAGAAGCTAGAGTTTCTTCTTCTTCTTGACATTACTCAGCTGGCTGCATTGGCACTTTTGTATCATATGAATATGTAAATACTCCATGTTTAGAATAGGTTATATAGGAATGCCAATAAAGCTCAGTTCTAAGCATGTAGTTAGTTGTTGTTTTTTGCTTTGAAGAAAAATCAAGAATCCAAAAATACAAAAACAAAGAAAGAATGAAAATAGGGCAGAAATCAAAACAAGAAAGGCAAAGCCCCATGCCAAAAAGAGAAATAAATCTGAAAGTGTGCAAGCTCAAATGCCACTCCTCAAAACACACTTCTAGTTAGTCAAACTGCCTAATCTTGACTAATTAGCTTTAAATTTTCTTCTGATAGGATAGTGAGTTCGATTTTCCAAACTGTTCAATCTTGGCTTATTAGTAGATAAATTAGGATAGAAATTGAAGGTTCAAATAAACTCAAAATATGAACCAAAGTTTCCAAATAGATGATGACTTAAAATTGCTTTATCTTTGAGTCAAAGAAAGTGTAAATCTGGTTCTAATCAGCTCAAAATCTGAACCAGAACAAAAGCAAAGAAAGAGCTCAAAGAAAAAGCAAAAACAGAGCTATGAAAAAGATGAAGGAAATGCTCAACTTTCAGATCTTAAGCCTTCCATTTCTTGATTTTAATTTTCTGCAAAATAATGTCTATGTGCAGCTTGTTTTTATGCCATAGATCATAGAAAGCCAAATAGTTTAATCTTGACTTGGCTGTTTTTAAATTTCTGCTTTAGAATTTAGAGAATGAAGGCCTGTTGGACAATTTAATCCCAACAGACAGTAGAATAGGTAGAGAAATATTTGAGCTCAACTATTTAATATGAGCTCAAGGAGAAATAAGGAGTAGAAGTAGATTAGTTTTTATGCTTTCAAAAGAATAAAATGTTGTGAAAAGAGTTTGCTAATCCAAGTGCACTCTGATGAAGAAAAAATGTTAGATCGATAGGATTGGGTAGGTAGAAGTTGTATTGATGAATTCCATTTGTTCTTTCATAACTGGTATTATTTTTCAGAGCAAAGCAAGAGCAGTTCAAAGGACAAGGCACATGGTCAACATTTCGGAGAAATCAAGTCTGAATTCTTGATGCCTTCAAAGAAGGCACCATCCCCAAGCGGAGCCACTGTTAGCCACCCATATTTTTCTATCATATCAGCTGGTGGCTAAATGATTCTTGCAGCCTTCAAGAAACAAATTCAGCCCTGAAATTTTTGGTGCTTGAAGTCTTTTTGATGAATCCATAACTGCTGGTTAATCTTCACAGCTATTTCCCTCTTCAAAAGCCTCTGAAATCCTATAAAAATCCACAGTTGGATACTTCTTCAAAGAACCCTTTTCCCTTTTTCTTCTTTCCACCACTAACCTCATTTTCTATTCTCCATTTCCCATGAAAACCCCACAATTTCATGTTTCTCCCTTTTCATTTCATTAAAATCCATCTTATAAGGTTAAAACCCACTATTTTGACCTTATCGAAAACCTTCATTTCCCTTTGAAAACCATTAAAAAACCATAGAAATGCACATTTTCTATGCGTTGGTATTAAGCCCCTTAGGCTAAGCCCCCTAACTTTTTTCCTCCATGCACCCGAGCGCCAGAACCAACTGCAAGACCCTCGGGCGCTTGTCCATTTTAATATTATTTCTCCGCCCAAAAACATTTAAAAAAACCTTTCAATGTTATAAAAACCCATCATTTCATTATTTTTATTAAAAACCCGCCCGTGCAATTGTGGAGCGATCTCAGCCGTTCATCCAATCCACAGATCAATAGCGCGGAGCGCAACTCACTAGTGGTCCCCGCCAGCTGTTCCCCACTCCAAAAACCACACGGTATTTTCCGCACCACTTTCGGCCCCAAGGCTGTTTTCTCCCGTTGGCCAACGATTCCATATGTTGCGCGCCGCGTGTCCTCCGCCATGTTTCAAAACTGCCAAATAAATTCAGTCCCTTGCGCATTATCCGTCAGACCATAACCGCCCAACGGAATCGATGATAGCCGTCCGATCTGACCTCGCGCATCCGACGGCTCTCATCCATTTAAAACACCCGCTCTTTAACGAAGCTGTGCGCGTTTTAGCCGGGCTCTAGCGCAGTTGAGAATCAATCTCCGCCGTCGATCTTTGTAGATCGATGGTCCACATTCAAATGCTTGATTCCAAAACTCATCCTCCAGATTCCCTCCGTTTGACTTTCAACGCCCCCTGATTCCATCTTGACCATCCAAACTGATCCAGATCAACGGTGCAGTTTCACTACGGGGGTATGCCCCCAAAATTTTTCCTCTGTACAACCAAACCCCCCGTAGTCATCCCCGACCGTCGATCTCAGCGCGAATCGACGACTCTGATTAAATCCTCCTCCCCCATGCTTTTTCGACTATTCTGAGATTAAATCCCAGCTGTTGGATGATGCCATCCAACGGCCCACGCTCCTCCGCACAGTCCTCGATGCAGTAAACCAAATATGCAGGATTATATAATGTTTTTCGTGTTTTTGTAGGTTTGAATGTATTTTCCGTCATTTCCAAAGAAGGTTCGGTGACAGAGGGTGACGACCCTCCTTTGTTCGTTTCCTCCGAGGAAGATCATCTGCAGGGGTAAATATCACGTTTCATTGATGTTTTATTAGGCATTGATGCCTTATATGCCCTACGCAGCCCTCCACAACAGAAAAAACCATGAAGATCAATGCAGAGAAAGAGTATCAGATGTTGAAGACTAAAAAAGAACCAGAACAAAGCATAGGTGGACATATTTATGGGGATTAAGGCTAAGACAGTTATCAAACGCCTAATCCCCGATCTAAAAACACAGTTAAAGGTTAAATCTAAAAGTGTTTTTCAGACAGAATGCCTCCACCTCCATATCTGAGGTGAATTGATTCCTCAACCACCGCAGTGCCACCTATTGTCCCAAAACGCTCAATCAGAGGCTGCATTTATTGAAAAAGATCAGATTTCTGCCTCGAAACAGCCAAAGAAGTTACTTCTGCCATGGAATTTATTGATTGATGTCCGCAGAGTAACCCTAGTGATACACAGAGCCTCAAAAGTCAAATGAAGCTCCCACTAAGCTTAAATCGTGAGTATAAATCAGTTAATGCAATAGAACACCTGTACATTTTCCTTTCTGAGCCCCCAAGGGCCAAGAAAGACATTAATTCCTGTATTAATTGATTTTGAGATCTTTTATCAGATCTCACCTCCTCATTCTTCTATAAATACTTCAGTAGAAAATGAGTGAGGGGTTGGTTGCTGATGTAATTACTGAAGCATTGTAATGTGATTGAGCTGAAGACTTCTGTTGTAAATAGTGGTTTCACTAGCTCTTGGAGCTCTGCTTGTAACAAATAGGTTAGGTTATGAAGAGAGATGGATTAAAACACTGGATTTGAAGATTGTAACTGGTTTGAAGCATCAATACAAGCTGATTTATGGGATCCTGGTCTATGCTGATGGTGATGTTATTCTCACTGTAACTTGTGTTTATTTCTGTTTCCATTTTGTTTCATTTTCTGCTGTAAAGAACAGTTTAAACAGAGTTAGGACCTATTGTATACCAGTAACCTTCTCTAGCTGAGAAATCTTTATTTAGATGTTTTCTTCTATCTGTGTTATTTGGAAATGATTAATTCAGTTTAGGCATAGGCATGTTGGCGTTCCCTCATCTTATTGACTTGACTAAATGTTAATTTTAAATGTTACTTTCAATATATGTTGTGTGAAGATGAACTGAGGAAATTAAGGTTAGCCCTGAGTCCCTTTCTTATTTGCTCAACTATTTTATTGTTTCCCTTAGGATGTGTTAAAAGCTGACTAGTTTCAAAGTACTTATCAGATCTTAGGCCATTCTGTGTTATCTCTGTGATTGTCTTGAAAGTAACCAAGTAAAGAAGAGCTAGGAGAGGATTTGTGGTGCGCCCGGCCTGCTAGCTTCTACTCCAAAAGTTGCCTTCAAGTTTCCCTTTTGTTTTTATATGTTTTCTATCAGAAGTGTATCAAAGGCTAGATAGTTTCAAAGTACTTACCAGATCCTAGTTTGCTTCTATGTTTTTCTTAAGTGCCTGGTCAAAGGCTGGCTAGTTTCAAAGTACTTACCAGATCCTGGGCTGCTCTTTGTTCTGCATCTGTCATTTCCCTTTCTTATTGTATCACTCCATTCCATAAATCAAACTCTAAAGAGATCCTTAGGCATAGATGACTTGCCCCATAGACCACTCTTGGACCTGATGGTTTCAATTAAATCCTCTTATGACTCCATAGCCCAATGGATTGAAAACTTGCCATCATCTTTCATCTTAGCTAAAGCTTATTCCGGTTACTTGCAACTTCTCACTTTTGAACCTATTTGCATATAGATCTTTCCGCCTCGGACAACAATTATGTTCAACCATCCAAAAAACCAAACAAACCCTTGGAATTCATAACTAGCCTAATATCAATACCTTAAGCTTTCAAAGACAAATCCATCTTTGTACATATTGGAGAGATCCCTCTCCGGATTCAGGAGGGCTAGATCCTAGAATCCCAAAGTTGGTTGAAATGATGTTAACTCTGTGATCGAACTTTTTCCAATATTGCTTATTACAGAGACCTAACAGGAACCTCAATCTCTCCCCCTGAAGATATCATACAAGTGTGCTCCATGACGGGCCTTGTGGGATACTTTAGGAAGCACATTCATAACTATGAGTTGATCACTGTGCCCATGAGTAAATTACTCATAAAAGATGTAATATTCCATTGGGATGAAGAATTTCAAAAGAGTTTGCAGTTATTAAGGGAAGCAAAGGACACTACTCAATATGCTTTGAATTACCTAATCAATAATCATGTGTTGGGGGGGAAAACCTGTAGATAGTTGTCATTAGCTCTAGAATATATGCGCAAAAAGGTGCGACGAGCGTGCAATAGCTGCGCGAGGAGGTTGACTGGGTCATAGAAGTGTCAAAAACTAGCTGTTGGAACAATAAAACTAGCAAAGACAACTTTATTACCATTTATGGGAGCATCTAGGGTGCATTTAATAAAGGTATTTTTCCCGATTTTGGAATATTTTGTCATTTATTGAGACAAATTAATGCCAAAGGAATCTTTGAAGATGCGCCACAAGTATAAATATGACCTATGGGGTTGCAATAGTTCCCTTTGCTTTCTAAGTGAATTATTTTCTTTGAGCTCCATGATTGTCGCTGCATAGTCAGTGTCTATGTCTAGTTTGGATCTGGGATTCGAGGAAGAGCTATGTCATGTAGGTCCCTATTGTTGAAACACCTGTGCCCATGAAGTCCAAGAAGGGGTAGTCATATGGTATGAGGAAATCCCCAAGGGAGAAGACTCCAACTCACGCTCCAATGCGGCTAAGCATCAGAAAAGGCCAATGCAAGAACTCCCAGAAACTGTTATGGAGGAAGACGAGGATGTGGTTGAATTGGCCCCATTCTCATGGTTATCGAGCTATGTTGTGCCATGCAAACTGATAGTCAGAATACCCAAAGATCTTGACAATGTGCATGCGAGCATCCAAATGTCGTTGATCCCAGAAAACCTCTCGATGGAAGGCTAAATTTTTGCTAAGGTACCACAATTGAGACTGTAGGATTGGGACATTGCAGATGTAGAAAAATTCCCTAAGCTCGTGCCAGAGCTATGCTTGGACCAAGTTTCGTACGAAGGGGGAATAGTGCGTGTTAGTCATCAGTAGTTTTGTTGATATCAAAAGATGACTAAGTAATGATCTCAGATTTACAAAAACAAAATTTATGAAAAACATTGTGAGTTTTGGAAATCTCACTACCTTCATTATCCAAAGCCTACACTTGTTCACTGAATTTCTTCATCTATACCTTCTCAGGATTACCCTACTGCTCCAAGAAAACTCCTTTTTCTGGGCTTACTGACCTCACTTTTTCCCTCCATACTCCCTCCTCATTCACCCTTTCTCCTTCCCTTCAAACACTCATTTTCCCCCTCATAAAACCCCCATTTATCATTTTTCTCTAAAAAACCTTAGAAATAATGTAAAAATCCCTTTTTACATTGTTTTTTATCTAACTTTAAACCTATCGGGCCCTTAAAAACCTTATAAAAACCATATTTTTATTATAAACCCGCCCTCTTTACGAAATAGGTCGTTAAGCCCCTATTGACTTAAGGCCTCAGCCCCCTTGCACTCACATGACCCTAACCCTGACCTTCCGCTATCTCTTAAGCCCCTTTCCGTTTCGACCCCTGGTTCCCTCTACTCCCACAGGACCGTTCCCTCCACCCATTCTTAGCCCCTTCCCCCTATTCAAAATATACCTCCGCCCGTTCATTATATAACCCCCACAAACCTTATAAAGAGCCCCCTTAACCCTTCATTAATATTTAAATGGGCCCCACCTTCCACTTAGCCCTGCCACCCAACTGCAGCCCAACACCTATCCCTAGGCTCCACCCTCCAAATCTGCGCTCCGCTCCCCCAACTCATTCCTCATCGTCGATCTCATCTCCCAGGATCCGATGGCCCCAAACCATTATCGCGTGAAAATAGCGTTGAGTTTTAAAGTTCTTCACTCTGTAATAAATAACCCCTAAATCCTAGTTTCAATTCCACCTCCTCATTTGCATATAAATATTGCATGAGAGCTTCATATTAATGTTGGTTTCTGAGCTAAATTTGAGGATTGAAGAGTTGTTGAGTTAGTGGAGGAATACTAGGCTGGATGGAGAAAGCTTTGAGTTGTAGAGACCTATTGTACTGGAGTATGTAACTGGTTTGAACATCAATAAAACAAGCACGTTCATAGGATCCTTGATCTATGTTAATGGTGATGTTTTTCTTCTTTGTTATTTTTTTTTCTTATGTTTTACATTCTATCCATATTCTCTGATAAAGTATAGAAAATTTAGAGTAGGATTTGCTGTTATAGCACCCTATTTTTGTCCTCAATATTTATCTTTACGTTTTCTTCTGCAAAGGTATGATTGGAGGACTTTTAATTGCCCTTCAGTTTTATCTAGCTTGTTGTTTTAAGAATGATTCAATAGAGTATAACCAGGGAATTTTTGGTAAGTCCATGTTCATTGGTACAACTTGAGATTTTGTTTTAAGGAATGATTTCAATAGAGTGCAACCAGGGAAATTAGTGGTGAGTCCATGCTCCTTGAGTACAACTTGAGATATTATTTTTAAGATCTTCTTAAATTATGCTTAGTAGAGTCTAAACCAGGGAAGTTTATGGTATGCCCTGTCCTCTGGTCTGTCTTTAAAAGTTGCTTTGAAAGATCCCTAGAGAGTTGGTCAAAAGTAGATTAGATTATTTTTGTTTGATATTAGACTACTTTCACTGTTATCTTACATGTTTTCTTTATCTGAAAGTAGTCTTAGGATTGCTAGATTGTTGTCTTAGAGGTTTTCTTATTAAAATTTTGTCCAAAGAATTCTATGGTTTGCCTTGTACTTTGGCTTGCTTCAAATAGTTACCTTAAAAGGATTTTCTTGTCTAAGTAGAGCTAAAAGATTATTAACTGACTATAGATTTGCTACATTCACAACTTATTATTGTTTGATACCACAACCTAATCTAAGAGATCCATCTAATGTAGTTAGCTTTCCCTATGAAAACCCTTGTAGAGTTATTGAACAATTAAATCCTTTTATGACTCCATAGCCCATTGGATTAATGTTGTCTCATAGTCTATCCTTCCAGCTGAAACATTCCCTAAATCAAATCCAATATTTGATCTAGCAAATGACCTTTCAATCAATCAAACCAACAAGTTCTTAGAGCTTCATAGCTAGCCTAATATCATAAGCAAGGCATAAAGACATATCATTTTAAGACACTTATATAGATAGATCCCTCTCTAAATCCAGGAAGGCTACATCCTAGGATTCCAAAGTGGTTTTGATGTGGCCCCTTGCAGCATTTGTTCTTGACAATCTTGCAAATCATAGGGAGCCAACATACTAGAGACCATACTGGGGAAATGAGTAATAGATAACTTAAAAAACTTAGAAAACCTCATTTTTTAAACTCAAAATGAATCAAGTGTCAGTCAAGAATGGTTCCTGATTGTTGATGGTGGACAACAACCAGTCCTATAAAACAAGTAAAAATCCTCCACCTGGTGACTCCATTGGTTTTTCAGTAGGCCTGCTAACCCCACTGGTTTTCCATAAACTCCACTGGGATACTAATTCTATCATTAAAACATCATAAAAACCCAGTTAAAAAAACTTTTATGGATTAATATTTTCTTTATATAGATTGGTTTTCCCTTTTGAAGACTGTCATATTCAACCAACCTCTCTTATCCTTGGGTCTGAATCCTGGCTTCTAGAAAATTCCATACCAGAGCCCATCCTGACCCAAATCCTCTCACAATAGTTGACAATCCTGAAAGCATTCTTAGGAAGTATCCTAGATTTGAAAATCCAACTATTGATAGACCAATCCACAGAGAAAGTTTTTTCCTTGAAAACCTTACAACCTTGCAAAATACCCAAGTTGACTTACCCCATATAAGAAACCTATCTAGAATAAAGTCACAAAGTGGTATAGACCAGATAGACTTTGAGCCTATAAACTCACACCCAAGTAGTAGTAGGGAAGCCTCTCCTTCCACCCCTCCTGATCTTCATTTTCTCCATAACTTTGGCTTCTAGCATCCTAGATCTACTCAACATCACTTAGCTGGTCCAAGTACTTCTGCTACACACACCCATATGTCCATTGTTCAAACCACTCCACTCCACCATCCACCCCCACTTGTTAAACCTCCATTGTTTCCAAAAGTCCATATCATGGCAACATGGTATGCTCCCTTAGTCCTTCCTTTACCTTTAGTTTTTCTACCACAGGATTATCAATCCCAGATTCCTTTATATGATGCTAGTAGTTCCACTACTGCTCAACAACATGTGGACAAAATGAATGACTACTTTGATAGACAAGAAATAGATGATGAAACTAGTAAACTTAGAATTTTTTCTCAAAGCTTAGGTGGGGAAGCAAGAAAATGGTTCAAAGGTTTAACCCCTAATAGCATTAATGACCTCCCTGTTTTTCATCAATTATTCTTAAACAAATGGGAATTCAAGAAGAACCCTCTCCAAATATTATCATAATATGAAAACATTAAGAGAAATGTTGGAGAAGGAGTACAAGAGTACTGCACTAGATTTAATAGTGTGTACAATTCCCTACCTGTCCATATGAAACCTCCAGAAGGCCTAGCTCTAATGAAATTTCTGGATGGATTTGATCCAGAAATTTCCTACCAATTAAGAGAAAGAGAACCCCTCACCTTAGAAAATATGTAGAGGGGAGCAGTAAGTGTAGAGGAAAATCTGATTGCCAAAAGAGCTAGGATGAAAAATGAGAAAAGGGCCACATATAGGGAAGAATTTTTACCCTCCACGTCTGACAAAAAACTTGAAAACTTGGTAAAAATCATAGAAAGGATGATGGAGAGGTTGAATGTCAATGAGAGAGCTTATCATAGAGAAAATCAAATAGCTCCTCAAAACAGAAACCAAACCCAGAATCAAAACCATAACTTTAGAAGAAACCCTCCCCAAATTAGACAAAGAGGTCTTGATTAGCAAATCAGACCTCCCCTTCAAGAAAATTATGTTGATGAAGATGAGGGAATAATAGAAGAAGCAGAGGAAAATCATATAAACTTAGTGGGAGTAAACAATGAGGACAGTGTCTGCCTCACTAAAGAAGAACAAGGTATATTCACACCTTATGAAGAAGAGATCCTAGAATCTGAAGACTACAAACAAGGCTTTGAAAATGCTATAATGGAAGTACAAATACAATATGACCTTAGAAGTAAAAATAATCAAGACACTCCCAAAAAGAAAACCTCTGAAATTTCTGCTAAAAACAATCCTGAACACATTTCTTAAAAAACAGCAGAAAACAATAACACAATGGCTGAAAGTTCTGAGAAAAACAAAGGAAAAAACTATTGAAAATCAAATCAACTCATAAAATACAGAAAACACACATAATAAACCAGAGACTAAATATTGGCGGAAAAGGCTTCAACCTCATGGCTTCCTCACATATTTTCTCATTATTAAAATAATGTAGTGTTACAATTAAATAGATGAGGAGATAGTGTCTCAAGATAGTGCGTGCTATCTTGGACACCTTGCTTGAGATAATTTCTCAACCAAACACACACCAATATAGGAGCTATCTGAACTAACTCATATCTTAGAGGAACAACCCAAACTAAAGAGTTAGGAATAAATACCTAACTTTTAATATTTAATTTATTTAGTTTATTTTTGGATTTATTATTGTTTTATGAGAGAAGCTAACATTCCCCCCTTCAATGATAAATCCAAAATAAGAACGAGGAACTATCTTCCAAGTTCTCATGTTGATCCTCAAAAACATTGCCTGAAAAACCGCCAAAGCTAGATGCTGAAAAACTGCAATCTGAAGAGACCATGAGTCAGCTGCATGTCTGATTCATCTCTGAATTTCACTTGACAACTCCATCACATGCCAAGTTGCAAAAGGATCCATCTGTCCTTTGTGTGAAATCAACATCCTTTGTCCACTGACAAAATTTGTTCAACACCCACTGGCTGATGATGTCAAAAACAACTCTCTGTTGCTATTGTTGTATTGAAAACTGCTCATTGCTTATTTTCTGTCGACTGCCCACTAGCAAATTTGTTGATGCCCACTAGCTGATTTTTTTGGTTTTGTCGAAACCTTCAGTCTGACAACCACCGTCAATTTCATTGACATTTACCCCCCTTTGTCAGCTGAAAGGAGAGACAATTCTCTGTGAATTATTTTGAACTCCCCCCCCCCCCCTTTCAGGTGTAGGAGTGTTTCACTGGTGTACTCCCCCTTTCAACTGCATGAGAGTATCATCTTCTTTTCACTATCCACTACACTATGTTTGATTGTATTTGGTTGTAGAACTGAGATAATCTTTTAACTGTGGATGACCATTCCTAACGATCAATCCATTCATAGTTGATATTTAATCTGGCTTATTTTTTTTGGCTGCAACATTTTTCTGATGAATGATTTGGCTTGCCACAATGGTGACAAGGATGGAGATCAAAACATTGATCTTCCATATGACCCATTCTTTGACAATGAGGAAATTTCGGTTTGACTGCAACTTCTGGTTGCGTGCAGTTCTGTTTGTCTGTAACTTTCTCAGAATGTGCTGAGGTTATTTGTTCAAGAAATCATACACTGATGAACTTAATGGGCTTTGAATAATCTGGGGTATACAACTTGGTGTCATCTTTGAGATATCCTAAGCCTCGTCGATTCTTGTTACTTTGGATTTCTTCCCATGGCTTGATGATTGGCTTGGAAGAAAGTTGAACTGGAACAACTTCAACACTAGAATCTGTTTGGATGAATGACTTATCATATGGATGGTTCAAAGAATTGGAAGCATCACTCTTCTCTTTCAACTCATTTCCTTGTAGTTGCGATGATCCAGGTGGATATCGGTGGCCACCCACCTATTCCATTTGGACCAGCACCATCAATTCTTGCATATTTTCACATTCAACACCACTTACTATTTTTAGCAGGTTTTCGGGTCCTCCACTCTCGGAGCCGTTTTGGGGGCTTAATGATCCAGGTGGATATTGGTGGCCACCCACCTATTCCATTTGAACCCCCATCTTCAGTTCTTTCAATTTTCAAGTTGCAACAAAACTTACTATTTTTAGCAGTTTTTCGGGTCCGGAACTTCCGGAGACGTTTTGAGGCCCTAAACGACATTTTTTGGGAACACGGAGAGCAACATGGGTCCATGGACTGATGTCGCTCGTTCAAAAATTGAAGTCCTCGGATAGATCTTTCTAACGAGCTATTGAATGCGTCAAACGGAGATCGGGTGCCAAAGTTATGCCCCCGGGAAGTTGAACCACCAATTTACCCAAACGGGCGCCCACAGTTTTGGCGCCTCATCTCCTACGGTTAGGTTTTTGGACGTTTCAGATTCTACATTGTTTCTCAATAATAAATAGGCCCTCGAGCCTCATTGTAACACAGTTCAGAGGTCTATAGCCATCACATCTCTTCTCAGAGATTCGCTACCAGCACCCTAGCTATTTTATTTCCATTATGCCTGTAAGCATATTTCTGTTATTTGATATTAATGAAATGAAGCATTATTTCCGCCGCATCTCTATGTTCATGGTTATTTATGTATTCTATTGTGTTCCTGCATAAAATCCGGATCAGTGGTATCAGAGCGGGTCTGCTCTTTCTTTGTTTTTCTTTGCATGTCCCCAACGCGATCAGGGTATAAGGAGTTAGGGCTCGATCTGGTTGAACCCTTGCAAGATCAGCCTCGCAAACCCCGACGACCTCCCATGGCGGAAGAAAAGAAAGACGAGGGAGCAGGAGATCCTATCAAAATACCGCTCGAGGAGGCTCTCGAGAAACAAAGGAACGTGATGATGGATAACTTTGCTCAAATCCTTCAACGACTGCCCACATATGGCGCATCCGCATCCAACAGCCACTCTGGAGGCGCCACTCCCTTCAAGGTACAGGTAAACTTTGACATTCCTATATTTGAAGGAAAAATAGATGCAGACGTTGTAGATAGATGGTTAAATTTGTTGGAAGGGTATTTCTCGGTCCATGACTTCTCTGACTGAGAAAAGATTATTTTTGCACTCCTCAAAGCCGCCCCCCATGTCAAAGACTGGTGGGAAACCTACCGTGAGCAAGAGGGCGAAGGGGAACCCTCTCTGCTCTCGACCACACCCACTTGGAATTCGTTCCGAGACGGCATCAAGGAACAATATTACCCTGTGGGGAGCTATGAGGACAAATACATCCAATGGACCACGCCGCGGCAACAAAAGGATCAAGATGTGCACGAACTGACGAATCTGTTCCATACCCTACGCACAAAGTTGGGTATTAAAGATTCAGAGAGACATTTGGTGCTCAAGTACCGCGGCTGTCTGCACAAACACATTCAGGAGGAAATGGAGTTCCTCGACATTACATCGCTTGGCACGGCATATCGCTATGCCACCAAGATCGAGCAGAAATTTAAGCAGAAGAAGCGAGACTTTGGATCTGCGAATCCGAAAGGTGCCCCCGAACCGAAGAACAAGGGGCAAGGCCAAAGAAATGCGACTCAGAACAAAACCACAAATCTAAAGAAGGACACAGGGAAGTGGTGTGAATTTCATAACAGCCCCACTCACAGCACAAACGAGTGTCGGGCCAAACAATCTTTGGTGGCTGAACTAAAGGCACCCGAATCAGATGCATTTTCTGATCCTGAGTTAGAACCAGACAAAGGTAATGACAAAGGGAAGGAGATCATTGATGCGGATCCCAGTGCCATTGTTGCCACCACCAAGATCCAGAAGGAGGGTCCAGAGGATCCAGAGGAGGGGGAGCGCCTCTTCCAGTCGCAGATGTGGGTGAAGGGTTCTCCGTTGCAGTTTCTCGTCGATAGCGGAAGCCAAAAGAACCTCATTTCAGCAGACGTCGTGAAGCGGCTCAGCCTACCAACCATAGCACACCCGCAGCCGTATACCATCGGGTGGCTCCACCCAGGGAGAGATCTCCGCATCCGCCAGCAGTGCCGCCTTCCATACAGTATCAAGCCATTCACGGATGAGGTATTGTGTGATGTTGCTCCTCTTGATGTAGCCGATGTATTATTGGGCCAACCATACTTGTGGAGGCGACATGTTGTGTATGAGTCTAGGCCTCGTGCTGTTATTATTACTTTGGGAAATAACTTGTACAGGATACCAGAGGTAGTACCGCCTCCTGCCATCTCTTTGACTACTGCAAAACAACGCAGTAAGATTGTTTCCCAGACCAGGAAATTCATTTTCCTTACGACTCACTCATAGGGAAAGAAGAATATTGTGGCCACAACCTCGAAACAGGGCTCCCTTTCACGGCTGCAGCAGATGGACAAAGTCATGGAGGAATACGATGACAATTTCTCCTCACTCATAGAGGTTCCTCTACACTGTCAGGACAAGCACTCCATTGATCTGACTCCCAATGCACCACCACCAGATGTTGCCATACATCCTGCAACTACACATACAGAATCCAAACATGTACTGTATGAGGCTGATAAAGAAACCAAATTTACTAAACGCATCCAGCATGTCCACCCGCAGGTCCATGAAATCTTCAACACATCTAATACCCAGTTCAATAGAATTTTCCTCATCTCATGGAGGATCTCAACGCAATGGGGACCATTGCTTCCTAAGGAGGGAGGAATGATCCAGGTGGATATCGGTGGCCACCCACCTATTCCATTTGGACCAGCACCATCAATTCTTGCAGCTTTTCACATTCAGCACAACTTACTATTTTTAGCAAGTTTTCGGGTCCTCCACTCTCGGAGCCGTTTTGGGGGCTTAATGATCTAGGTGGATATTGGTGGCCACCCACCTATTCCATTTGAACCCCCATCTTCAGCTCTTTCAATTTTCAAGTTGCAACAAAATCATTTTTTTTAGCGCTTTTTCTAGTTGTAGGCTTCCAGAGTCAGCTGAGGCCCTAAACGACATTTTTTCTGGGAACAGAGAGCAACATAGTCCATGGGACCGATGTCGTTTTCATTCAAAATTGGTTCCTGACAGATCTTTCTAACGAGCTATTGAACGCGTCAAACGGAGATCGGGTGCCAAAGTTATGCCCCCGGGAAGTTGAACCACCAATTTACCCAAACAGGCGCCCACAGTTTTGGCGCCTCATCTCCTACGGTTAGGTTTTTGGACGTTTCAGATTCTACATTGTTTCTCAACAATAAATAGTCCCTCGAGCCTCATTGTAACACAGTTCAGAGGTCTGTAGCCATCACATCTCTTCTCAGAGATTCGCTACCAGCACCCTAGCTATTATATTTCCATTATGCCTGTAAGCATATTTCTGTTATTTGATATTAATGAAATGAAGCATTATTTCCGCTGCATCTCTATGTTCATGGTTATTTTTGTATTCTGTTGCGTTCCTGCATAAAATCTGGATCATGCGACTATAGTTGAAGAAAATCAATGGTTTCATTTGTCTATTGTAGATGCTGTGAAATATCAGCAAGAATGTCTTTGCTAATTTTCACCATGTCTTCAGCACTTGATAGGATCAATTTGTGAAGAATTTCTATCAGATGGATGTGTTGCGCCATCTGAACTCGCTCTCTTGAATTCAAGCTCTCTTGTCGTAGATGTCGTGCTTTGAACTGTTTCACTTGATTTTTTTACTTGAATGATAGGCTCGCTTGCTATGTGGCTTGAATGACATGCTTGCTTGATTTTTTTCTCATTGTGCTTGCTTGGAACACTTGCTAGAGCTGTAGAAATTTCTTGCTTGAACTCATGAATTCAGGCTCGCTTGATGACGATCATTTTTCTTGAACACTCACTTGACTTGCTTGATTACTTCACTATCACTTGAATTAATACTCATGCTCGCTTGATATAGATTTCAACTTGCTTGATTGGTGTTAGAGTTGAACTTGCTTGGTTGCTTTGATGGTTGTTGTAATGAACTTCACGTTGGCTCGCTTGACGGTTTGAAATTTGTACTGACTTGATGGAAATTTCTTGAATGAATACTCACGCTCGCTTGCAGGAGATGTGAACTTGTTGCTTGATTGCTTTAGAGTTAAAACGCGTGCATTCAATTGATTTTGCTTAAAGAAAGGGTGTCAAACACTATTGAAAATGCACCCAAAAATGCTTAATGATTTTAATGAGTCACTACAATGAATTCAATTTGACTTAATTAGACTTAATTCAAAACTTGGGTGTTGGTTTCAACCGAGAATGCACCCTTACAATTCAATGCAATTTGAGTTTGATTACAAGTTCAATAATCTTGATGTAGATTGTGCTCTGAAGCGTTGGAGGTTGAAGGCTCATTAACTTGATTGTATTGATGTAGACTTCGCTTTGAAATGCTGGAGTTTGTAGGTTCATTAACTTGATTGTATTGAGTTAATTTGCTTGTTGAGGTAGAATTTTGATGTTGAAAACTTTGATTATTTGTTGTAGTGATGAAAATGCATGTGTTGAGCTTAATTATCCTTCCTTGTAGCTACTTTGTTACAAATGTTGTGCTTTTTTGTATTTAACTTTATGTATGTGTTAAATGAAATCATTTATGTGTCAAAACCAGACACAAATCAAAAGCAACAACATGAAGCATGCACCATCATCAACACACTCTTCGTGTTCCTAAGATCCCCTTATTCAATTTTGAGCGGATCTAGGACACAATCACCACATAAAATATATGCTTTATTAAAATTTGGAGTACATAATCTTGCAGCTTCATAACATCTTCATGGAATCAAAGTTCCATAATTTCTTGGAAGAAAAATGTCTTCAAAAACTGACTCAAGCTCCTACAACAATGAGCTTTCCTTTGAAAAAATTATCAATCCAAACTTAAAACTTTTTACCTTATCACTATACAAAATCACTTCAAAAATATTCACTTAAAAAAAAATTAATTTATTTTTAAACTCCCATTTAAAATAATTTTATGGAGTCCCTTTAAAAAATGAATTTTGGTGTATGAAGTCACTTGAAAAAGTGAACAACCACTTGTTTTGAAGTGCACCTTTAAAAAATAGTCTTTGGAGAAGTGGCTTATGTGCCAATGGCATGGAATTTTTATGCGAGGATAGCAGAATCTTCACACACACGATCACAAATTTGCAGCATGTTTTCTCTTCTCTTTAATATCTAGCGTAGGCCTTCTTTGGTTCTTTTCTTGTTCTCTGCTATTCGACCTCCGATGAATCACAAGAAATTCAGTCTCTAAAATTATGACAGACTTGGTTTTCTTCAAGGATATGCCTTTCCAAAGATCACATCCTTATCAAAATTAATTTCAAATGCATATTCTGAGACAGATAATGAGCATGCCTCCTTAACAACGAATTCCTTTTCTACAAAGGAAGTTGAACTCACTGTATTTTAGGAGCCTTTGATGAAGTTTCCAGGTGGAATTTGTGACGTTTATTTGATCTACACAGCTCACGTATCTCTGGAATATTGTAGGGAAGTTCAAGCTGTCATTCATTTCTTAAAACCCCAGGCCGTTTTCTTAGAGTTGTGTCTAAGTCGAGTGTCTATGTTGGTGCCTAAAAATATAGAGGTACCCAGCAATCGTGAAATGATTGATATGTGGAGAAACATGCACGTAAATGCTTTTGGTGTTCTTTACAGCTGGGTTCTTGCAAAGGTTGCTACGAAACTTGAGGTTTTCCCAGGTTCCTAGTTCCAAATTTCATATGAAGAAGCAATTGCATATGGTGCAAAGGTTATATTGGGTGACCACCCTGTTCAGATAACATGGGCAAAGACAAGCTTGTGGCACAAGACTAAGTTTCTGTTTTGCATGTTTTTTCAGGCTATCTGGCTACCAAGCCCCAAAGAACTAAAAAAAATGATGCGGTAGATGGGTGATGTTGATGTACTAACTCTTGTGATCTAAGAAATGAGTAAGACATTCCCGAGTCTGATAGAAACACTGGTCAATGAGCGAGACATTTATATTGCATTGACACTATTGAAAGTTGCAAAATAACATGCCTCGGTGGTAGCTATTGTTGAAAGAGGGAATTTTTCTGGCATTGAGAAAAAAATGGATGAAACCAGTTTCGATTAACTCTTTACTAGAAGTTCCAGTGGCAAAGTCCACGTCTACGAAACTTTGGACAACAATTTCTTTGGTTGTTGGTGGTGTTGCCATCTTTACCGGTTTGTATTGGACGAGGAAGAAATAGGATGAACGTGTTGAATATTTCTAGTAAAAGTGTAAAATATCACAACATGACAGGTGGGACTAGGCCTGCTTTCATCTACTTTAACAATATCTCTCGCTTCAAGCACTACTTTTAAAGCCAAGAGAATTGTTGAGTCCCGAATTTGCCTCTTTTCCATACACTTTTCCATATCTTTTTCACTCACCTAAACCTCCAAAATTGTCAATATCATGTGCAAAAGGGTATCTAACATGGTTTTTAATTATGTTTTTGTGTTTTCTATTTGATTTAGATTTTGTTCATACACCTGCGGAAACTTGCCACTTTCCGCAGCTGCTGCAACTTTCCGCAGCTATTTTGTGGAAATCTATGTTGCTGTGCAATAAGAAGGAAAATTTACCACATGGGCAGGCTAGGAATGACAAGGACATGGTTCGTGTCCTATTGGTTCAAGTAAATTCGTCAAAGGAAGCCGCGGTCAAAGCCATCCACGTGGAAGTCAACTATGGAGTTTCATGTCGGCTGGACTCTGTTTCGTGGCAAATAAACATCCATACGGCCGTTTCTAAGCTTGCGGAGGTTAAATCGACATCTGTGCAGAGTTCTAGAGTTGAATTGAAGCATCCACCTTCCGTAGATCCACTTTCCAACACGGCCATACTCCTATATCCGTGGACAGAGTGGTCTACATGCTTCCTGTCATCATGAACTTTAGGAAACAGTTACAGTTTGCTGTTATATATAGAGCGTTTGCATACGCACGTAGAGTTAGTTGATCATTGTTAGTTGATAGTTGATGTGCGTACTCTGTTATGTTTGCTTTGTAGTGATTACGCTGCCTTGAGCCGTAATACTACCAGTCTGTAATGAACTGCTTTTTAATGTGAAAAGACTCTGTTTTCAACTTAATTCGTGTTTGAGGATCGTACCAGAGCTGTGTAGAGGGCCCCTGCTCAGCCGAGGTTCTGTGTATTAATGTATATATCTTTCATTTCATTTCTTTAACAAAGTCATTGTATCATAATTCATTACATGTTCATATTTCATAGTTGTTTCATTTCTGTTCATACATTTCTATAATTTCCATTGCATTCTTGTTTTTCATGTTTTTATGATTGTTAAATCACTGATCAGTTTTCTTTCAGGTGTTTTAGGTATATTTAAAATTTTAGTATTTTCATAGTATTTTGCTAATTATATGAAATTAACATTGCTCCGCTCGCTAGTTTGCTTTTCATAGCTTTTGTTTAACTTCACTTCTGATTTGTACATTTCAGCTTTGCTTATCTGATTCAAGAGGTTAAATTTAACATATTAAGTCAGCTCATAACGTCTTCGCCGTTCTCCCGAGAGCCACAAATGGATCGATGGTGAGGGACCGCATTATGAAATGTGGTTTAGTATTTCTTTTCTCATAAATTTAGATATATTGTCGTTTCATAGCGTCTTCGCTGTTCTCCGAAAAGCCAATGCCACTGACCGATGGTGAGGGACTGCATTATGAAATGTGTAGTTTAGTATTAGTTTCTTTTCTGCAAATTTAGATATATTAAATCATGTATGACATCTTCAGTTGCCTCCGAAAGCCACAGCTGGACTGATGGCGAGGGATTGAATCATGTGTGTATGGTTTACTATTAGTTTACTTTCTACAAATTAAATAATCAGTTACACAAGTTGTTTATGATTACTTCCGCAAGTCATAGCTGGTCTAATGATGAAGGGTCAGAAAATGAATTGATGTAATCTGATTTAGATTTATTTTGTTGCGATTTTGAATTTCCATAAGCATAGTTTCTTTTGTGTTCAGTTGGCAGCAAGAATAGTTTGGTTTTCATGTTCACTAGTTTCCTGTTTTGATTCATTAGATTAGCAGCACCTTTTCATTTCAGCAGTACACTTTTACTTTCTTTCAAGTCTTGTCATTGTAATTTCAATTTGATTTTAAAGTTTCAAGTTGGTAAATCATTATAGGGGATATCACTTCCTTGAACAAATATAACCAAACTTGCTTTTCATTTTAGAATTTCCATTTCACCTTAGAAAAAAACCAAAAACGACAAAAGTTAAGAAATAGGTTATCTTGCACATATAGTGCGCCGCACTTCATCAGCTTACGATTCCCGGATTGACAAATTAAATGCAGCAATTTAGGACACACTAAATTGACCAAACATTTTGGCGCCGTTGCCGAGGAAGTGTAACTAGGTAGCCAATTTCTTAAAAAAAAAAAAACATAAAATCATAAAAGAAGGGAAAACTTGATAACTTCTTGAAGTATGCTCTCCTCTTGCACCTAGTGTGATCTGGAGGATCAGAAAAGAGAGTTATTGGTTTAGTAATTTCTTAAGTATGCTCTCTTCTTGCACCTAGTGTGACCTGGAAGATCAGAAAGAGAATTATTAGCCCAATTTTTTTTTTTTTTTTTTTTTTAAATAAAAAAAATGACATGCATAGAGCAAGAGATTCTAGGGGAAGGTTTATAGCTAAAGCCAAGAGTTCGATTTTCACAACTCCATCTTTTTCAAGGCATAGACCAGATTCACCACCATCTACCCCTAGCCTTAAGATTTTTGGAAGTCAAGGAACAGCTGAATTAGAGGATTCTCCTATACCACCTACTAAAACCCACTTAGAAAACAAAGAGACTTTCTCTCATCCTTCCTTGGTAGAAGAACTAGGGACTATAAGGACTCTAAAGAAACTATCATGGCAGAGGAAGTAATAAATAGAGGTGGAGGTAGAAGAGAAGGAGATAATGAAGATAACAATGGTGAAGGAAATAACGGTAGAAATAGGGACAATTTGCTTGGATTCCCTATAGTTGATGAGGAAACTCATGCAACAATGAAAAATATCTCACCATCTGTTCTTCCTAACTTTTATGGATTACGAAGTGAGGATCCTGAAACATTTCTGTTTGAGTTTGAAGTAGTGTGCCGAACTTATGACTATATGGAAGATTCTCAAAATCTCAAATTATTTCCTTCAACATTGAAGGGATCTGCTTTGAAATGGTTCATGGGATTAGCCACTCAATCTATCAGGACTTGGAATGATATGAAACAAACATTTTTGGATAGATATTTGGACTATTGTATGCCCACCAATCACAAGGATGGGGTATTCAAAATGATGCAAAAAGAAGATGAAAATTTGGAAGACTTAATTGAAAGATTTCAATACAACTTGAAAAGAGCAAAGATGAGAAACTTAGATAATGAAACCTTGAAAGCCCTCCTATTAAAATCCATTAGAGATGAATGGATAGACATTTTAAACATGATGGGGAAAGGAGACATTTCTCAACTTCCATTTCGTGATATAACAGAACTATGTATCCATCTCTCAAGAGGAAAATCTAAAACCGGAAAAGGGCCTAGGGATTCTTCTCTTATTAGGGCTAACAAATCTGCAACTGGATCGGTAAGTAGGGCAGAGATTGGTAATATGCTTGATGAGTTCAAAATTGATATCTTAGGGAGCCTTAGTGAACAACTAGACACCCTTAAAATCCAAAACAAGCAAAAAGCAGAAACAGATGCTTTAGCCATCTTTTGTCCGAAATGTAGAAAGAAACATGCTTTAAGGGAATGTCCCTTGGATGCAAAAGTTGTAGAAACATGTATGATTTGCTCATAAAATCATGAGATCAAGGATTGTCCTTCAATCCCTGGACTCAAAGCTGTTTTTCAAGAAGATCCAAATTCAATAGAATCTCTCTGTTTTGTCGCAAGGAGACCTTGCCAGGGACAACAATCTCAAGGGTTTAATAACCCTATGAATCTTCAAACCCCACCAAATTGGACTCCTTGGCAACAACCTTGGCCCCAACATCAAAATTCATATCAGCCATGGGTACAAGGGATGCAAAATCCTTATGGGAGATTTGCTCAATTTCATCAATATCCTCCATCTTTTCAAAATCAACAAGCTCCACAATTTCCAAGCCAAAATCCACAACTTTCATTGCCATTTCCACAACAACAACCTTCTCAACACAATACAAATCCTCAACTCATGCTCCCATACCAACAGAAGACAAATCAACTTCCAGCTCAGCCATTGCCAAATCCTAACAATAAGAATCCTCAAACTACTTATATGGTAGAAGGACAACAATTTCCTACCCATATGATTGTTCCTCTCAACGATGTACAACTCAGATCTGGTAGAGTCTTAGAAAAACCTTCCATAGATATTCAAGAGCAAGATACCTCTGAGGAGGACTCTCTTCAAGTCAATAAGGGTTCTGAGGAAGAATCTCTTCAAAATTCAAAAATTCAAAAAGAAAAAGAAAAGCTAACATCCACAACTCCTATAGTTGAGCAACCTGTATCTTCATCTACACCTCCTTTTCCGTAAAGACTACAAATTGATAAGGGGGTGGAAAAACAAATCTTGTTGCCTAACTATGACTTTCTAGATGAATTGAAGAATGTTTGTATCAAGATTCCATTGCTACAAGCCATTCGAGAAATTCCTATTCTAGCAAAAAATATAAAGGAGTTGAGTTTCAAAAGACCAGGAAGGAAACTAAAAGACACAAGAAGAATCCACCTGGTAGGAAAGATTGCAGATATTATGATGGGAAAAATTACCATGCAGAAGTATGTAGATCCAGGAAGTCCAATTGTCAAGACACATAAATGGGATAGAAAATCCAAACACATTGATTGACTTAGGGGCTGCTATCAACATTATGAGTAGACAGACTATGGAACAGCTAAAACTTCCTAACCTTCTTTTTACACCTACTTTACTGCAACTTGCAGATCGATCAGTTATTAAACCAGATGGTGTATTAGAAGATATTTCAGTCTTCTTAGATTCTTGGGAATATCCAGTAGACTTTATGATTTTGACTCCCAAAAGTAATCTAGGAGGACATCCAATTATCTTAGGAAGACCTTGGCTGGCCACAGCTGATGCTTTTATTAGTTGTAGATCCGGAGACATGTACATTTCTAATGGTAATTCGACAAAGAAATTCAATTTGTATCCTCCCGCAAGAGCAATTACAGAAATAGGAGATAATGAATGGGTCGATGATGAGAACACTATACAACCTGTCTTTACCATTTCTGAAATTAGTGAGGATAGTCAAATTCCGAACACATTAGAAAATTTTGAGATAACTTCAGAATATGACCCCACACAATTTCAGTTGGAATTTGACATAGAATATTTATCATCAAGACAAATGTCTCTCTACTCTATGGAAGAGTTTGGTAATTCTGCTTTTGAGATTTTTCCAGAAAAGACATTGAATATCAACAAACATCTAGAGAAGTCACAACAAGAAGAACTAACCAGAATCTTGCAAAAACATTCTACTGCATTTGCATGGGAGTATACCGACATGAAGGGTATTGATCCTAAGACTTGCATCCATCATATCTATATTGAGGAAAACAGTAGACCAATCAGACAACCTCAAAGAAGGATGAATCCAAATCTTATGGAGATAGTGAAAGAAGAGCTCCAAAACTTCTCAATGTAAACTTCATTTATCCAATTTCAGATAGCCGATGGGTTTCTCCTTTGGTTATAGTACCTAAAAAGAATGGTAAATGGAGAGTATGCATTGATTACAGGGAATTGAATAAAGCAACTTTGAAGGATCACTTTCCTTTGCCTTTTATTGATCAGGTATTAGATACATTAGCAGGTAAAAAGTACTTTTCATTTTTGGATGGCTTTAGTGGCTATAATCAAATTCAGGTAGCACCTGAAGATCAAGATAAGACCACATTTACTTGTCCATGGGGAACTTTTGCCTATCGAGTACTTCCTTTTGGGTTATGTAATGCACCCGCAACATTCCAAAGAGCAGTACTAGGAATTTTTTCTGATCTAATCCATGACTGTGTAGAGGTTTATATGGATGATTTTACAGTTTATGGTAATTCATTTGAAGAGGCATTAGAAAATTTGGAAAAAGTTCTTATAAGATGTAAAGAAACAAACCTTTCATTAAGCCAGGAAAAATGCTTTATGATGTTTACTGAAGGGATTGTTTTAGGACATCATATTTCAGGAGATGGGATTAAGGTTGATAGATCAAAAGTTGAAGTCATCTCCAAGTTACCTATTCCAAATTGTCAAAGAGATGTTAGAAGTTTTCTAGGATTTACTGGTTACTATAGAAGATTTATAGAAAACTCCACTAAAATAGCATCTCCACTCTTCAAGTTGCTTACAAAAGACTGTGAATTTAAATGGGATCCTGATTGTCAATCCGCTTTTGAAACTTTGAAAACAAGAATATCTCAAGCACCTATCTTGAGAGGACCAAATTGGAAACTTCCTTTCCATATTTCTACAGATGCTTCAGATACAGCTCTTGGAGCTGTGTTGGGTCAAAAAGATTTAATTCCTTATGCCATTTATTACACCAGTAAAAATTTGACTCCCACAGAGTTGAACTATACTGTGACTGAAAAAGAGTTCTTAGCCGTTGTTCATGCAATTAATAAGTTTAGACATTACATAACAGGCTATGAAACTTTTATTCATACTGACCATTCTGCAATTAGATATTTAATGAACAAACCCGTTACTAATGGCAGAGTGACAAGATGGCTTTTACTTTTGCAAGAATTCAATATTACTGTGTTGGATAGACCAGGAAAACAGAATACAGTAGCTGATTTCTTGTCTAGAATTCAAAATACTAAAGAAGATTCTCCTGTAGAAGATAAGTTTCCCGATGAATATTTGTTTGCAGTAACTATTAAGACCCCTTGGTATGCAGATATTGCTAACTATTTGGTTACAGGGAAACTACCTTCACATTTATTTCCAAGAGAAAACGAAAAATTATTCAGGAGAGTTCAAGATATTCATGGATTTCTAACGAATTGTTTAAAACAGGGCCAGATCTTGTGATCAGAAGATGTGTCAGGGAAGATGAAATGCTTGATATTCTTAAGGCATGTCATGATGAACCATGCGGCGGACACTTTGCGGACAAAAGGACGGCCTATAAAATCCTTTCCTTGGGATATTATTGGCCTTATCTCTTCAAAGATGCAAAACAATATGTCAAAAGGTGTGATAGCTTCCAAAGAGTAGGGAAACCTACCCTTTCAAATGAAATGCCATTGCAAACACAGGTACTCATTGAACCCTTTGAAAAATGGGCTTTAGATTTCATTGGACCTATTAATCCACCATCTAAGAAAAAGAAGTATATATTGGTTTGCACTGATTATGTTACTAAATGGGTAGAAGCTAAAGCATTAGTATCTTCTACTGAAAATTCAGTTGTTCATTTTCTTTATGAGGATATTTTTACTCGCTTTGGTGTTCCAAGAGAAATTGTAACAGATCAGGGGAGCCAATTCACATCAAATTTGGTGGAGAAGTTGATGGAAGAATACAAAATCAAGCAAAGAAGATCTACTCCTTACCATCCACAAGCAAATGGTCAAGTGGAGTCCACAAACAAAGTTCTTGAAAGTATCATCACCAAAACTGTTCATCTACATAGAAGAGATTGGGCAGATAGGCTTCCAGAAGCCTTGTGGGCCTACATAACTACATGGAGGAATACAACAGGACATTCTCCCTATGAACTTGTTTATGGGAAAGAAGTCTTGTTCCCCATTGAGTTCCAAGTCAAGACCTTCAAGATAGCAGTTCAGTTGGGAATGGACTTATCAGAAGCCCAAAAGCATAGAATGGAGCAGTTGAATGAGCTAGATGAGATCAGAAAAGAAGCAATTCTAAGAACTGATCTAGTTCAATATCAAAGAACTAAATGGCATGACAAATATATCAAGGAGAAGAAGTTTCAAGAAGGAGATTGGGCATTGTTATTTGACTCCAAGTTTAAAGATTTTCAAGGGAAATTTCAGACTCATTGGCTTGGGCCATATGAGATTGATAAGATCTTTAACAATGGAGCTGTAAGAATCAAGACCATTGATGAGTTTCAAACTCCTCTTTTAGTGAATGGCCATAGATTAAAATTTTATCATAAGCCACTCTCTAAAGAGGATTTTGTCAAGTTGTTTCAAGAAAGTTCTGCAATCAGGCTGGTACAGAAGAATCCTTCTTCTCTACCAAGCTAGCTTTTGTTTTTCAAGTTAAAAAAAAAAGAAAAAGAAAAAAAAAAAAAGAAAAAAAAAAAAGAAAAAAGAAAAAGAAAAAAAATGGTATAAGCCTGAAAACCAATCATTGATTGGCAGTCTTATACAGAAAATATGGGGTGAAAATCAGGGACACCTGACACTCTATATTTTCCAAAAAAAATCTGTCTTTCATTTCATTTCATCTCACCACCCACTCCATTTCATTCCACTTCATTTCATACATTCCATCAATAAAAAATCTTTTTATGACCATTTCCACCTGGTCATTTGTCATTTGTTCATTTCTATTTCAGCCAAGTAATAGCTGTGTCAGTTTCCGCAGCTGACATCTGTTTCCGCAGCTGACTCCAGTTTCCGCAGCCAGAAGCAGATTCCGCAGCTACTACTCTGTTTTCAAAGAGAATGTACAGTCAGTTGTTATTTTCATAATTATGAAATAAAATGCAGGAGAGAGGATCAATGGAACATTCAAGACACCAACGGAGATCAATCAGTTGAAGACCAAGGGCAAAAGCAAGGATTCCAAAGGTATGAATAAATTTTATTTCAAATAGTATTGAAAAACACATTTTTATATAGTTTTAAACCATGAGCTCTACCCATTACGCGCAATGATTATATTGACAGTTCCGTAACCTTTCACGATCTCCATGTTATCCTCTTGCATTCATTCATAAATGGTTTCATCATTGAAATTGATTCTCACTCATGTTCCAATATCCCACCGGAGATAATGAGACGTATTTGAGTTGACAAAGGACTCTTACAAGCCGCATAACTTCATAACCGTTGATTGAAACGTGTTCATATTTATTACACAGCCACCAAAATTCAAAACGCTGCCGAATGTATTATACTTTGTTAACCTCTTTGTCGTGTCTCTGTCGTGTTTACAAAACCCCACTCTACTCATTCTCACTCCCTGTTTCACTCCATTCCGTTCCTTTTGCTCACTCTCACTCCCGTATATCTACCCACAGTCTTACTCCATTCTGTTTATGGTACTCATTTCCATTGTATGATAACATCCCCACAGTATTGTGCTCGATCCTGTGTATTCCATCATTCCATTTCCACTTAAACCCTCACAGAGGCAAGCCTGTGAAGCACAGAGAAGTAAAATGGGAAAATTATTAAGGGCAGAGCCGGAAGGACCGAAGTTTATAGAGGGATTTCCACAAGCAAAAGAGATGTTGAGGAAAGCTAAATGGTTGCGTTTTATTCAGAAATTCAGGGGTTACCACAGAGAAGTTACAAAAGCGTTTGCAAGATCATTTGATGGCTCGGAAGCAGAAGTGGGAGACCTCAAGTTTTTGGTCAATGAAGCATCAATAGCAACAACCACAGAGCTTCTTCAGGAAGGAGAACGTTGGTTCAAAAATAAAAGTATCAGTGATGAGGCATGGAGAACAATCCTCCGAAATCAAGGTATGGATATCACTGTTTTCAAAAGAGGAATCCCCGTGCATGCAATAAAAGATGAATGGGCCACTTTATTACTCATTGTTCAGAAATTTATTACATGTGAAGGCCGTTTTGGCTCTATGTACATGTATCATACTAGGCTATTGATGAATTTTCTTGAAAACCAAACTCTCAATCTTCCTTATTTCCTATTCAATAGTTTGAAGAAAATGGCTGTGACTGTGCAAAAACACCTAGGAGATGTAGAGCCTCATTTATATCACCATGGGCTTATAAAAATTCTGATTGAAAATGAGCTAAAAGAAAGAAAAGATACATGGGAACAATTCCTAGTTAGAAACTTCTTTGAAGAACCTCAGGAAATTCCTGAAGGTAGTCCAATTAGAAGGAGTAGAAGAAAGAAAATGAATGTTGAAACCCAAGTTGCTCCTACACAGGAAATTTCCGCAGCTAGCACAGCAAGAAGAAGTAGAAGGAAAAGAACAATAGAAGAAATCCAAAATACTTCTACTACTACTATGAAGAAAACTGATAGGGAAGAGAGATTGGTAAAAAGGAAGAAGAAGGAAATCAAAACTAAGAAGCCAATAATACCAAAAGGGAAAGAAATTATTGAGGCTGTCCATAAAACTCCTTCTTCTGAAGAAGAAGATCACCAAATTCTATCTGAAAAATTAGTTTTTCTTCAAAAACAGTCATCTCTATCCAAGAAGGCAGAGACAAGAAAACAAGAACAAAAGAGTAGTGTACCACAGCATGTGAGGAGAAGCAGCAGGCTTAAGGGAAAATTGAGAAAAACACAAATTAAAGGTCCTCATTTAATTGATTTGGGTGAGGAGACATCTGAACAGTCTCCAACTGACCATAGTCCATTTCAGTCAGTTAGTGAACCTGACTCCTTTCACTCCCAATCAGACAATGAGCATACTCCATCTTATTCTCAGCAAAATATTGATGTAAGTTCTCCTCGGCCAGATTTTGAACACAATTCTCCCTTGCAGCACTTTGGGGACAACCCAATGAAAAAGACACCGGAAGTAGACCCCAAACAGCAGGAGGTATATGAATACATAGAATCCTTGGAGAAGGCAGCCACAGGCCCAAGTACCTCTTCTATTCAGCCTCATACATTGCAGGATGATTTAGTTCAGTCATTAAAACAGGAAATTTTTGAGTTGGAGCTTTTGAATCGGCATATCAAAAATGAAAATGAAACACTCAAAGAACAAGGCAAACTAGACAAGATCATCCATGACAATACTATGTTACATTTGGGTATTTGGCAAAAGAAGAATAAGAAGTTAAAAAGGAAATGCCAAAAATTGAGCAGAGCACTTGTGAATACAAAATTCAGGTGCTTAATGAAGAAACCCAGAATGATGGCAGTACCAAAGAAGAAGAGAAGGGGGTTAGATGTGCTGGCTGAAGTATCAAGGCACATGAATTGAACAAAGAGTATCAAAATTTTGGTTGCATGAGGACATGCAACACCTTCACAGTGGGGGTATGTTGAGTCCCGAATTTGCCTCTTTTCCATACACTTTTCCATATCTTTTTCACTCACCTAAACCTCCAAAATCGTCAATATCATGTGCAAAAGGGTATCTAACATGGTTTTTAATTATGTTTTTGTGTTTTCTATTTGATTTAGATTTTGTTCATACAGCTGCGGAAACTTGCCACTTTTCGCAGCTGCTGCAACTTTCCGCAGCTATTTTGTGGAAATCTATGCTACAGGTGTCTACAAAGGAAACGAGCCACATGGGCAGGCTAGAAATGACGAGGACATGGTTCGTGTCCTATTGGTTCAAGTAAATTCGTCAAAGGAAGCCGCGGTCAAAGCCATCCACGTGGAAGTCAACTATGGAGTTTCATGTCGGCTGGACTCTGTTTCGTGGCATATAAACATCCATACGACCGTTTCTAAGCTTGCGGAGGTTAATTGACATCTGTGCAAAGTTCTGGAGTTGAATTCAAGCACCCACCTTCCATAGATCCGTTTTCCAACATGGCCATACTCCTATATCCGTGGCCGTAGTGGTCTACGTGCTGGCTGCTATCATAAACTTCAGGAGACAGTTACAGTTTATTGTTTTATATAGAGTGTTTGCATACGCACGTAGAGTTAGTTGTTAGTTGATAGTTGATGTGCGTACTCTGTTATGTTTGCTTTGTAGTGATTACGCTGCCTTGAGCCGTAATACTACTAGTCTGTAATGAACTGCTTTTTAATGTGAAAAGACTCTGTTTTCAACTTAATTCGTGTTTGAGGATCGTTACCAAAGCTGTGTAGAGGGCCCCTGCTCAGCCAAGGTTCTGTGTATTAATGTATATATTTCTCATTTCATTTCTTTAAAAAGTAATTGTATCATAATCCATTACATGTTCATATTTTGTAGTTGTTTCATTTCTGTTTATACATTTCCATAATTTCTATTTCATTCCTGTCTTTCATGTTTTTATGATTGTTAATCACTGATCAGTTTTCTTGTGCAGGTTTTAGGTAGACAGCCCGGGCATTTTCATAGTATTTTGACTAATGATATGAAACTAACATTGTTCTGCTGCTAGTTTGCTTTTCATAGCTTTTGTTTAACTTCAGTCTTGCTTTGTACATTTCAGTTTTTCTTATCTGATTCAGTAGTTAAATTTAGATATATTAAGCTACTCATAGCGTCTTCAGTTGCCTCCGAAAGCCACAGCTGGACTGATGGTGAGGGACCGCATTATGAAATGTGTAGTTTAGTATTAGTTTCTTTTCTGCAAATTTAGATATATTAAGCCGTCTATAGCTCTTCGCTGTTCTCCCGAAAGCCACAAAATTGACCGATGGTGAGGGACGTATTATGAAAATGTGTAGCTTGGAGATTAGTTTCTTTTTCTCGCATTATGATATATTAAATCATGCATGACATCTCTTCGCTATGCCTAAAGCTACAAATGTTAGATCAGATGGTGAGGGATTGAATTATGTGTGTATGGTTTAGTATTAGTTTACTTTCTGCAAATTAAATAATCAGTTACACAAGTTGTTTATGATTACTTCCGTAAGTCATAGCTGGTCTAATGATGAAGGGTCAGAAAATGAATTGATGTAATCTGATTTAGATTTATTTTGTTGCGATTTTGAATCTCCATAACATAGTTTCTTTTGTGTTCAGTTGGCAGCAAGAATAGTTTGGTTTCCATGTTCACTAGTTTCCTGTTTTGATTCATTAGATTAGCAGCACCTTTTCATTTCAGCAGTACACTTTTACTTTCTTTCAAGTCTTGTCATTGTAATTTTCAATTTACTTTTAAAGTTTCAAGATTGGTAAATCATTATAGGGGATATCACTTCCTTGAACAAATATAACCAAACTTGTTTTTCATTTTAGAATTTCCATTTTACCTTAGAAAGACCAAAAACGACAAAAGTTAAGAAATAGGTTATCTTGCACATATAGTGCGCCGCACTTCATCAGCTTACGATTCCCGGATTGACAAATTAAATGCAACAATTTAGGACACACTAAATTGACCAAACAAGAATAAAAATAATTTATACAGAGATTTCACTCTATTGGTACTGCAAAATCTGGAAACTACACAGTAAAAAAACCAGGCAATCCAACTTGTCTCCCCTTCACATAAAAATATTTATAAAAATATTCGTAAAAATATTTTGTACCTTTTGTAAAACTCAGCTATCTTTGTTGGAAAATATTGTCATCACGACTTTTGACTCTCGAAATATTGCAACCTGAAGAGGTTTCACAAATAAATCGAGAGTTATGAGATCTTTGTGGATCGATGAGAATGAGAACAGGTTGAACCTCCATGAAAGAAACGGTTTCTTCCCAGCTTGCTCATGTCATTGCAAAGAATGGTGGCTCCAATTCACACCACAAGTTACCCTTCAATCACCGAGGATGTGCCTTTCGATTTGCGCAGATTTGTACGCTGCTCACCCTCAGCTCTGTTTTTTTTTTTTTTTTTGCGATGAATATGAGGTCCACGTCCTTCAAGCTCATATGCGACACGTGCTCCTCAAGAAAAAAGCAAGCGAGATAAAGGCTGATGACATAGTTTTTCTAAAAAAAATTCATCTAGAGACTTTGCAGGTCAGCTGATACACTTTTGCTCTAGATTCTGGCATGCCTATGTCTTGTTGGCATATTTTTGGTGTTGCAGCGTTATTGAAGAGTGCACATCCTCATTGGATATCAGTAGAAATTCGGTCTTGTACATTCCACTGATGATTTTAATGGTGCACAGTTAAAGGCTATTTGTGTAAAGCTGGTATGCTTTCTCTGTGTCAAGATGCAATTGAGGTTACGTATGGATAATTCAACGAAGGAATAATTCAAGTCACCCTTGTTCTGCCAAGCATCCACATAACCGTAGACAATGTAGATATGAACCTGTTAAGCTGTTTCTTTTGTGACAGTTGAAGTGTTCAATTTATTCCTCTATGACATCCAAGTGCAATGCTTTATCAGATAGTCAAAACCATCAACTACTAGTTGGGACAACTTGTAAATCTTGCTAGTTGGTTAATCTCTGAAATTAATCAGCTTTCCTCTTCTCGAATCATCTCAACAATGGCAGTTGTTTCACAAGCTCTTCTACAACACCCATTTTCCATCCAAAAACCTCATGATCTTCTGAATTTGGCATCAAATTAGATAAATTCACGATTTTTCTCCTCTAGGTGACTCTCACGCTTGGCTCTCATAGAAAACAACAGTGACTGTTCTTTTAATAAAATAACACTGCAATATTTGTCTTATTGCTGACAGCAACCACTCACACTAAATTTTTCGTCTGGTCCATACCTCTGATACCACATATTGAAAATCAAATCAACTCATAAAATACATAATACACACATAATAAACCAAAGACTAAATATTGGCAAAAAAGGCTTCAGCCTCATGTCTTCCTCACATTTTTTCTCATTATTAAAAGAATGTAGTGTTACAATTAAATAGATGAGGAGACAATGTCTCAAGATAGTGTGTGCTATCTTGGACACCTTGGTTGAGATAATTTCTCAACCAAACACACACCAATATAGGAGCTACCTAAACTAACTCCTATCTTAGAGGAACAACCCAAACTAAAGAGTTAGGCATAAATTCCTAACTTTTAATATTTAATTTATTTTCAGATTTGTTATTGTTTTATGAGAGAGGCTAACAAAAACGGGCAACCTAGTGGCCAACAATGTGGAAACAAAAGCAGCACTAGCACCTCAGCTAATGCTCATGATAAAACCATTTTAACTACTAACAAGTTGAATTTGTTGAGAAAACAGTGACTAACAAGGCTAATTCAAACATTCCTAAAACTCAAATACCTTTTAGTATAGAGAGTGAAATTGCTAAAATCAAAATCTCTATTCCTTTCACTGAATAAGTCACTCAAGATGTATAGAAATTACAACTTTTAAGAGCTTTTAACATAGTAGAAAACAATGGTTTTTTTAATTTAAATGATGACAAACCTGAGCTTCTGTTTGGACCAGAAGTAGAAGGGAAATTTCAAGAAGGAGGTGTTCCTCCTTTCTATGTCAGTTTAAACATCCATGATAAAAAATTTCACAATGCCATGCTTGACTCGGGAGCCTCCCACAATCTCATGCCTAAGGTGGTAATGGAAAGACTAGGCCTTGAGGTAACTAGGCCATACAAAGATTTATACTCTTTTGATTCCAGCAGAGTTAAGTGCCTAGGCCTAATAAAATATCTATGTGTTAACTTAGCACAAATCCCAGCCAAAATCATAGAGATGGATATAGTTGTAGCTGATATACCTCCTAAATATGGAATTCTCCTTTCAAGATCATGGGGTGCTAAACTCCAAGGCACCCTACAAATGGATATGACTTATGCCACAATCCTTGTCTTTAATCAACCAAGAAGACTGTATAGGGAAACACATATGAAATACATGGTTAGTAGTCAAGAAAAACCAGATAACTCCCCTCTTTATTCTATCCACACAGACCTCAACCCATTCATTCTTTACAATGATGAAAACACTAATGAGCAAGTATTAGGAGATGAGAATCCAGCCATAGAAAAAGAGGAAAGGAAGGAGGAACAACCACATAGTTTGCTAACTCAGAATATTACAGCAAACAAAATAAAGGTCATAAGCAACAAACCAGTCACCAACATAAGGCTAACCATGAGAGTCAAATGGAAAACCCTCAACACTATGAAAACCTTGAAGGACAGAATAAAATTAAACATAGTGCAGGCCCTAAAGAACAAGATGGTGATAGTCACAAAAAACAAAAAAAAGAGGACAGAAATGACTTTAATGACAAATCTGAAATTGGACGTATATGGAGTATGAGTTTTGATGGGTCTTGTAGAAAAACTGGTGCAAGAGCAGGAATATGGGTGCATAACACAAAAAATAATCATGCTAAGGGCCACTCATACAAGTTAAACTTTCAATGCACTAATAACATAGCTGTGTATGAAGAAATCCTCTTAGGATTACATTTATTGAAGAAATTAGGTGCCAAGAGGATAATTGTCCATGGAGACTCAGAATTGATTATTAGGTAAATAAATCGGGAGTATACTTCCAAACATCCAAGACTAAGAGCATATAGGGATGATGCCATTGACCTTTTGAAAACCTTTGTAGAATATGAGCTCACCTTTGTCCCTAGAAACCAAAACATTCTTGCCAATGGATTAGCCTTTGCTGCTGGTACATGTCTTAAACCTTATCAAAGAAAACAATACACAGTCCAAGTCAAGTATAGGCTAGCAGTTCCAGATAATGGGAGATATTGGCAAGTTGTTGAAGGAGATAAACAGATAGAAGATTTCCTGCAGTCCAGAAATTAGTTTGAAATTCCAAATTCAGACTCAGAATATGAAGAAGAATGCCCTACTGAGGAACAATATTATAAGGAAGAACCTCCTGACACTATTGATATAAATCTGTTGACCAAAGAACATAAAACATAAACATGCGTTGATTTAGAAAAAGAAGATTTAGAAGTATTTGGGATTCGAAACGTCAACAATTGTTTTATGATACTCTGGATAATCCAGTTTCTGCAAATAACAACAACCATAGAAGTTTGAGAACCAAGATTTAGAAGTGTTGCAGTCTAACACTGATAACTTGCCAAAAGGACTAGTGCCTCTAGAAGAATTGTTTGACTTTAATGATGTTTCTAGAAGTCCAAAGATGGAGCCCACTGAAAAAGAAGTTGAAGAATGCAATATAGGTAGTAAATAAAAGCCTAAAATGATTAAATTATCCAAAACACTGCCAGCTCATATAAAACTGAAATATCTTGAGATGTTTAGAGAATTTTATGATTTTTTTTCTTGGATTAATGAAGATTTAAAATCATATGATACAGAGATAATTCAGCATAAGATACCCCTCAAAGAAAACCAAAAACCTTTTAGACAAAAATTGCGTAGAATAAACCCTATGCAATTACCCCTGGTTGAGAAAGAAATCAAGAAAATGTATGATGCTGGAATCATAGTCCCTGTGAGATACTCAAAGTGGGTATCCAATATTGTATCTGTGAGGAAGAAAACAAGAGAGATAAGGCTTTGTATAGACTTTAGAAACTTGAAAAAGCCTCCTTAAAGGAAAACTACCCCTTGCCCAAAATGGATCATATCTTACAAAGGGTAGTGGGTTATAAAAGAATTTCTTTGCTAGATGGCTTTTCAAGATACAACCAAGTGCTAGTACACATTGATGATCAACTTAAGACAACTTTCTCTACACCTTTCGGCACTTTCATGTATGTGAAAATTCCCTTTGGTTTAATGAATGTTGGTGCCACATTCCAAAGAGCCATGGATATTGCTTTCTTAGAAGAAATATGTTACTTCATTGTGATTTACCTTGATGACATCAAAATCTATTCCAAAACAGATGAAGAAAACCTAATACACTTAAGAAAAGTCTTTGAAAAATGCAGAAAGTATGGTCTATCTTTAAACCCCAAGAAAAATCTATTTTCCTCCAAGAAGGTAAACTTCTAGGCCATTTCATGTCTGAAGAGGGGATAAAAATAGACCCAAAAAGGATTGAAGGGATATTGTAAATAAACCATCCTAGAAATATCAAAGAACTACAATATTTCATTGGAAAAATCAATTTCTTAAGAAGGTTCATACCCAACCTAGCTGAACTCCTTAGAAACATTACAAACATGCTAAAAAGAGAAACAAGAGTTAAATGGACCTTAGAAGCAAAGAAATCCTTTGAGCTGGTAAAACAAGAACTTACCCAAACACTAGTTCTAATCAGTCCTGATTTTACTAAAGACTTCTTCATATTCTCCTTTGCATCAGAACATACAGTTGTTGCTGTCCTATTACAAAAAAACAAAAAGGGACAAGAGCAACCTATTGCATTTTTCAGCAAAGCATTAAGGGATGCACCTCTGAAATACAAAATGATGGAAAAATAGGCTTTTGCCTTAATCAAGGCATTAAAATATTTCAGATTTTACATTTTACACTCACACATCATTGTGTTTGTGCCTCACTCAGTGGTAAAAGAAATCTTAACACAAGATCCTGATGAAAAAAGAGGCAAGTGGATTGTTGTTATATTAGAATATGATTTGGAAATCAAACCCACTAAGCTCATCAAAGGCCAAGTACTTGAAAAAATTATGGCTGAAACTAACTTTCAAGCACTTGATATAGACATGATAAATGCATTAGATGAATAAGAGGGGTTGGCAACTCTGCTCATTGAAGATTATTTTTTGAATTCATCTTAGTATGCTGATATTTTATATGTGCTTCTTAATCTTAATGTCCCTCCTCGTTTGTCTAAAACAAAGGCAAGATTTTTAAAGTTGAAAGCTGTAAATTACTACATTTTAGATAAAATTTTATATTGGAAAAATGCTAGTGAATTATTGCTTAAATTTTTTCCTGAGAATGATGAAGATAAGATCAAGCATGAGTTCCATGAAGGATAATGTGGAGGCCACCTCTATTTGAAAACCACTATTAACAAAATCCTTAGAGATGGTTACTATTGGCCCACCCTCTTTCAAGACATCCATAAAATGGTTATTTCCTGCAATAAATATCAAACCTTTGAAGGCAAAAGAAAACTGCTACCCTTACCTCTGCATCCTATTACTATTGAAGCTCCTTTTCAACAGTGTGGCCTAGACTTCATTAGGGAAATCCATCCTACTTCATCTACCCAACATAAATGGATCCTCACAGCAACTGATTACTTCACAAAATGGATAGATGCCATCCCTTCTAGAAATTCCATAGACTTAGTCATCATTAAATTCCTTGAAAATCATACTTTATCCAGGTTTGGCTATCCTAGAAAGATAATCACTGACAATTCTGCTACCTTTAGATCCAAAAATATGGTGGATTTCTACCACAAATATTAGATTACATTGGGCCATTCTACAGCTTATTACCCTCAAGGTAATGGGTTGGCAGAATCCTCAAACAAGAGTTTGGTAAACATCATCAAGAAGTTTCTAGAAGAAAATAAAAAATCATGGCACAAAAAGCTAGTACATGCACTATGGGCAGACAGATTGACAGCTAAAAAGTTAATTGGGATGTCTCCTTATCATCTAGTCTATGGAGCAGATGCAATTTTTCAAACTAGCTTATGAGTGCCAGTCATGAAGTTGATCCAAGAAGTACAGTCTGAAGAATATGACATGATAATAAGAATAAATCAGATTGTACAGTTACAACAAACTAGAGAGGAGGTTTACAATAGAGCACAACAAGTACAAGAAAAAATCAAGAAGTTGTTTGATAAGAGAACTAAGGAAAATGATTTCAACATTGGTGACAAAGTGCTCAAATGGGATTCTAGGAGAGAAGATAAGGGAAAAGATGGAAAGTTTGAAAACTTATGGAAAGGCCTATACCTTATTCATTCTGCCAGAGGTAACAATACATTCTTCCTTCAAGAGATGGATGGAACAGAACTTTTTGGAGGTCCTGTCAATGGAAAGATGCTCAAACATTAATTTTGTGAGAAATATGTCAGTTCAAAGATTCATCCATTGTAAATAACATTGCTTGAAGAAGAGATTAGAAAAATTAACAAAAAAAGAAAAGAAAAGAAAAGAGGGAATATGAAAGTAAAAGGTACAACCCCATACCAAAAATATTAATTCTGAAAGTGTGCAAGTCCAAATTCCATTGCTTTGAAAGACAAGATCTTATTCAGTCATACAACCTAATCATGATTGAATAAGTTTTAAATTTATGCTGGTAGGTTAGTGAATGAAGATTTTCCAAACTATGTAAACTTGGCTTATCAGTAGATTATACTAGGAAAGAGTTGATGGTTCTTAAAAGATCAAAACCTGAACCAAAGAAAGAGAGGGATGCATAACAAATTTTAGATTATAAGCCCTCAAAGTTTTGTTTGAAATTTTCCTGCAAATAAAGTCTATGTGAAGCTTGTACAAAAATGCCATAGCTCATAACAAATTAGACTGTCTAATCCTGATTTGGTTATGTTTTCAATTTTCAGTTTTAGATTAGAGAATGAAAATATATCAAGCAGTTTAATCTTGACAGATAGTTAGGATAGGTAGAGAAACAATGAGTTCATCAATCTAATCCGAACTCTTGGATGATATAAGGTTAGAAGTAGATAGTTTCATGTTTTCAAAAAGAAAAATTGATGTTAAAAGGGTTTTCAAGTCTAAATTCACCCATTGAAGAAAAAATGCTAGGAAAGTATGATGGGTAGGTAGAATTTTGGTTTGTAATTAATCATGCTATGATTCATATGCTGAAAGATCACCTCTTCAAAGCAGCAAATCATCAAGTTATAATGGAGGTTTGTCAAAAATGCAAAAATCAAGGCACTAGCCTACTTCTTCCAGAGAGTTATTCTCTGAGGTTCTTGACACCTCCCCAAGGAGCCGCCCTCCCCAAGTGGAGCCACTGTTAGTCATCAATAGTTTTGCTAATATCAGAAGATGACTAAGTAATGATCTCAAATTTCCAAAAACAAAATTTATGAAAAACATTGTGAGTTTCGGAAATCTCACTACCTTCATTATCCTAAGCCTATACTTGTTCACTGAATTTCTTCATCTATACCTTCTCAAGATTACATTGCTGCTCCAAGAAAACTCCTTTTTCTGGGCTTACTGACCTCAATTTTTCCCTCCATACTCCCTCCTCATTCACCCTTTCTTCTTCCCTTCAAACACTCTTTTTTCCCCTCATAAAAACCCCATTTATCATTTTTCTCTAAACAACCTTAAAAATAATGTAAAAATCCCTTTTTACATTGTTTTTTACCTAAATTTAAACCTATTTTCCCTTTTAAAACCTTATAAAAACATTGTTTTTATAATAAAACTTCCCTCTTTATGAAATAGGCCGCTAAGCCCCTCTCTGTTTAAGGCCTCAGCCCCCTCGCACTCACATGACCGTGACCCCGACCTTCCGCTATCTCTTAAGCCCCTTTTCATTTCGACCCCCAGTTCCCTCTACTCCCACAGGATTGTTCCCTCCACCCATTCTTAGCCCCTTGCCCCTATTCAAAATATACCTCCACTCGTTCATTATATAACCCCTGAAAACCTTATAAAGAGCCCCCTTAACCCTTAATTAGTATTTAAATGGGCCCCACCTTCCACTTAGACCTTCCGCCCAACCGCAGCCCGACACTTATCCCCGGGCTCCACCCTCCAAATATGCACGCTTCTCCCCCAACTCATTCCGCACCATCAATCTCATCTCCTGAGATCCGATGGCCCCAAACCCATATTGCGTGAAAAATAGCGTTGAGTTTTAAAGTTCTTCACCCACGCAAAATGGGCGGTGTTCACCTTGCCGCGCGTCGAACGCCTAGTGGTTTCATGTCTGACTGGTCCAAAACCATTTACCACCCATTTATCGAGCGATAAACCACCCCGATATTCCAAAACCACTTTTCCCTCCCCACGCCAAATTTCAAATCTTTTCATCTTCGTTTAAATTTCACCAGGTTCGCCTCTAGAACCATGCCCCTGCACCATTTCTCCCTCTGAAAATGCCTCCCGACCACCTTGAAACCCTGAAAACACTGTCAAGCCCACTCCCACAGGTTTTTAACTAACCAGTTTGTGTTTTGTGTAGGTTTTTAATGGCAGGGATGCCTAAAAAAGCATTCCAAATGGCCCAGAAAGACCAATAAATCCCTAGATGATGATCCAAGGGGTTTTAAACAAAGTTGAAGAAACAGAGGCAAAGGTTTAAGCCCTGCCACCACCGAGATCATGATCCTTGGTGGACATTCAACCCTTCAACCACAAAGAAGACCACCTCCCTGAACACAAACAAAACAAGAAAATAGAGAAGCAGTGAAGAAATGAAGAAAGAAGAAGGATTAAAGGGCTAATCCTAATTCAAAGGATAAACACAGAATATTATCCAAGCAAACAGTGATTAAAGTAGGAAATTCAAAGGTTTAAAACAAAGGATAAATAAACAAAAATTCATAAAGCATAAATAGAGAATAAAGATAGTGAGGCAGGTTATCTAAGCTAAATCAAAGTTCAAAGGCCTAAAACAGAGCTTGACGATTAAAATAGAGATATACTAACCCAAAGACAGCTTCGAATGACTCAAGAAAGAAGAATTTACTTCTCAAAAGACCAATCTGCCACCTACAACATGATTTCTTTCAATAAAGGCATCAGGTAGTTATTACACAGTCAGAGATATTTTGGAAACAACTCAATAGTTATTATAAAGTTATTATAAAGCCTTTAAAGTCAAAAATTTCAACTAAAGTTAACTCAGAAGTTAAGGCAAATTTATTGTTTCAGGGTAACTCTTTCAGATATTTTTGCCTTGGGACTTGCATGGTCTCAAAGGTCAAAAATCATTAACTCTGTAATAAATTACCCCTAAACCCTAGTTTCAATTCCACCTCCTCATTTGCACATAAATATTGCATGAGAGCTTCATTATTAATGTTGGTTGTTGAGCTAAATTTGAGGATTGAAGAGTTGCTGAGTTAGTGGAGGAATACTAGGCTGGATGAAGAAAGCTTTGAGCTATAGAGACCTATTGTACTAGAGTATGTAACTGGTTTGAACATCAATAAAACAAGCATGTTCACAGGATCCTTGATCTATGTTAATGGTTATGTTTTTCTTCTTTATTATTGTTTTTTCTTATGTTTTACATTCTATCCATATTCTCTGATAAAGAACAGAAAATTTAGAGTAGGATTTGCTGTTATAGCACCCTATTTTTGTCTGCAATATTTATATTTATGTTTTCTTCTGCAAAGGTCTAATTGAAGGATTCTTAATTTCCCTTCAGTTTTATCTAGCTTGTTGTTTTAAGAATGATTCAATAGAATATAACCAGGGAATTTTTGGTAAGTCCATGTTCATTGGTACGGCTTGAGATGTTGTTTTAAGGAATGATTTCAATAGAGTGCAACCAGGGAAATTAGTGGTGATTCCATGCTCCTTGAGTACAACTTGAGATATTGTTTTTAAGATCTTCTTAAAGTATGCTTCATAGAGTCTAAACCAGGGAAGTCTATGGTATGCCCTATCCTCTGGTTTGTCTTTAAAAGTTTCTTTAAAAGATCCCTAGAGAGTTGGTCAAAAGTATATTAGATTATTTATACTTGATCTTAGACTGCTTTCACTATTATCTTACATGTTTTCTTTATCTGAAAGTAGTCTTATGATTACTGGATTGTTGTCTTAGAGGTTTTCTTATTAAAATTTTGTCTAAAGAAGTCTATGGTTTTCCCTGTCCTTTGGCTTGCTTCAAACAGTTACCTTAAAGGGCTTTTCTTGTCTAAGTAGAGCTAGAAGATTCTTAACTAACTATAGCTTTGCTACATTCACAACTTATTATTGTTTCATATCACAACCTAATCTAAGAGATCCATCTAATGTAGTTAGCTTTCCCTATGAAAACCCTTGTAGAGTTGTTAAACAATTAAATCCTTTTATGACTCCATAGTCCAGTGGATTAATGTTGTCTTATAGTCTATCCTTCCAGCTAAAACATTCTCTAAATCAACTCCAATCTTTGATCTAGCAAATGACCTTTCAATCAATCAAACCAAGAAGTTCTTAGAGCTTCATAGCTAGCCTAATATCATAAACAAGGCATAAAGACATATCATTTTAAGACATTTATATAGAGAGATCCCTCTCTGAATCCAGGAAGGTTAAATCCTAGGATTTCAAAGTGGTTTTGATGTGGCCCCTTACATCATTTGGTCTTTCCAATCTTGCAAATCACAAGGAGCCAACAGTGCACCTAGATCCAAAGATATGGGTGATGGTTCTGCACAAGGAAGGCCTGTTGAATCTGTTACAAATACCTCATTTTTGGAGCACCCCAATAAATGACATATGTGTCAGGAAATTTCTTGCGCTGGTGCATGATGTTGCACTATGGTTGGGAGAGAGCATCCCAATAGATTCGATGTTGATCCATAGGATCATTGGTTTACCTACTAAGGGCATCGATCCAATTGCGGATTTTGGAGGCAAGGCTCAAGAAAAATCCATCGCAGACCAGATCAAGAAGAAGTATCAAGTCTTGCAGAGAAGCCGAGGCTTTGTGGTCAACGAAACAGATGACCCAATTGTTCAGTTAAACACGCTCATATTTTCTAGCAAGATGATGCGTAAGTGTAGACCAAAGGAGGTGTCTGCACACACGATTTCTCTCACAGGATAGTGTGAGAAAGGAGTTATTTATAATTGGTCGCATTATTTGTGTAAGGAGTTCCTATAAAATATGCGTGAAGTATAGGAGGAAGGAAAGCAATTTCAATATGCTTGGTTGTTGTTGTTAATTGCACTGATTAGGTGGAAGACCCCCGAGGAAACCTAGCTTCCAGAGATTGAGCCCCAAATGTGTGAGGCCACGCGACATGTGACTCTATGGAACTCATCAAACCCCGAATGCACTAAGGAGAATAAATTTTTCTGGTTCCTTTATGATGCTACGTTGTACTAGGCTATGCAGTCTAAGCCAAGCGTGTCTTCGAAATTATATGAGAAATACAAGTAGATATCTGACTTCAAGGCTACATTCTACAATATGCACATCTGCGTGAAAGGTGTCATGTGTTATCACCCAAAATTTTTCAAAAAAAAACATCATTGTGTTATGTTTGTTTTTGGTCATGGTTAAAATTAGGTTTAGAAGTCAATTTAGGGTTTGGTAAAGGGTAGGTTAGATTTTTATAAGTTCAAAGCCCGACCTTAAGTTTAAATAAAGTATTTTTAAGGTCCATTCATTGTCAAATATCCATAATTTCCATTTGTGAGTCATTTCCTAAAGTCTCATGTCAAAACTGGTCAAATTAGCCAAGAAACCTTACTTTCATAGTGCTGCTAGTTCAAAAAAGTTGATTTCGCTACGAAACTGTTGAAAGTTATGAAGCAAAAACTATGTTTTCTAGTTTTGAGCAGTCAACTTACAAGGAGGTTTTTTAGCAACTGAAAACGAATTGTGTAAACATGAAAGAGGTTTTTATTCCTAATAGACCTAAATACGAAAACCTCTCTCAGTTTCTTCAAATTCATTATGAGGTGAGAGAAATTGATAAATTAAAATGCATTAAGAAACTGTTGTTACAAAATTGTCCTGTACATGACTGTTTAGCAGTCAACTTCAAGTTCAGTTTTTGGCCAAATGCAAAAGTCTTTTGGAATTATGAAAGAGGTTGGTCTTCATCACTGCCCCATCTACAATAACCCATCTATAATATTCCAAATGGGGAAAAATAGGCTCAGTAGGGAATATCTTAAGATATTCCACTATGGAATCACAACAATATGGAATCACACCAATAGATCTAAACCAGAGATAGACTGGTAGGACATTTACTGGTTATATCACCTCTAAAGAGAGGGTGAAAACCAGAGGCTTCCTGGCCCCTTCCAAACTTTGTCTATAGAAGATTGGTGAAACACAACAAGTGTGGGAATGACACACTCCTCTTAGATTTTTTTGCCCTTAGGAACCTTAGATCTACAGATCTAAATAATGGATCCAAAAGAGAAGAAAAAACCAAACAAGGAAGAAGCTGGAAATTCCACTCTCAGTAAAATCTACAATAGGCTCAAGGAGGGCACTATATAAGCAATCCAGTGTTAGAATAACATAGACTAGGGTTGGGTTCCCTTATTTTAGTCTGTGGGACCTCCATACAGAGTTTCAGAAAAAAAAATGGGGTTTAGAGGGCTTAAACAGATCTCCCACAATCAACACTAGCTGAAAATCAGCTAAAGGAGAGGGCTAAGTTCATAGAGAAACCCTCCTTCTGGAATTGAGCAGTTTTTGCTGGAAGTCACTGGAAATCATCCATTAAACTCATATTACAGTGTGACAGCAAGAAATCAGATCCATAATTAAGTTCCTTTCTAGAAGCATTGAATTTACATGAAGCAAGAGCAAGAATCCTTTAGAAATTATAGCAATAACACATGGAAAAGCTGCAGAAAGACTTGACAAAGTTTTATATGAGGAGCTTCAGCTGTTGTAGGTCAAAAATCAGATCTAAAACTGATATATGGCTGAAACATCAGATCCATACCAGATCTGGAAACTACTCAGCCTTCTTAACAAGATCCCCTTGGGGTTTTATCAAAAAATTGCATAATAAAGTGTAGATCTAGCTTTTAATACACTGAACTGCAGAAAAATTCAGAGATTTCTGAAGATGGATTTCTTTACATTATGTTAGTCATCAGTATTTTTCACTTGTTGATGATGACTAGTTTTTAAAGCCAAGTTTTCTAGCAGCTAATCTCTAATATGTCAAATTTGTCAGCTAGAAAACACCCATAAAGATTTTTCCCTCCTACCTTTTCAATCAGCCCATGATGAGATAAAACCTAATTTTCAAGCCCTATCTAGCCTCAGTCATACAAACTTGTCCATCATCTCCAAAGAGAATACTCCAAATTTGTCCAAAAAATCTCCCCTAAGTTAGGTAGTGGCGCTTTAGGCGATCCTCCCTTGGCAAACTATCCTAAAGCCAAAATAACCTCTGTCTAATAACAACCAGTCATAGATAACCTTCCTATTCTGGAAATAAAGCTTGATACACTCTTAAGTCGTGCCACTAAGAAACCTTGATGTCTCAGCAGTGCATATGCCACAGGTCAATTTGATATTAGGTGGATTTACAGTGTTTCAATGTCTTTTTCAAGAGAAAAAGTGCACCAGTGTTCCAAAAGACATTATTAAACTTAGCATGAGAAGACAACTGCTTCTTATGTGGTTTTGAGCCTGGGATGGAAGTACTAGATAGAGAGTTATTTCAATAAGCTCCTGCAAACACAGTCAAAAGGTTAGTGACTTATGAATAACAATTAATACTCTGCAGATAATGGTCAGGTTGCTTTTGATGTTTAAATATGCATAAAGGTATTTTAACAGCAGGATTACATATCTCAGAGAAATGCCCCTCATGGCATATTGTCAATTTGTCACTTTTATTTGCTTAACTATGAATAGGCAGTGAAAGGAAAGATGGCACTGCTTGAAAGAAGATGAGATGGCATCACTGTGTAAAGCCCCCTCCAAGCATGAGCAGAGGGTTGAATGACTGAGAAAACCTCCTCCAAACATGAGAAAAGGGTTGAATGACTGAGAAAACCTCCTCCAAACATGAGCAGAGGGTTGAATGACTGAGAAAACCTCCTCTAAACATGAGCAGAGGGTTGGGTCACTTATTGTAAAACCTCCTTCATTTAACAAGTAGATGGTTTGGAAATGTGATAAAGGCCTCCTTCATTTAATAAGCAGAGGGCCAGGAACATAGGTATGGCCTCATTTAAGGGCACAAGGCTAAAAATGATGAAAACTGCCTAAAAAACTTGTTAAACACCTTGTCTCCAATAGATTCAAAACCACTAACACAGCAGTGGTGTTTCAAAGATTGACTATAGGTTTCACTGATTGAAAAGTAGATTTTAAGTGCAGTGGGAGACAATTGAAGGCTTATGAATAAAAAATGGTGTTAAAAACAAAGGGAAAGAAGTGGTGTTTTAAAAGGTGCTTACATGAGTTTCACTGTTAAAACACAGAATTGAAATACAGTGTGAAACTAATTGGATGATTATGAATGGAGAAATGTTGTTAAGCAGATGGCTAAGGAGTAATGTGTTGATGATTCAAAGAAACTTTTCTCTTCCTGTCTATGAAGATCTTTTTCAAAAACTCATCAAAATTGACAAGAAGGTAGCCTAAGCCTTGCTTCTCAAGGGGACTTTGCAAATAAACAACACAGAGACAGTATGTGTGAAAAAAGGGTATGGCATGTGTTTTAAGTTCAGGGCCAACATTCAAAGAAATAAAACATGCCACTGTCACAGACAAGTGCCTTTTTCCTTGATAAACAGATATAGGTAAAATTTGGGGAGTACAAATGAGTTTCTTCACCCACAGTCGAAAGAAAATCTCAAAGGGCACCTTGCAGTTTTGATCAACTTCACAATGGGCATAATCAATAGAGTCAAGATTGTCAAAGTAAGTTTAGAGTTGTAAATCATCTCCTCCCAGGATATGGCAAAGGATGCATCAAAAGGTTTGTATTTGACTCTTAAGCAACGCTCCTTTAAATATCAAAAATAGGTAAACATTGAAAAGAGTATGGCCTTGATGAGAGAACACTGAGAGAGATTTTGGCCTTCAAGATGGTTTCCTTACATTGAAAAGGGCCATATATATGAATATTTTCAAAAGTATCATCCACAGCACTTTTAGGAGTCCTAGTCAAATATTGGCTTTTGTGATTTTTTAAAGATAATAAAGTGACAAAGGCAGTGCTTCATGTTTCGTTTAAAAACAAAAAGCCTTTTCAAAAGGCCTCCAAAACTCTCACAAAGAAATTTCAAAAGGTAGTTGGCCTTGTCAACTTTAAAGGGATTAATTGACCGTTGCCAAGTCACATTGTGCAAATTCAAGACACTTATCAAGTTTTCCCCTGGCTATTCACCGGAAAAAGCAAGAAACTTCGATCAAATTCAAGCTTTTCAAGGCTTAAATCCCGTGCGGCACGCCTGGAAAAGCACGCGGCGCATTCAGAAGAGAAAATACATAGGCTTTCAACAGCTGCACGGTGCACCTGTAGCGCCGATCACCACTGCCCGAAGGTCGACCTGACACCTCTCCACTGCACGGCGTTTTTGCCTATGAACGTGCCGCTCACTCCTTTTGCCTTCTAACAAGCTCTAAAGCTACTCAAGCAATCGACCAAGGCCATAAGCCTTATTTCAAGGTATTCTCTATACTTATTGCTAATTTTTTGAAATCCTAAAGGGGAGACAAGGTTATTTTCACAAGACAAGAAAAAGTGATAAGGAGGTTAGGGTTTTTGATCAAAAACAAAGTTGGTTAGGGCTGTAAATGAAACAGACCATTTCAAGTGATAGAGGAAAGTGTTGAAACAATTTTAAGAAGCCCTTATTGTTTTTCAAAAACAATGATAGTGAAGGAGTATGGTTCTAAAGGATGAAGGCTGGGTAGATGAATACAACTTCCTTTTTTATGTTATGAGACAGCAAACTCTGTCCAGCTACCATAGTTCAAAAAAGATAAATTTGTGTTTAAAGGTCCCAAAGTCAGTTTAGAAAGATGTTTTTCTTCTTGTGTTGAGCAGAGATCCCATAATTGTTGAAGGTGTCCTAGCAGTAGTAAAAACAAAATTAACCCCTGTTTGCAAAATCCAAGGTGAAACGGTGTTTATAAGGTGAAAAAAGTGTTTATAAGGGGAAAACAATGATCATAATTTGAAAGCTTTGTCATTTTGAAAAGGTCCTATCTGTGCGATGAAACAGCCAAATCTGTACAGCCTCCATAATCCAAAAAACAGAGTGTGTTGAAAGACTTTTCAAAATCAGTTGAGGGTGTTTTTGTCTACCTTTGTATAAAAGCCAGTAAAATAGCATCAGAGTCTTGTTTGGGGGAAGGGTGTCTTGTTTCTGTCAAAACACAAGGAGATCCTTGTTCTAACAAGAAAGCCACAAATACCTCTTTTCAATACCTTGCCCAAGCATAGTAATAAATTGACTGTTTTCTTTTCATTTGACAAAAACTTCTTGTTTGGCATCAAAGAGGATTAAACAGTGACTTATAAGGAGGACAGGGGTGTGGTTGAAAAAAAATTTCAAGGACCATTTGAGACAGCTTGTTTTTGCAAAGAACATTCAAAACAAAAATGCCTCCCAAGGAAGATAGTAGAAGTGGCCTTCACAGGAGGTTTGAGCCTGTTTCAACTGAAGAGGTAAATGCTCATCCATCAGTCTTGTTTAACTTCCATGAGGTTGGGTGTCTAGAGTTTTGTCAAAGGGTGTAGGAGGTGAAAAGCTATTCCCCTTTGACACATATTTGTGCTTTGAGATTTCAAGATAAGCACTTTCAACTAGCAGGCTTGGATTTCAGGTTCTCTCCTAGGTCCATTTCCAAGGCCACCAAAATCCCTTATGTCGAAGATAAGTGGTTTAAAAAAAGCCACCTAGACTCAGAACAGTACAAACCTTTTCTGAAGCCTGAGCATAGAGACACATGTCCATACATTTTCCCCTTCTCATATATGTTGACTAGCTATGCCCCCCTCATGAAGATAATCATGAAATAATTCACTTGCGAGGGAATATTCTCCCGAGTCTATGCTTACCATGTTCGATTGCTCATGCATTTCATAAGAGCCAAATTGTTAAATCTCCCTTTCTTTCTCCATAGAAGTATTGAGAAAATGGCCTCCACTGTTAAGAAAAAACCTCCTTCTCAATAGACAGCCTGCCTCTTCCATCACTCCCTCATCAAGGTTATCATTCTTCATCAGCTTGAGAAGAAGGAAATATCTTGGGATAATTTCATTGCACATCCAGATTTCACCACTATTCCTTCATTTCATACATCTCCTTCACCTTCCACTCACCATCCTTCGCCTTCTTCAAGCAAGCTCATTCCCAAGAAACTCAAATTTCCCATTGAACAAGAAGAAGAGCATGATGAGGATGAAGAGAATGAGAAAGAGGAGGAAGATGATGATGAGAAACATCATGATGAAATAGGGAAGCATGATGAAGAGGTGCAGCACAGTGAGTCAGAGCAGCAAGGGGAAGAAGGGCATGATGAAGAGGAAGATGATGATGAGCAGCATGATGATAAACAGCAGCAAGATAAGGAAGGGCAGCACAGTGAGGAAAGGCAGCCTCATGAAGAAAAACACAGCGATAATATACACCACAGTGATGAAGAGCAGCACCATGAACAAGCTCAAAACAGTGGCAAGAATGATGAGGAATGTAACAAGGGAAAAGATCCAATAGAGCATGTGCTAGCTACCTCTCTTAGGCAAGGGGCCATGCTCTCTTCTCCAAAAGTGGCCAAGCCCCAAAAATCAAGGAAAAGGGTGCCTAAAACTATAACTCCAAATGTTACTAGGGCCCTCCTAAGCAAGGGGAAATTTCCCAAGAAGCCCATTGTCGAATTTCCCAAGAGGAGGAAGACCAAAAGAGCCACCCAAAGCAAGGGGAAGGAGAAAGAAGAAAGCAGCCATGAAAAGGAGAGAGATTTCGACATAATTCAAATCCAAAGTGATGATAGCGACAATGAGGCCCGAATCCTAGAAACTCTCTTGATCAATAGAGAAAGCCAAATTGATGCTTTGAGGACTGATCTAGATAGGGCTAGAAACTTCAATCACTTTTTGCAAATTCAAAACAAATAAATAAGTGTCCATATGGCGGTATATGAGACACGGGCCATCAAATAAAAAAATGAGGCCTCCAAGGCACAAGTTAGATTGGAAGAACTCATGGGTGAGTTTGATGAGAGTGAAGATGAAGATCAGCCCAAGAGAAAGAGGCCAAGAACCATTAGACTCAAAAGAGCCCTTGAGAAACAAAGGGAAGAAGAAGCTGCCCTTCTCCAATCTACCCCTCTCACTACATTGTTCACCCAAGAGATAGAGAACAATCGAGAAGCATGGCTCGAGAGGGTAAATGATCACTTGGAAAAGAATTTGAAGAAGGCAAATAGAGATTTGGACCTTCAACGGAGGATGACCGGGCACTATAAGAAGCTCAATCAGTTTTCCCGGCGGAAATTGAAGGCCACACAGGAAAAACTCAAGGAGGCTCAAAGGAGGCGCCCGACACCAAAATTGAAGAAAGACACCTCAAAGCTCCAAATTTTGGCCTCAGCTTCACAACATTTTTCTGAAAACCCTTGAGGTTCATGCTCGCCAAAATTGGGTGAAATTCAACAAATTTTGGTTTTTTGTCATTTTTGGGTTTTTGGCTAAAAATCATGGGCATCGCCATTTATTTTTGGGGCATCCTCAAAGGATGAAAATGGTATCATTGGATGCCATAATTTTAGGGGCATATACTCAGTGATTTTTAGATCAATTGAAGATGATTGTCTCCCCCAAAATGGCGAAAAACACTCACTTTTTCTACACTCTGCCCTGTTTATCAGCAATGTCTATTTTTTGGGTTTTTACACACAGGTCAGTTTTTGATGGACTTCTAGTGGTAATTTTGGAGAAAATAAGAATTTTCAGAAAACAGACATTCAGAGCTTTCCAACGAGCCATCACGGGCCTCATTTTGACATCGGGAAGGCCTCCAAAAGTTGTCGGCAAGTCAGAGGACTTTCTTCTGATGTATTTCTTAAGTATTTTTGTGAAAAATGTACCTTTCAAAAGTGACTTTTCCTCATGTGCGTTTAGCTATTTTTGTGCATGGTTAGTTAGGAAAATTCAATTTATTTTCCTTTTTTAGCATTTTTGAGATATTTTATTAGATATTTTGTGTCTCGGTCTTTGCAAAGCCTCAAGGACAAAATCAGATATTTTGGATAGGCCAATGAGATTGCAAGTTGAACTAGAAGGTTTTCCCTCATATTGGCCTATATATTCCGAAGGCTTTCATTGTAAACAAGGCTAAACTTGCTAAATAGAAGCAATATATGGTTATACAAGCTTGGAAGAAACACTTGTCTCATGCATTTGGAGAGTTTCTTGAGTTCTTTTGGATGATGAAAGAGGACTGTTGTTGGATTCCATGACTTGGTAGAATGGTATAGTGTCTCTCTCTCTCTGTTTTGTTTCTTAGTTTTCATTCATAATTCCATGTTATTGCTTGATATAAGACAGTAGAGAATACATTTGATACATGCCCTTAGAGGCACCTCAAATTTCCTGTTTCTTTATAGCTTCTATGTTTTCTTCCTTTTTAGTCATATCAAAAAATCCTTGATTTCTCTTTGATAACTGAAGAATATTGTTTGCTTGTTTCATTTATGGTTTTATGCATGCTAAGTATGATTCATGGTATGCCCTTCTTACTCATGTCTAGTCATAGCTCCACCTCTGAAACCTTTCTTTGATTGATTAGATTGTCATTTGTTGAACCAAGGAGGTCTTGTACTGATCTTGCCCTTTGCCTAAAACTATGCAATCTTGCTTCAAAGTGCCCAATACCTTGAAATAATATGCTTAGGCATTCTTTCATAGTGATTTGAGTTGTTTTTTTGTCTTAAATGTATTTCCCCAAAGTCTGATAGCCATTTCCTAAAGTTATAGAGTCATATATCTCTATGCATGGCTTGAATGTTTGTTTCTATACATTGATCAGTTTATAGTTACATTTCTCATGATTAATGGTTAGCCCTAGCATGTTTATGTCAGCTATTAAACTATTTATGTTTGAAATCCTTTGTTCTTCACAAATTTAATGTCCATCTCACTCCAATTTACCCAAAGATCCATTTTACCTCGAATCAAATTGGCCCTTCAGCAACCTTGTATCACCATCTGAAAGCTTTCTTGACCTTTTCGACCCCATAGCCCAGTTAATCTGACATATTTTTACCTATCTTAGTCTTTGATCAGTTCATCCCTCACAAACCCAAAAACCAAAACCAAAAACCTACTTCATAACTAGCCTAAAATTAGAAACACAAGAAGCAAACACACAGATATCCCTTACACAAATAGAGAGAGCCCTCTCTGAGTCCAGGAAGGCTAGGTCCTTGGGCTCCAAAGACTGGTTTGATGTTACACTGTCATTTGGCTTGCTAATCAGCCAAATCACGGGACCCTAACACATTACATATAAGATCTGAACATGAATAGATCAACAAGCTACTTTACAAATTGTCAAAGTGAGAGGCAAGACTCAATCACCAGAAAGTAAGTACAATGAGAAATCTAGGTTGCAGTGAAACATGTACATGAAAATAACGCAGTTCATGGAAGGGACTGTGCAGTAGCTTGAAAGAAATGATACAACAGATAAAATTACAGATCTAAAAGTGAAATGAGAGTGAGATCCTCTTCCGGGTGGTCACAAGAAACCCTCCCTGAGAGAAATCTCCTCTAAACAACTAGATTTTACAGATCTAGTTCACCCAATTGCTGCAACTCACAAGCAGCTTCAAAACCCTCAAAAGGACCAGCATTGCTATAGAGATGAAGCTTGGCCATAATTCCGGATAGTGGAGAGATGCATCACAATCTCCTCCAAAGAGCTACTCCATGGAAGGAGAGAGGATTCCTAAATAGGAAATCCTCTTCCCTTAGGCTAAACAGCCAAGAGAATAGAGTTGTTGCAGCAACTTCTCAAATTATTCAACAACCTTTTCTTGTTTCCTCTCCTTCTTTTTATAACATGAGGGCTTGCCAAAACCCTAAACCAGCTTCTTCAACTTATCCTCTTTCACACAAGAGATCCTCTTCTAGAAGTACGTTGTGCTTGATGGATAAGCTTCCCTCCAAACTGCGCTGTAGGTGGGGCCAAGTTTGACCCATTCAAATGAATTTCCCCTTTTCACACTTAGGGGTGTTTAATATAATAACCCATATTTATCCCCTTCCACATTGGGCATGTATTTATTCTCAACTTAGGAGTTTAATAAACCTCCTTCTCATATCTTTGTTCATGAATAAAGAAAACTAATAATAAAATGCAATATTCCCATGAGCTGCAAAAATTGGGAATATTACAGTCTCCCCTGGCAAAATGTTGCTTGCCCTCAAGCAACTCTTATTGTAGATGCAAGCCATCTATTCCCTCCAAATGACATCCACATAAGGAAGGCTTCCTCCATTTTCTGCAATAAGTTAGGTATGTTTGGTTCCAAATTTGTCTTCTATCAATGCATGAGATGACTTCTAACTATGAGGTTAGATGTCCTATTCTTACCATGAAGTACAAGATGACAAATACATAAGGTCCAACATCATCACAAACACATGTGAGACATTAAGTAAGGTAGCTCCTCCCATAGAGGAAAAGCTTCATCATGTAGAAAATTCCTCCATCCCATGTTTGTGAGCTTGAATAACCATTGCTATGCCTCCACTCTTAGCCCTGTTGGCCTTGTTGGATCCATACTCCATCATTTCAGCATTATGCAAAAAAGAAAGGAAGGAGTAATATGGGTAAACAAAGATGTCAAACCATATTCTCCCAAAATCAACCACCAAAGCAAGGCCCTTTTCTGCCACCCTCCATCTCCTCCATGTAAGATGGAAAAGCCATGCTTTCCAAAAGATGATGTGCATGTGTTTCTTTGCTACAATTTATCATTGATACATAAGGCATGAACCAGAAAATTATGAGCCATGGGGTGGTCACCATTCTCATTCAAGGCACCAAAGCAATAAGTGATCTTGCTTCCCTCTTTCCCCCTCATGTGCATCATGAAACCAAACCATGCTAATGGACATATGATATGTCACTTCAGCCCAATACAAGGTACCATCATCAATGCACACCTTGAGATAATCATGCCAAATTCTTCACCATGCAAAGCACATAGACATAGGAGATGTCATGTGGTAGCCATACCTTCTCAAGTGAAACAAAATTTGTACATGCCTTCTTTTACTACAACATGCATTGGAATCCAAGGCATGTTTCAGAAAATAGTGAGCTATTGGGTAGCAAACATACTCACCCAAAAGCAGCCACAGCAACAAAGACTTTGCAGCCTTCTTGCCTCATCAACATGTGGATCTTGGAGAAAAAACACAATTATGAACATGTGAAATTCCTCATCAACATAGTACAAGCAAGCTCCTCATACCACATTATGTGGGAGTCATTCCATCCTCCCAAGCCAAAGTTCATGCATGAAATATACCTCCAGCAGAAATTCATGTGGACATATGAGACATACTTCAAGCATAGGTGAATACATGGAAATAAGATTTAACCTTGTAATGTCCAAATCTCCTTCTAACAACCACATCATCCATGCTTCCTCTGAATCATATAATCTACTAATGATGTACCAAGCATGAGATAAGAGAATGAGAATATTTGGGGTAGTGATCATGCTTACCCCAAGACAACCAGCGTTGCCATGCCTCCTTATACCTTTCATAATTGCTCTTCAAGGCATAGATTAGAAAAATAGGTGCCTTTGGAGAGTGATAGGAGTCTCCCAAGGGCAACCAGTGTAACCAAGATTGTTGGTACATATATGTCTGCAAGTGATCATGTGACCCCTTACTCACCATCCTCATCCACTCACTCAAATATGGAAGTTGAGTGATGTGCTGCACAATCATGGCATTCTCCATTTGCAGAATACCATCTCCTTGAACCCAGTGAAGAACTGTGCATCTCACGGAATAATAAAATGCATCTCTATTGTGGTCTCTTAGCGAGACCTTCTTCTCATGTATGGTCTTCCAAAACCATTGAAGCTTTGGATCTACAGTAATAGCTCCAACATGCTCCAAGAATGATGAAGCCTCTTTGTTACAGCCATTAGGTGACAACGTTGTGATATACCTTTGCTTCAAATTAGCACTTTGATCTAACCCTTGGCTATGCATAGATCTTGAATTAATATGTGTTGAAATCTTATGCATACCTTGGATCAACTGATATGTGGGAACCTCTTGACAGAAAACAAGAGTTCCTCCACCCGGATCAATGATGCCTCCAACTGTTGGTAAGAATGATGGCCTCTTTTTTTTCTTTCAAGTATACCAGTGTTAGAATATTTCTTCTCTTCCTCATGCATCTCCTGATTCATGCATGGGACCCCATATGATAAGGACTCAAGACTACCTTGCAAATATGCAAGTGCCTCTCCTCTAAATGCAATCTCCTTAGCAGCAGGTAGTGAAAATAGAGATCTCTTGCCCAAAGTGACAAGATTGAAATTCTCCTTTGTTTCCTTGGGAGATGTATCTTTGTAGCTCATCTTCTTCCTCTCCATATTGAAACCCTTTAGGAGTTTCTTTTCATCTCTTTTATTCATTGCTATACCTCTCACCTTCTTCAAAAAAAGTGGGCATAATGGATCTATGAGGAGATCTTGGATCCTCTGGTCTTCTACTTTGCTGATAGGAAGTGCTAGGGCTTCCTTATTCTTCTTGAAATCTCATGCAGCTCTTACTGTAACTTGCTTCTTCTCGAAACCCTCTAGGAGTCTCGGTGCTTATTCTTTCTCTATTCTGATTTACCTCTTGGGAGAGGCCCTTCTTAGATCTGAAAAATGATGAGAATAATCTCATCTACTCCATGAAGCTGATCTCTGCTTCTACTCATTAATTCACTGGTAGCTTGATCTCACAGGCTGTGCCAGAGATCATGCTCTGATACCACTGTAATATTCCAAATGGGGAAAAATAGGCTCAGTAGGGAATATCTTAAGATATTCCACTATGGAATCACATCAATATGGAATCACACCAATAGATATAAACTAGAGATATACTGGTAGGGCATTTACTAGTTATATCACCTCTAAAGAGAGGGTGAAAACCAGAGGCTTCCTGGCCCGTTCCAGACTCTGTCTATAGAAGATTGGTGAAACATAGAAAGTGTGGGAATGACACAATACTATTAGATTTTTATGCCCTTAGGAACCTTAGATCTACATATCTAAATAATGGATCCAAAAGAGAAGCAAAAACCAAACAAGGAAGAAGCGGGAAATTCCACTCTTAGGAAAATCTGCAATAGGCTCAAAGAGGATGCTGTATAAGAAAGAAAATGTTAGAATAATGCATAACAGGGTTGGGTTCCATTATTTTAGGCTATGTGGGACCTCCATGCAGATTTTCAGAAAAAACAAATGGGTTTAGAGGGCTTAAACAGATCTCCCACAATCAACACTAGCTGAAAATCAGCTAAAGGAGAGGGCTGAGTTCATAGAGAAACCCTCCTTCTGGAATTCCACATTTTCTTCTTGAAGTCACTGTAAATCAGCCATTAAACTCATATTATAGTGTGATAGTAAGAAATCAGATCCATAATGAATTTCCTTTGTAGAAGCATTGAATTTACATGAAGCAAGAGCAAATCCTTCAGAAATTATAGCAATAACACATGGAAAAGATGCAGAAAGACTTGACAACATTTTATATGAGGAGCTTCAGCTGATGTAGGTTAAAACTCAGATATACAAATGATATATGGCTGAAACATCAGATCCATACCAGATCTTGAAACTAATCAGCCTTTTTAACAAGATCCCCTTGGGGTTTTATCAAAAGATTGCATAACAAAGTGTAGATCTAGCTTTTAATACACTGAACTGCAGAAAAATTCAGAGATATTTGAAGATGGATTTCATTACATTAAATATCAGATCTGAACATGAATATATCAGCAAGCTACTTTAAAAATCTTCAAAGTGAGAGGCAAGCCTAAATCACCAGAAAGTAAGTACAATGAGAAATCTAGGCAGCAGTGAAACATGTACATGAAAATAATGCAATTCATGGAAGGGACTGCGCAGTAGCTTGAAAGAAATGATACAGTAGATAAAATTACATATCTGAAGTGAAATGAGAGTGAGATCCTCTTCCGGGTGGTCACAAGACACCCTCCCTGAGAGAAATATCCTCAAAACAACTAGATCTTGCAAATCTAGTTCACCCACTTGCTGCAACTCACAAGCAGATGAAAAACCCTCAACAGGACCAGCGCTATTTTAGAGATGAAGCTTGTCCATAATGCCAGATAGTGGAGAGATGCATCACAATCTCCTCCAAAGAGCTACTCCATGGAAGGAGAGATGATTCCTAAACAGGTAATCCTCTTCCGTTAGGCTAAACAGCCAAGAGAATAGAGTTGTTGCAGCAACTTCTCAAATTCTTCAAAAACCCTTGCTTGCTACCTCTCCTTCCTTTTAAAACATGAGGGCTTGCCAAAACCATAAACCACCTTCTTCAACTTATCCTCTTTCACACAAGAGATCCTCTTCTAGAAGTATGTTGTGCTTGATGGATAAGCTTCCCTCCAAACTGCTTTGTAGGTGGAGCCAAGTTTGACCCATTCAAATGAATTTCCCCTTTTCACACTTAGGGGTGGTTAATATAATAGCCCAGATTTATCCCCTTCCACATTGGGCATGTATTTATTCTCAACTTAGGAGTTTAATAAACCTCCTTCTCATATTTTTATTCATGAATAAAGAAAACTGATAATAAAATGAAATATTCCCATGAGCTACAAAAATTGGGAATATTACACTATCTCACTTTTCTCACAAGTGTTATCAGTTGGGAGATACAAGGCTTTCTTTGAAATCCTATTTTCAGAAAACAAAGTTTTCTTGTTTTACACATGTTTTTCAAAGGCAGTTTATGGGCAGCAGGATATGTATTTCAAAAAACCAAGAGAGGTTTTTATTCAAGACATAATGACCTACAAAAAATTCCTTAGAGTTCTCAAACTACATCATGGATTAGGATATATAAGCTCTGTCTTAAGACCTATTTTTCAGGTTAAAAAAGGAGAAATCTGCAAGAAGTTAAGAATTTATAAAGGCTAGAATGACTGTGTTTTCAGTTCATATGGATTTTGATATCATGAAATCAGTTTCATTTTGATTTTTTTCACATTTCAAATTTTCATTTTAGAAAATTTTGGACAAAACTGCTCACTCAACAGTTTCGTAGCGCAGATAGTGTAAAAAGAGTGAAAAGCGCTACGAAACTGTTGTAGCAACTTTTTTCACTCTTTCTTATCAAATTTTGAAGGGAAAAATTTTGAATTATGATCTAAAATTGCTAAGGAGGATGTATTTAAAGATAATGAAGACAATCCTGGAGGAAAGAAATCAAAATTTTGAAGAAACAAGGGTTAAAAAAGCAGTGCTATGAAACTGTGTTGTTTTCATAGCGTAGTCTATTTCAGCTCATTTGAAAAGTCTAATGATGGTTTTTGGACACCTGGAGCTTAGGTAGGATTCTTGCTGGTGTTATTTTAGTTTCCAATAGAAAAGTAACTCAAAATAATGAGTTCATGGTGGTCATAATGTTTCAAGATGTGCAAGGGACTTTATGCTTAGAAAACAAGAGACTGTTCCTATTTTGGTGGAGGTCAGCATCATGGTCATGAAGAGTTGAAGTCTATGCTCTAGATTCGACCATGTGTTATTACACTTGGCAAATGATGTAACTTAATTAAGATAAGGTGGTTATAGATAGTGTTTAAGAGTTTGAATCCTATTTGTAATAGGATTGTTTTATTAGATTAGCTATCTTTTTGTAATAAATACCATGTCATATGGTTAGACAAGGTGTCAAGAGTCAGGATTTCGAGGTATCTACCATAGGATAAGCTTATCTCATGTTATAAATGGTCTATTAAATTCCAGGAGGTCAAATTAGCAAGGGGTTGGAGACTTTTTGGAAAAATTGTTGCTTTATGTAATTGACTGTGATCAGTAATGCAAAGAGGTTTTCTTCTTGACAGACCTGAGATTCTCATGGGGTTTTAATGTTTTATTAATATACCTATTATGTTTAACTACTTGTTGTATATCTCATTGCTATTACTTAGAATTCATAGCCCTATTCTCTGACTTCCTTTAGTAATGAGATGATTGTTTTTTCTATGTTTTATGAGTGAATTTCCTTTGAACCACTAGCAGTAGATTTCATTGCTATTACTCATAATTCATAACTCTATGCTCTGACTTCCATTAGTAATGAAATGACTATGTTGACCTATGTTCTTGAGTGAATTTTCTTTGTTTAAGACCCCTATTTGCCTTAACTTCCATGTCAATAAACCTTGCCACTGAACCTACTTTTTTGTTGACTCCATAAACCCAATGGTAGTATTAGCCTTCATCTTTTCAACCTGAAAATATACAAAATCAATACTTAATTCATAGAGTTAACCATCTATCTATATCTTTATTCCATATCATTAACCCTTGAGAGAGCCCTCTCAGGCTGAGGAGGCTAAGCTTCAGTCAAAAGATTGGTTTGAAATAGTTACAATGAATTTTTCTAATCAACAACCAATCAAGTACGATTTTGGTGATAACATTTCATGACCATGATGCTAACCTCCACCACAATAGGAACAGTCTCCTTTTTTTTAGGCATAGAGTCCCTTGCACATCTTGAAACATTCTGACCACCATGAACTCATTATTTCGAGTTCCTTTGTTGTTGGAAACTGAAATAACACTTGCAAGAATCCTCCCTAAGCTCCAGGTGTCCAAAAAACATCATTAGACTATTAAAATGAGCTAAAATAGACTGCGCTACGAAAACAACACAGTTTCGTAGTGCCTTTCATAGCGCTGCTTTTTTAACCCTTGTTTCTTCAAAATTTGTATTTCTTTCCTCCAGGATTGTCTTCATTATCTCTAAATACATCCTCCTTAGAAATTTCAGATCATAATTCAATCTTTTTCCCTTAAAAATTTGATGATAAAGAGTGAGAAAAGCTGCTACAGCAGTTTCGTAGCGCTTTTCACTCTTTTTACACTGTCTGCACTATGAAAATGTTGAGTGAGCAATTTTGTCCAAAATTTTCTAAAATGAAAAATTGAAAATGTGAAAAAAATCAAAATGAAACTAATTTCATCATATAAAAATCCATATGAACTGAAAACACAGTCATTCCAGCCTTTATAACTTCTTAACTTCTTGCAGATTTCTCTTGTTTTTATCAGAAAAATAGGTCTTAAGACAGAGCTTATATCTCCTAATCCATGATGTAGTTTGAGAAACTGAAGGCCTTTTCTGTAGGCCATTATTTCTTTAATAAAAACTTCTCTTGGGTTTTTGCAATACATCTCCTGCTATCCAGAAATTGCCTTTGAAAAACATATGTAAAATAGGAAAAATCAGTTTTCTTAAAATAGGATTTCAAAGAAAGCCTTGTATCTCCAAACTAATAACACTTGTGAGAAAAGTGAGATAGGTTATTTTAGCTGGAGTTGTTGAAGACAAAACTCTTTCATAATTCTAAAATACTTTTGCATTTGGCCAGAAACTGAACTTGAAGTTGACTGCTAAACAGTCATGTACAGGACAGTTTTGTAATAACAGTTTCGTAGTGCATTTTAATTTATCAATTTATCCCATCTCCTAATGAATTTAAAGAAAATGAGAGAGGTTCTTGTATTTAGGTCTGTTAGGAAGAAAAACCTCTTTCATTTTTCCCAATTCGTTTTCAGTTGCTCAGAAACCTCCTTGGAAGTTGACTGCTCAAAACCAAAAAACAGAGTTTTTGATTCATAACTTTCAGCAGTTTCATAGCGCAAATAAACTTTTTTGAACTAGCGGCACTACGAAAGTAAGGTTTCTTCGCTAATTTGACCACTTTTGACATGATACTTTAGGAAATGACTCACAAATTGAAATTATGGATATTTTACAATGAATGGACCTTAAAAAGACTTTATTTAAACTTAAGGATGGGCTTTGAACTTATAAAAATCCAACCTACCCTTAACCAAACCCTAAATTGATTTATAAACCTAATTTGAACCACGACAAAAAAAAAACATAACACAATGATGTTTTTTTTGAAAAAATTTGGGTGATAACATCGTGGAAGGAGTTTGGTACAAGTTACCATACTTGGTGATGGAGATAATTTTATCAGAGTTACTACAGAATGTCCACCAACATGGTTGGAGCCTGGTGCATCCACATCTCTCACCAAAACACTGACAAAGTCGTGCACTAGCACTCAGCCAAAGAAAATGACAAAGAAGGTGACTGAGAATTCTGTAGAGAAATAAGCCATGCCAACCAGCACTAGTGAAACTATTAACCTGGAAAAAGAAACGGAGCTAGAGAAGAATGGTTCTACGTCGAAAGATACAGTGAATGAGGTAGAAGCACAAACATCTAAGGGAAAAAAGTGTGGATCTCAGGCCACTGGTGGATCAAGAAAGAAAAGAAAGGGATCCAAAGAAAGTGGGGTCCCCTCTGGTACACTTTTTTGGAATATTTTTGTATAAGTTTGTATATGCGCGATGCACGAATGAATCAAGGGAATTGGGGTGGGTCAAATTCTCTATTTTGATGTTAATGGGTTTAATGGTACTGTGGGCCTCGAACCATTTTTTGAGACCATAGTATCTATGTGATATAAGAATAAAAATAGATAGATCGAGTCTAAGTAAAGCAGTTGAAGTTGAATAGACTATTATGATCTGACTGTTTATGCATTTGTAATACTTTTGTAAGGGTTGTCTGGGTTGGGTAGAAAGGCTCCTGTTGGCTGTGTGCACAGAGACCTAGTCCTAGTGTTGTGTGGACTCTGCTGGCTGTGTGCGTGGAAGGGTTATGTGTAAGGGGAAAGTCTGATGTATTGAAAGGATCTGAATTAATACAAGGGTTGATTTTGGCGAAACATTGTGTATCGATATGAGTTATCCGTTTTATTGAGATCACATTGCAACAATGTTTCTTATTTATATTTGCGCAAATATATATGTTATGGTTATTTATTCATATTGATGATTGATGAATCTGCTTAAGTGATTACACATTTTTTAGATAAGGATACGGTTCTGTTATATTATATTTGTGCTAAAGCGATCTGCTATTAAGTATTGCTCACATTTGTTTATGATTGATATAAGTCTGCAATCAATCTTCTTAAGGCCACTTCATTATTTTATTCCTCGGGGTGCGGAAACCTAGTTCCAACACCCTCCCATACAGCTTTATGTGAGACTTTGATATGTGCGAGAAGGTCACTGCCAAAAGGGCCAGTAGTTAGACGGTTTTTTGGTTGCGCGATAAACTCTAAACCTGGGTCAGGACCCCTCAAGCCAACAAGTAGGTTTGTGCCTTGTGATTTTTATTAAAAACTTCATGAGAAGCTACAAATATGCATCATAATTTCTCCACCACATACATAAAAGATATATACCTGGATCAAAGAATACTTTTTACTTTTCATTTTTTCAATTTTTTCTCTTTTTTCTAGGCCTACTTGCTACCTCGATGAGGTTTTCATCCAACATGTCTTCCTAGGTGCCTCGAAGGACGTTTTCACCTAGGATATTATTTCCTTATATTTATTTTTTATAACCCAATAACCGCCTCATATATGTTTTCAGTTGGTGGGTCAATCTTTGGTGCGTCAAAGGAGGTTTTTACCTAAGATTTTATTTTTTCCATCTTCTTCTTTTTCTCTATCTCTCTTTTTTATTTATTTTTTATATCCTACTCTACTTGGAAAAGAAAAAAAAAATCTTTCAAGTATAGGAATGATTCCAATGGAGACATGTGCACAAAAATATAATAGATAAACTCATGTGTTGGCTCAAAATATATGCTTTGAAATGTATCTGAATATGAGAGACTTGTTGCTCTGACTTTGATCATGGCAAACATTGTTGAAGAAGAGAGTGTTGCTCCAGCTTAATGATTTTCTTGAACCAAAGTCCAATACAGTTGTGATGCCCTTATTTCACTTTCTTATCTGGATCATTATTTATGTACTCTTCTACCATTTCGTTCAAATCTTCTATTATTTGTAGATTAGCCTCTTGAACACATAAAGGATCTGATGATAAGCATAGTAGAAATTCTTCAATATCAGGCTCTAATGGATGCTCTCCATAAAATGTGGTCCATGATTCTTTTAGATATTCTTATTTCAAATGTTTTTATTCAATGATAGAATGATAATCTATTTTTTTCAATACTCTTCCAAATCTAAGATGAAGATCAAGAGGGGTTGTTTGGAAATTTTGTACCTTAGCTTTGCAACTGTTAGAGTTACTTTATTATTTGGGTTCGAAAACGGTTGTACAAGAAATTGAATAAGAGTGGTCCTTTGAGATGGTTGTGGTTGAGTTTGTGGTTGTGGTGGAGGTGGATGGCATTGATATTGGAATTTAGGATATTGAGGATGTTGAGGGAAATATGGATCACCCCATTGAGGAGGTTGATGTTGATATCATTGAAAAGGAGGAATAGCATATTGGAGAGAATAAGACCATGAATATTGAGAGAAATATGGATCACCCCATTGGGAAGGATAATACCATGGAGTGGGGATAGACAAAGGTGAGGTGCTAGTTGGATACCAAGGTTGAAATTGTGCATTATAGCATGTTTTAGAAGAGGAGGGGTAGTTCATATCTTGTTGATATGAGTTGACAAAGTAGAGTTACTCCATGCCTCCTTATAACTTCTCAATGACATGTTCTTCTTTTATTTGCAGCAGTGGATGAATATGTAGTTCTTAATAAACCATATGATCAAGTGGGGGTTCATGGTATTGAAGAAATATTATTTATTTTTTTATAAAACATTTTGAATGAGAATATTATTTCAACACAATAATTTGTTTTTGAAATGAAAGATGCCTAATGTAATTTTTTGCTTTTGCAAAAAATATGAATACATAAAAGAAAGAATGAATCATTATAAGAACAAGAGAGTGCTTTATTTGACACCCTCCCCCGTAATGGTGCTAAAAAGTGATGAGACCCCAGTATTGCAACAAGAATGTTGCAACTCCCAAGGCTACAAAATTTAAGTATCAACTGGAGATTCATACAAACTTCGGAGGGGTCGAAATGATATGTGCAATAGATACCTTCCTCTTCCTATTCTGACTCCCTTTGAAGTAGGTGAATGAATGCAATGAAAAAACTTTAAATTACCAAATATCTAGGTAAGTCGTCAATCCTAATTTGCATAACGTAAATAGCAATATGCAAACCTATCTATTTTTGTTGGAAAGTAAATGACAGAAAGGAAATATATTATATTTGCAATAAAGAAAATAAAACATAAGCTAATGAAAAAAAAAGAAAATATAATTAAAATAAAGGAAATATATTCTAATTTTATGGAAAAGAAAGCCTTAAATTACCTTTGCAGGAAAGAAATAACATTTTCCTTAAAGTAAATTGTTACACCATTTTTTTGGTCATCTAACCTATTATTATTAGATGAACCCAAGTACACCATGTAAGACCAATTTTACCCTAAGTAAAATTTCGTTCACCATGTGAAATAACTTATTTGTTTACATTTCCCGGTCATATTTAACCCAAAACAAGGAAATCAATTAAATAAATCCTTATTTATTTAATTATTTCCTAAGAATAAGTTATTTAAATCATTATTTAAATAATATTCTTAGTTAAATTTCACTAAATCATCCATAAATAGTTAAATAAACCATTATTTATTTAATTATATTCCCATCATTTCCCTAAAATGATAAATAAATCATTTATTTATTTATTATTTATAAATAAAGGAATTGACCCAAGTCAAAAATCCTTTTCCCTCCAACAAATATAATAAAATATTCCTAAAGGGTGGTTTTAGAATTCGATTAATAATATTTTATTCATGCACCGAGTTCTAGACCGCCCTAATATTTTGTTATAAATAGAAGCATTTTCCCCATTCATTAGTCACCTCCATTGCATTAGATCACTCTGGATCTATACTAGGTCACATTCTCCATTTTTTCCTTGTGAGCTCCCATTGAGTTCTATGTTTGTCTGGGTTTTCTACAACAACAAGAGAGAGGAATTTTAGATCTGAAACGCTGAGGACTTTCAAGAACCCATCCCATTGAGGAGAACCAGAAAACACCTTTCTTTTTTTCCTCTCAGGTGCCCCCTTTTTAATATAATATAAAAATTCTTTCAAATACATTGTTCTTGTCTTGTCTATTGGATGCATGGAGCCACATTTTACTTTATCTGTTTAATGTCTTTTATGCTTAGATCTGGATTTGTGCAGCATTATTAGGATCACCTAATTGCATATTTAAAGATATTTGGCAACCATAATCGATGTTAGGGCTATTTTTTATGCGTAGCTAAAGTGGTATTTTATGACAAAAGATTCATACTAACAATTGGCGACTCCACACGAGTTTTATTTTGCGACCGCTGTCATTTTATATATTCCTGCATATCCAGTTGTTTCAGAACTTAGGGTTTCTCTTCCATTTTCTATTTTTCCTATTTTTATGGTGTTTTCCACCTCTAAAACCCTCAAACATCAAAATATTTAACTTCCGTATGTTTCTAGCCCTATTGCGCAGGTGAAAGACATCAGCCGCAGCTGAGACGAAATTTTTTTCTGAAATCTGCCACTGAGAGACCTAGATCTGCAGGTCACACTTATCGGCCCAAAAACTGTGAACTGGCCTTGAGGTTGCACTTATCTACCCCAAATCTGCAACCTGGACTGAAAACAGGTCAGAACCTGCGACCTGCACTTTTTTCTGTAATTTTCTAGCACTTTTTCTAGGTTTGTCTGAAGCTTCTTTCAGGTTTTCCTGGCCTTTGTCTCTGCCCGTTTAGACCTGTTTCTAATCTGTTTCACTCTACTAAGTGGGAATTTTCCCTTAGGGCTCTAGTACCCTTCACTTTTGTGGGAGATTTTTTGCTATTTCAGAAGTCTGAATTTACATAGTTTCAGCTTTGTTCCTTTCATATCTGATACCTCATTTTTAGATCCCTTTAGATCAGATCTTATCCCTTTCAAATCACCTCATCTCGTTTTCTTTGGGTTCATTTCTAGGGCCGCCTCCTTGTCCCTTCTATTTTTAGCTGATCTCCTCCTTTTTAACAGCAACCTTGCCCCTGCCTCTTTGCTGTCCTCTGCACCTCTTTTCAGCAGATTTCTCCTTTAGATCCCCGTCCCTCTCGACCTTAGATCTATTGGCCTCTTTTTTGCGTGCTTTGCTTAGTTTTTTCCCTCTTATAGACTAGTTTTGAGAGACCTGCCTTCTTGGGTTAGATTGATGCATTGTTAGCTGTTAATTTTATGTTCTTTCAGTCTTATTTAATGAAGATTTATTTTCAGTTACGCAGCACACTTTTTCTTTTACTCTCAAAATGTCTGGGTTTAAACAAATTAAAATTAACGCACGCCACACACTGACCCTAAGCAAAGAAGAGCCTGGTTATCACCGCCTGGAAAAGACTTTAAAATCAATTGTCACTGCACCTCTCTGCCCTTGACCTCACTTGATTTTGTCCCTCCCTTCCCTTGTCGGTTTTTCTTCTTCCCGTCATCATTGTGCCCCCAAGGCGCTTCTCCCGGAGACTTCTTGGCCTTCACCCTCTGTTTCTGGTTGGTCGACTTCCTCTTTCCCGTCGTCATCGAGTAATTCCTCCCCCAAGTCCGTACTCCGACTCTTCTTCTGATTGTTCGGGTTCTCCCCCTACTCCTGGTTCTCCCCCTGTTACTTTCACCATGTCTACTTCAGGGCCTACTACCAACAACAACCCCAGTTCCACTGCTGGGTTTGTTTCCAGTGGAACCACTATGGGACCTACCTCGACTGCCCCTTTTCTCCCTTATGTGGCCGGCCTCAGTCTCCCCGACTTCAATCAGCTGATTAATGATCCTATCTGCCACGATGTCAGTTGGCCTGGTATGCCAACCAAGCTCCCCTCCGACATTCCCAAATTTGAAGGCCTTGCTAGTGAATATCCCTCCAACCATATCCGATCTTTCCACATGTGGTGTTCCTCCAATTCCATTACTGATGACTCCATTCATCTTAGATTGTTCCAATGCACGCTTACCGGTGAAGCTTCTAAATGGTATGTTGAACAGGCCACCTCCTCCCATACCACTTTTGCGACCATTACCCAAGCCTTTTTATCTTATTTACAGCTCCCTCTCTGATACGACACTAGTACATAGCTTTTAACCTCTTTCCGTCAATCCTCTTCGACCGGCCTTTCTGCCCATGTCCAGGAATGGCGGCGAAGAAGAAGCTTATGTCGCGCTCCTCCCTTTGAAGATCAGGTTTATATGGACTGGTTCCTTCGTTCTCTCTTACCTCCCATTGGCAAAGATGTTGCCTCCCATTTCCCTCAAACCGAAGAAGCCACCCTCCAAATAGCCTTGAAATATGACCTTATTTATGCTCAATCTGGTTATGTTTATACCGTCCTTCCTGACCTCCCCAAGCCCGGTGGCACTAACGCCCCGGGGGCATCTCCCTCTACTGATGGTATCATTGGAGCTCTTTCACATACCTCTACTCAGCCTCTAATGAGCTATGGTTTCCCTCCAGGAGGGGCCAACACCTCTGGCACTTTTCCCCCTCTAGGTAGCATGTATCCAGGATACGGCATGCATCCTCCTTTTGCCCCCAATCTTGCTTACCTCAATGTTGCCCATCCTAACCCTTATCCTTACCCATAGCCTAGTGTCTCATCTCCTCCAGCATTTGGACCTCCCACTCCCTTGCCTTCTCCACCCCCACAACTGCACTTACTACCCCCCCCAAGGCAAGTATTTGCGCAGCAGGGGGAAACTACTCTTCTTCCTTCTCAAAGAAAGAGGAAAGGCAATCAATCCGCTTTTGGTAATTGTGGATCCAATCCTACAAGTATTGACTCTACCACTGCCAATCAGCCACAGGGCTCTCAGCCCAAGCTGGATAGGCCGCTTCGCACCAATAAGCCCTGTTCTTGTTGCGGTGTTTATGGTCATTACACTCACGATTGTCCCTTATTACCACAAATGCGGCAGATGTGGGAGTCTCAGGCCACTGTGCGGGGACAACACTCCTCCCCTATTGTCCCTCCCAATCCAGCTACTTCTCAACCTGCTGTGTTTACCAATCCTTTCCCTTAATAAGGATTTGTGGCCACTCAATCACCTCATACCCCAGAAACCACTCAACCTTCCCCTTCTGGTTCCTCAGATTACCAGATCCTCATGATGGCCTCTGACCAACCTCTCACCATCGACCTTAACCTTAAAAATTGGTCCCGTCAGTATTCCACACCTCCCGTTCCATCTGTCTCTGAGTCCCCATCTTCAGGTCCTACAGAGCCTTTATCGACACCCAATGATCCCTTGAAAATCCCTTCGCCCAAAGCTAAGGTTCATACCAAGACTCCTAAGGGCCCATTACGCCGAAATGTTGCCTCTAGTCGGGCTACCCATTCATACAACATAGTAGATGATCTGGCACAATCTCTTGCTACCATTTCAACACTGGAACTCCTCCAGTCGTGTCCTTCTCAAAAGAAGGCTCTACTATCTGCCGTGGGTGTTGTAGATCCTGCTGATGACCAATTGATTGTTTTCAACACCCGCCAGTCAGACCATCCCCGTCTTCCTGCTTCTGTTGCTTTCCAAATCCCAGTCAAAATCTGAAATGCCAACGTCGCTCGATGTATTATTGATGAGGGGGCATCTACCTGTGTGATTTCTGCTTCGGTTTGGAAACGACTTGGATCTCCTGAACTGGCCCCTTCCACAATCACCCTTCGTGCATGGGATGGCCATGCCTCCCAGCCCATCGGCCTTTTCTGTAACTGTCCTATTACCCTTGCAGGTAAGACTGTTTGTGTCGACGTTGAAGTTATCGACGCCCCTCTTGACTACAACATTCTTTTGGGGCGTAGATACACCTATGCCATATCTGTCGTCCCATTCGAAGTCCACCGCAAGATGTTTTTCCCTCATAATGGCAAGATTGTCACTATTTACCAGTTGAATTACCATGAACCAAAATCTCAGACCTCCCCTGAGTCCACCATCTCTACTGTCACCAATAAGCAAACTATTGATTCTTTGACCAGTGTTTCCCTTGGCGTCTACAAATATTCCTCCTTGCTTGGTACTTTTCCAGGTCCTCCCCCTCCTCCTGTCTCTGACCCCAGCTTAGAAAATGTTTGCATGATGCACTCGTCTCAGGCAGACCTTCCACAGCCTGCTTCGGCTAGTCAGCAACCTCAATCTCGCCCACCGCAACCTGCTCCTAGTCCTTCGCTTCAGTCGACTGACCCTCTCCCACCTGGACCTTACCATCACCCTCACACTCAGGAACCTCCCTACCCTCTTGAGTCGGTTCCCTCAGGTCTCCACCATATAGGAGCCGTCCCTCCTGGCCATTACCCCACCGGTCAGATACCTTTCCTTGGTCCCCCCCCCGGAGTCTATTCGGTTCCCATCATGGCCACCCTTTCCCTCCCTAATTTAACCTTGGGAATACCAGTATGGTATCTTACTCCTCCAACTGAGATCCCACCAGGCCACCCTAAACCATACATTGCTATGACACCCATAAAATTGATTCCCTTCGCTCCTTCCACCGCTACAGTGCCCCTAGCTCCTCCGCAAGACCCTCCTCATGATGCGACAACTACAGGCAAGAAAAGAAAAACTCGCAAGGGGGCATCCAAGGACAAGGCCACCGCACCCGACCCTACCCCTCCCCTACCCACCAAGCCTTGTGCCTTGTGTGATGGTATCGGTCATCCCACCCACACTTTTCCTGAGTTGCCCTGTATCCAACCCATGGTTAAAGGCGCGTTCCCCGAATCTACGGTCCCCAAAACCTCTGTTTCTTCCTCATCCGTAGCCAAGAACCCAAAGACTCTTCGCACCAACAAACCTTATGCTCTGTGTGGTGTCCATGACCATTATTCTCACCATTTTCCTCACCTCATGCATTACCGCGCCTCTTTAGAGGTCATTCACGAGTACGAAGTTGAACAAAATCAATCCGCCTCTCCCATCCTTGCTCAATATGCGTCAGGTCTACTCGAGGACCCCCCTGCTACCATTGACATTCCTCCCCCTGATGTTGAGATTGCGGACCCTGCTAGCCCCCTCCTATACCTATCATCATCCGCACGACCCTCGGATTACATTCCCTCTGAATCCACTCCATTTGTTTTACTTGATTCCCCTGCAGCCACATTCTCGGGCTCTTCATGCTTTGACCATCTTTTTACCTATTTTTCTATCATTCCCTGTGATGACCCGTACCTGCACCTCTCTTCCCATACTGATGATTTAGGTAGCTTTGCAGTGTCATGTGGTTTCGTTGACCTTTCCATTTCCTTCCATAATCACGATCATACCATCCATATCTATGATGTTCTTCGCAGCGTGAGTTCCCGCTCTTCATCCCATAGTTCTCATTCATCTCCCTCTAGTCGATCTATGAGTCCTAGACTTTCTACCTGGACTGCTTCCTCCCATAGTCATCAGTGGATGTCTACCCTCTACTCACGCTGCCATCCTTATTCTCATCCCTCCCATTTCTTGTCTTGTGACACTATTCCACAGGCCCTCTCGTCCACACATTATCTTGGCTATGCCGATGGGGCAAGTCGCTATTCCTGGAATCTCGCTTCGGCAGCATGGGCCATCTTTACCCCCTTGCATACCCTGGTTCTTGCAAATGGGGTCTGCATTGGTAATGCCACCAATAATCAGGCCGAATATGATGCAGTACGTGGTCTCTAGCCGATGCCCTCTCTCATCACATCCTCCATCTGAACGTTCATTTAGATTCCCTACTTCTTGTCTTAAAACTTAATGGTGTCTATCGTGTGCATAAACCTATCCTGTTTAGACGATATTTACGAGTGAAACTTTTGATATGTGAATTTAGATCCATTACTTTCCACCATATCCCTAGAAGTCAAAATCACTACGTAGATCAAATCGCAAATCATGTTCTAGACTGGCATTTATCACACACAAGAAAATAACATTTAACATCATCAAAAAAATGTATATAAATCATATATATCATATAACATGTGTTTTTAGTGTCCATCTACTCTAAAACATATGACATGCCCATAGCATGTTACAACAAACAAAACTACAAAAATGGGGGGCACCACTTGCCCCTACGTAGATGCTGGGGGGCACCACCTGCCCTACATCTAATCACTCTCTAGAGGATCCCAAGCCAATGGCTCTACTCCCGCAACTCATAGATCATGCACAGTCTGACCGGACATCGCCATGCGTCGCATGATACCTCGCCATTCCAAGGGTAGCCCAATACATAATTCTATGTACTGGTCGTCTAAATCCTGCCAACCACGCTCTGACACACCGGTCAGTAGCCCCTCACATCTACAACGGATGTCCTCCAACAGAGCAACCATATCCTCATTCTGTGCCATCTTTGATCCACTTGCACTTGTAGCTCCTGCTGCTGCAGGTCGTCCCATATATCCGGCTGGTTTTACTGGAGCTATATCTACATTCCAAAAAATATAAGGATTATTACCATGAATACTAGTCACAAACTCTAAAATGCACATAACAGATTAGTTTCTTGTCACTTACCATCGGACCCCCATACTCGACTAGGCGGAAGCAACAAGTCCGGATCTCCCCAATAACTCATCCCACTATAGGGATAGTCATCTATGTATAATGGCATCTGATCCCAATGGGCAAAGAACTCTGGTCAGAACACCCGTCCGACCGCGTCTCCCCCTCCTCTACACAGTAGTCATCCCCACCGATGCATCCGGGGCTCTCTCGGACCCCCATCAGGTAACTGTATATGAGGTCGTAAGGTCGGGATCTTCTCAAAGAAGAAAGAGAACAATACCATCCCATAGGCACAATCATGATTCACTTGCCGCTTGCATAGCGACAGTTGTTGTTTCACTGACACCAACATCATCTAGGCCCACCCATAGTAGGTCCCACCCAACACACTCTCTACAATAATCATCTGCCCTCCAGTGATGTGATGGAATGCCTAGCTACCCAAAATCCGCAACACTACTACTGCCACTGCCCGGGTCTCCAACCTCTCTAGATCCCCAATCGATATTCGAGTCCCTTTGACTCGGACACCTGGTCGACAATGTCGCTCAACAAACTCCATGATGTTACGCCCTCACGGTAACACTAGCTATGTATTTCCCACCATCCCTAATGGCGGGAGACCAGTCAGGAAATACAGATCCTAGACTTTCAGCTCTATCCTGTGCCCCTGCACTATAAACACCTCATGGTCTGGATCCCAGTAACTGATAATCCGAGCCAACAAAGGCTCACCAGCCCTCATCAAAGGGTTCTCCAAAAATTCCAGAACCCCAAACCTAGCCAATGCACGACGAACATCCTGATCCTCTTGGATTTATGTCTGTAATGTACCTAGGTCTCTCTCCCTCCATTTGATCCGTATATCTGCCATATCTGCACAAAAACATCATCTTTGTCAATCTACCGATAAACAAAACTTCATTTCCTTACACCAAAACTGAATCTCAGCCCATAACAGCACTGAAACCACACCCATCTAACAGGTCGCACTTTCTGGCCAAATCCTGGGCCAAGTCGCACTTTTCAAGCCAAAACCTGCATCCCAGGTTGTAGTTTTTCCCCCAAAAAGTGTGACCCGACCATAATGATGAAGTAGGAGTAGTTACTGAGATTTAAAACCCTAATCTAAACTTTGAATCCATCAACAACAAAGAGTAGGATTAGGCCTCTTACCTGCAATTGACGGATCGCGATTCCAACGGTCGGTTTGTCCGCTATGATCGCCGCAAGATTTAGGGCCTTCCCTCCTCTCCACATTCACCACAGCTACACAAGAAAATGAATGATTTTGGAGGGAAAATGCCTTATTAGAAGAAAAACCCCTGTTTTTTCTTTCGCCTGCTGTGACCAAACCATAGCCTCGTTTGACACACCGTCTGCACCATTTGAAAGCTCTCACCAAGCACTCAAATGGGTATCTATTATTTTTTCATGTTTGTATACTTCACCAAGACACATTTTTTCCATGAAGGGTCCCTTCCTCTCTCCTTCCAATCATAATTCTTCACTTACAACACTTGTACTTGGGGCACCACTTTACCTCTTTACTTGGCTTTGTTCGTATATATTTTTGTCATGAGATACCATCTTGTACTCATGTTTTTATGGTCCCCCATTATACCTTCTCTGTGTGGCAGCACCATCGAGTCGCCCTTGTTTAGAGCATCCGAGTTGAGTCATCATCTGTCATGGAGTCTATATCGAGCCCTTTTATTTCCCACTATAGCCCTCTATCCTGCATCGCTTGGTCCCTCTCTCGTGTTGCAAATTTTGGCCTTCCGTATCATTTTCACTTATCCTCCCTGATATTTCATCAGTTGCTGCCAAGCCATTCATACCCCTTATGCTCTAACAAGGGAAGTCATCCATCCGCTACTCATTATCCCTCATCTCATTATCATCATCAGTGTCCGTCTGTTAGTCGCTCTACTATTTTCTCCCGTGCCTTAGTTGAGATTCCCTTATTATCTCACCTATGGCGGACCTACTTCTGTCGACATCAACTCATTTACTCCAGAAGCCAGGTCTAGGGGGCAGTGTACCTTGGTTCGGGCTCTTTTTCAGCATGATCATGATCTATACACTTGATAGTCCAGTGATGCAGTAGCAGCTCTTGGTGATTCTCGGGTGTGTGTGAGATGTCTCAACCCTCATGAGGGGGTGGCCCTGTAGGTAGCCCCCCACATGCCCAGATGACTTCTTCATTTCAGCCCTTGATGAAGCTCCTCCAATTTGATGATATTGGCCTCAGCCGCTTGCAGCGCCTCTTCGATTTGCATGTATTAGTCAGTTTTTGCGAGCCCTTCCCCATGTGTATGGGGCATTTGGGCATATTTGTATCTCATGTACTAAAATATTATTGTATAAGTCCTGACGGTTATTCCAGGCATAACATGTATGTGGGATCTATCATTCTATTTTTCTAGCTCTTATTTATGCCAGCATATTCTTCCTGGTTCGGTTCCTTGTTTACTGGACTTCCTATTCTTTGTACTTTGTCTTGGCGTGCATAGGTATGCCTCCCCCACCACCTTTAACACAGGTACCACTTCATAAACTAGAGACTTGTTGCACCTGTAAGTCTCGTCTCCTCAGGGTCTAGTCCTTTAGCACTTTAGACTACCTTACATTTCTCTCTCTCACTTCCTTCTTGATCTCTAGTGATTGAGTTCTTACAATGCACTTTGGTCATACGATTTTCTCCTAACACTTGTACGTTGGAGGGAAATCTGTTACACAATTTTTTTGGTCATCTAACCTATTATTATTAGATGAACCCAAGTACACCATGTAAGACCAATTTTACCCTAAGTAAAATTTCTTTCACTATGTGAAATAACTTATTTGTTTACACTTCCCAGTCATATTTAACCCAAAACAAGGAAATCAATTAAATAAATCCTTATTTATTTAATTATTTCCTAATAATAAGTTATTTAAATCATTATTTAAATAATATTCTTAGTTAAATTTGACTAAATCATCCATAAATAGTTAAATAAACCATTATGTATTTAATTATATTCCCATCATTTCCCTAAAATGATAAATAAATAATTTATTTATTTATTATTTATAAATAAAGGAATTGACCCAAGTCAAAAATCCTTTTCCCTCCAACAAATATAATAAAATATTCCTAAAGGGTGGTTCTAGAATTCGATTAATAATATTTTATTCATGCACCGAGTTCTAGACCACCCTAATATTTTGTTATAAACAGAAGGGTTTTCCCCATTCATTAGTCACCTCCATTACATTAGATCACTCTGGATCTATACTAGGTCACATTCTCCATTTTTTCCTTATGAGCTCCCATTGAGTTCTATGTTTGTCTGGGTTTTCTACAACAATAAGAGAGAGGAATTTTAGATCTGAAACACTGAGGACTTTCAAGAACCCATCCCATTGAGGAGAACCAGAAAACACCTTTCTTGTTTTCCTCCCAAGTGCCCCTTTTTTAATATAATATAAAAATTCTTTCAAATACATTGTTCTTGTCTTGTCTATTGGATGCATGGAGCCACATTTTACTTTATCTGCTTAATGTCTTTTATGCTTAGATCTGGATTTGTGCAGCATTATTTGGATCACCTAATTGCAGATTTAAAGATATTTGGCAGCCATAATCGATGTTAGGGATATTTTTTATGCGTAGCTAAAGTGGTATTTTACGACAAAAGATTCATACTAACATAAATTGCAGGAAAAGAAATTTACTTTAGTTGCAGAAATCAGCATTCAAGAAGCAAGTAATGCAGAAGCTAAATGGAAATCTAACCAAGCCTCAACTGAACCAAAGTTGTCTAAGATAATTCATGGAATATTATAAGACATAAATATACTTCTACCATGAATTTGGAGTGTATATGGGCAAGGAGAGAGGTCAAAAACGGATCATTCCAGGAAACTTCCAGTAAGCATGTTTCTTGAGTTAACTTGTTAAATTCATAATATGATCAAATGAAAATTATGTAGGGTAATTTTTTTTATTAATTTTAGTTTTTTTAGGCTTAAATACAAGTGGAATAAACTCAAAATATTTTCACTAACATGTGCTAAAATTCAGCAGAAATTTACTACTAAAAACAAAAATTTCATAATAATGAGCTAGTAGGCTAATGATTCTAAGAACACAAATTCTTAAGATAATCAAGTGAAAATTCTATGGGGTAAATTTTTTTATTAATTTGAATGTTTTTTTACTCCAATACAAGTGGATTCAACTTTAAATAATTCCATTAACATGTACTAAAATTTAACATAAATTTTTACTAAAACCAGAAATTTCATAATTGTGAACTAGTAAACCAATCCAAGTAACTCAAACATAAATATGAATTTGCAGAGTTTTTCTAAGGATGCATCATACTTGTAACTATATAAATGATCTTAAAAAAAACCTTCAATTGTTTAACAAATGTAACCTACAGAAAATGAAGCATGAATACTAAATGCAGATATAAGAAATGCTAGAACAAAAGATGTAAGTAAACAAGAAATTCAAAGAAGAAAAAGAAAATGTACAACAGGAATCTGAGGCGCATGGGATGGAAAATCCTAAGGATACTCAAAATTATATGAAGGAAACCAAGCCTTAGAATCTAAAAATGAAACCAAACTTCACTATTATAATCTATTCAAGTACAACCCCGTTGAAAATGAAAGTAGAACTACTAAAAAAAAAATTTCATTCACAAGAAAACTAAAAAATCCATTCTCATAGAGGCTAATTCAAATTGGTACTTATACAAATATATGGGGAAGGATCCTCCATAAAATAAGGCATATTTTCCCTCCAAAATCCCTCAAAAAATAGATCTAGTCCATAACAATAGGAATCTTCATTAATACTAAGTTTTGGCTTCTCATTTAGCAAGGAATGCATCCCTAGATTTTTACAATCATTGGAGGTATAGAATTTGTCAAATAATTTCATGATATCATATTCATTTATTGGTTCATCATGTAGCATCCTGTGATAGGAATAAAGTCCCTAAATTCTCTCATTCTACAGATCTTCGGAATTTACTTAATATTCTCTTAAAATTCTGGAAGATAAATAATATTAGGCACATAATATGTGCTTAGGGGTAAAATGCACAGGTGGTAACTAGAGTAACACCCCTCTCAGGCCTTCCCAGGACCCAAGGCAGACAGTCAGATTAGCTGCAAAATTCACAAAGACAATACATGAATGTTTATACTAGTATTGATTGAAAAAGTGAAGTACAGAAGGATTACCTCGATGTGTAGTGTCGATCTGTTGAAGATCTCAATGTAGTGTGGCGGAAGTCCTCCTCACTGGTTCCAAGTATGAATCCTACAAGAAAACAATGAACTAGCATAATATTCATAGTGTTATCACAATAAACAATAAAAAAAAGTATAATCAAACAACAAATCATGTAAATCTAAGCCACTTATAACGTGTATATCTAACAAATAAATCAATAGATGCAATAAAAAGTCACCAAGTGGACAAAAAAGAGGCACTTCTATTATATCAAAGAAGGAATATTACAACCATCAGTTTGGTCAAGCTTCCCTCAATCCTCTGACTCAAAGCTCTCTCTCCTCAATATCCAAGTGTGACAATGCTTAGGAAAATAGTTCTCAATGAAACAAGCCAACCATAAAACCTCACACTAAAAAAAGTTTTTTCCTCACACAATCAACCTTACGACCCTTGATAATGAGCCCTTGCCTCCAATTTATAAGATTTTTGGAGGATCAACCTTGTCATTCTTCTCCATTATTCTGATTAGGGAAAAATCCATGATGTTTCCAATATTTTATAGCTTTTTCCCTCTTTTTATGCTTAGTTAGGTTTAGAAATTATGTCCAATCACAGGCCTGCACGATACGTTCCCAGCTTTTTGGACTGACTCCTTGAGAAAATCTGGAAATTACATTCAGTTACTGTGGAATTTATCCCTTATTCTTCATGAAACATGGGTAATGCTACCCTTTAGGTAAGACAGGGCATTAACCTAGGCACTAATGCTCCCTATAAGAGGCAGGGAGTCGTTATAGCTCAACCTAGTAGTCTCTGGGATGTGTTACATTGGAAAAATAGCTCTCTGTCTAGGCCAAATTATTCCTTTCATGTGTCCTTCTCCTCTGAGTTGATGAGGAGGTCATTTGTAGTGTAAAAAATACCCCCTAAAGTGTGAGGTCAGAGATGAAGTCGATGGCAAAAATACTTTATAAATGTGTAGTAGAGCAAGAGGAGTTAGAGGACCGAGGAAAACCTGAAACAAACAACATATGTCAAAAATATAAATATCTGTCTTGAGTCGTGAATTCCCGTGCTTATTATGTTAGGTTCTCGTGATTTTTTATGTTGCTGAGATCAAATGCATAGGGTAACATCAGACCAGTTTTTGGAGTCCTAGGACCTAGCCTTCCTGGACTCAGAGAGGGCTCTCTCTATTTTGTGCAAAAGATGTGAACTTGTTTTCTTTTATGGTTTTATTTTAGGCTAGTTGTTAAGTGTAGGGTTTGTTTCTTTGTTTTGGTTCGGTAAGATGATCAAGTAGAATAGATAGAGTGAGGACATCTTCAATTCATTGGGCTATGGAGTCAATAAAAGTCATGGAAATTTTCAACAATAAATCAGGGTGGATCACAGGGAAAATCTAGCACGGTCAGATGGATTTTCAAGGTTTTTGTGAGATGAAATGAACATCAAGTTTGTGAATCAAAGTAGGGCAAAGGGAAATTAAGAATCCTTTTTCATGTAATTAAAACAAGAAGGGACTTCAACACTATTTAGCATAAACAATTAATCAATAGACAGGGCACACCAATAACTCTTTGATGCAACTTAAGCAAATAAGCATTTTAGACAAACAATCCAATGAAATATAGAAGGCGAGAAACTCATTTAACTTCTAGTGATTTCACCTTCAAGGTTAGAAAACCTTCAAGATACACATATAAATTTAATCAAAGAAGAGGGAACGCCTAAACATCATTGATCATAGCTATGAATATCTCCAAAACAACTATTCAAGCATGGAAAAAGGGTATGATCGAAACATAGCCTCTTTGGAAAACCTAATTAGTGGTACTTTAGAGAGAGACCTCAAGAACAGTGTTTAGTGACATCAAAAAAGCAGGGCTAACCATAAAAAATCTTTGATACCTACTGTATTGAACCATTCATGATATAAAAAATCTTAGGGGGTCTAGAGAGAAATTAATAATTCTCTAAAATGTCCTAGCAGAGGAAAACATAGAGGCAGTGAAGAACAAACAGAACTAAGGTTCCTTCAAAAAAATTTCTTAGTCTAAAACCTTTTTCCTACTACAATAAAGAAGGATGAAACACAATGATACATAATAAAACAATAACTGAATAGAATCACATCACCATTAACCAAGCTCATGGATCCTGCAAGTAGCCTTCTCCATCATCAATCAAGACAAGCCATTCACAAACTCCACAACACCAATTTCTTCTCCAATCTCCAAAAAAAAAAAAGCTATGTATTGCTCCAAAGAGTCATCAAATGCCAACGTTTCACAATGAGGCCCTCATGCTCTATTTATCTAGCAAAGGAGGGCAAAAACCCTAACTAGGGTTTGAAAATGTCAAAATCATCCATAAATGTCATTTACACCCAAGAGACCATGCAAGGCCTAAGGCACAAAATATATCATGAAATAAATGTCGAAATAACTCCTAGAACATAATTTTGGATTGATTTGCCTCAAAAAACATTAAAATATTATTTTGCAATAAATGAGTGTTTTTTGTTGACTTTTGGCCAAAAATGCACAGTGAGGTTTGAACGCACAGCACCTTCCGAGGCAGAAAATGGGTCCACTTGCAGCCAAGTTTTGGTGACCTTCCCAATGTCGCAATTTGCTCTGTGATGACCCGTTGAAAAGATGGCTGAGTCTAATTTCCAAATATACCCTTGGTTTATTTATTGAGCTCCATTAAACTTTCCAAAAGGAAAAATTCCCAAAACTTCTCTAGGTGCAGCGCCAAGTCTGTAAATGAGGCAGAAAAGGTGAAAAATGAGGTTTTTTTTGGCCTTTTGAGGGGTCAAAAATTCTCCAAATGCTTTGAAATTTGGTAAGAATATTGTAATAGATGTGAGGATTCCATATATGCAAATTTTTTCTGCTGAGGGTGCCTGAGATGAAAGCGTAGAACCAGGGTTGTTGTGCTTAGAGGCCTCCAAATTAAAAAAAAAAAAAAACCAAAAATTGTCAAAATTTCCTCAAATTTGGTGGATGTCTCCCTTATGGGGTTTGAGAGACTTGTAGAGAATCTTGTGCCAAGGTTCCAAGATTAGCTTTTCCTTTTTCCTCTTTGAGTTCTTGGATCTTGGTTTGGGCCTTTTTGAGTTTAGCCCTTGCAACTTGGTTCCTTCGGGCGTAATGCTTGGTAATCTTCCTTTAGAGATCAAGATCCTGATTTGATTTCTTCAATTTAGCCTCCAAGCGTACTTTGGATCTTTCCAACCAAGGCTTCCAATCATGTGCTATCTCCATGGCCAACAACTCATCTAGAGGGAGCTACTCTACTAAGGTTCATTCTTGTTCTCTTTGCTTTGCCAATGCCTTCTTCAATCCCATGGTTCCAGGTCTCCTCTTAGACTTCCCTTCTTCATCCCCAATCTCCTCATAGGTGCCCATGAAATATTCTAGCTTTACCTGTGCCCTTTGGGATTCTTTTTGGGCTTTGATGGCTCTAGTCTCATATATGGAAATTTGTTCTCCTAGCTTCCTGTTCTCCATCTCAAGAGCATCATTCACACTCTTGGCCCTATTCATATTTTCTTGGAGGTCTTCAATGAGGGAATTTTTGTTCTGGATGAGAAAGTTTGAGATCCTTGCTTCATTCTCCTCATCACTATCAATCTGAATGATTTCAAACTCCCACTCAACCTCATGATCTTATTCTTCTTCCTTTACCTTTTTTTTTCCTTTTTCTAGTGGCTAAGCTGTGGTGGATGGCATGGTCGCTTGCCTTTTAGAGGCAGCAAACACAAGCCTTTGTCCTCTTTGATATGTCAATGGAATATGTTTTCCTGTGATCTTGTTGGTGTCTTCCTCATGGATACGATCCTTGTTGTTTACCTTTTTTCCTTCAACATTAGCCTCACTTTCAGCCTCTTCATTGTTTTCTGCACTTTCATCTTATTCATCATTGAAGCTTCTTTCCTCTTCACTGCAGTGATTTTCATTTTCATTATCACCCTATTCACTTTCTTCACTGTCTTCATGACTATCATGACTATTGTCATGACTGTCATGATTGTTTTCCTCCTTGCTGTCATGTTCATCACTGAGGCTTGCTTCATGAGTGTCGTTGCTACCTTTAGCCTCTGTATTTTATGCATTTTCATCATCTTCATTTGGGATGCTCTCTACTTATTTTTCCTCATCTCTGTCATGACTAGGATCATCATTGTTTGGACTATCATTAGGGCTTTTAGTGTCATTGTTGTTTTCAGCCTCTTCTTTTTCAGCACTGTCATCATCTTCATCATTTTCCACCTCTATGTCCTCTGCTTCACTGTTGATTTATTTTTCATCTTTGCTTGAGCCATTCCCACTATCATATTCCTCATTTTCTTCATTTTTATCCTCTTCTTTTGTTTCCATGTCCTTTGCCTCTTGTTGGCTTGACTCATCATCACTCTCATATTCACTTACATTTGACTCATTGTCATATTCACCCTCATTTTCACTTGACTGTTTACTGCCACTTTCTTCTTGATCTGATGCATCAGGAGAAGATGGTGAAAGGATTTTTTCTTGAGGAGAGGATACTTGGGTAGATGATAAGGCATGATATATAGGAGGTGATGGAGGAGTGGAGGGAGGAGGATGAGATGATGAGGGTAAACTAGGCTGATGATGAGGTTGTGGGCTTGTGAATATTTCATGAGCTATGAACACCTCCCAAGGAATGCCTTTTTTCTCCAACTGATGTAGTACCACCATCTTGACCAAGGAGTGGTTGAACAAACTGTGCATTTTTTGGGAATAGCTCCTCCTTCAAACAACAAAAGACATCTTGTCAATACTTCTATACAAGTAATAGGGAAAATGAAGCATCTTGACGCTAATTAAATGCATGAGTAATTTGATATGGTAAGAGTAGAGCCTGGAGTATCTCCCCTCACATGTAAAGTATTTCAAGATGACCTTCATTAGGGGTGCATACCTCTCTAGTAATTGTGAGAAAGGGAAAATAGTCTTGCAACCTTTTTTGTACCTAGGCTTGAGGAAAGGCTCATAGCAACTCATGTCCAATTTTTCTCTTCTAAACCATTTCTCACCAACATCAGGAAGTCTAGTAGCTTGAGCAATGGCATCTAATGAGAGTTCAAAGGTCACCCCTGCCAAGCTTGATTTTTTGTTATGCAGGTTAAGAATGAATAACCTTGTAAGCTCTGGGTGATTTTGTACTTGTTTGACCCTTTCACAAAACTAAAAACACCCTAAATTTTGAAAGCATGTGAGAATCATGGGGGAGGAAGTAATCTCCACTATGTCTTGGGGCTCAAATATATTAACCTTCCCAGATTTGTGAGTTTTCCTTATAGGCCCTTGGCCTCCTCAACTACTGACACTCCCTTCTTCTCCTGACATGGTGACTAGGGCTACTTTTTTAGACAAACTCAGGCCTACTTGTGAAACTTGGTAGGAGGAGTGAAATGAAATATGGTGAGGGCAGCTCTTGTAAATGAGTGAGATGGAGGTGTGGGTTTATGACTGATTTTCTTTGAGCTTGGAGGAGGGCTAGCTTGAACTGATTGCAATTACCCTAATTGAAAACCCCTTAACTGATAATTTCTTGTTTGGAGGTCAAAAAAGGTTGTTTGCCATGAGGACCTAGGGTTTCCAAGGTTTTAGTCAATTTCCTCTAATCATTAAACCATAAAAATCACTTGGAGGATAAGGGAAACATGCACCTACCAGTTTTTTACTACTTTTCAGGTCCTTGGATGCAGCTTGGAGGTGGCTCCCTTGTGTTTTATTGGCAATTTTACAGGTGGAAGAGGCCTTTTTGCCTTAAGCGCAGTGCCGAGAAAAATCTGGGCCAGTCGGGTCCTCCTGGGTGCAGCGTTGCCCGCGTGCAGGCTTGCTAGGCTCCTAAGGGTAGTGCTTGCCCTCATGGAGGCCTGCGAGGCTAGTTCTAGGCTAGTCGGGTCTCTCTAAGTGCAGCGTCGGGCGAAACTGGGCCTGTCAGGTCCTCCTCAAATGCAGCGCTACCCACGTGCAGGCCTGCCAGATCCTCCTTTTCGGGAAAAACTAGGCAAACAGGTAGCACCCAGCTGTAAGCGCAATGTAGTGTATTTTTACACTGCGAAAACTTCCCTAGGCGCAGCGCCTACTTCAAAGCGTAGCGTTGGGTGATTTTTCCCAGAAATTGACTAAAACTCAGAAAGTTTCTCCTTGAAGGCTTTTTAGCTCTTTTCAAATGAAAAATGAGATGGGAGGAGAGTAAAAACGGTATTTATATAACTTTAGGGAAAATAAATTAAAATCAAAAACCCATTTTGCTAATGTTTTCTGGGTTGTTCCAATTGATTCATAATCCTTTGACCCTTTTCTGTTGTGCAGGAGTTTTGAAAACCCTTGAGTGGATATTTTTCCTTTGGTGGCAGCTTGATGGAAAAATGAAATGGTCCTTCTTTAACCTTAATGGTCTGTTTCACTCATTTGACATAACAGAAGACCAAAAACTTCCTTCTCTATTATTTGAAATCTAACACATCCCTTTAGCTCACTTAGTAATGGTAATCTCTTCAAAACATTTTTGAGGGACCTATCCTTACCCTAGCACTGTCAAAACCTTTCTTGCTTGCATTGTGAAGTTTGGAAATCATGTTTCTACCCCCTTTGAGATTTATGAGTATGGGTGACCTGAAAACATGGTTTCTTCCCCTCTCACTGATTTTCTAGAGGTATAATAAATCCATTTTTGACAAGTGCCATTGTTTTCACAATCAAGTAAATTGTCTCGTATTGGCCACTTCTAATTTGTTGCAGGTGCCATGACATAATAATTTAGCCTTATCTGATGCTTTTGGTGTGGGACACAATCAGCTTCGAAAACCCTAGAATTTACTTACACAGTCTCTTCAAACCTTCTTTTGTTGTTCTGATGGAGGCCTATCATCTCCACTTCATCCCCCTTGACTATATTTCCAAAACCTTAGGCTTATGGGCTACTTGAGAAGAATTTTTAGTGTTTTCTTCTAGGTTCTCTATAGCCCTTTCAAGTTCATTCATTTCTATTTAGTTCACCTCACCTTTTTCCCTTCTCTATTTATAATTTCTAAAAATCTTCAATTTATGTTTGGTTGTGCTGGTGTGCCTCTATCCATGTGATTTGTTGTCTTTGCTCCTTGCTTGGCACACTGTTGGCCTAATCTATTTTAAGAAACCTGATTTTTCTTGAACATAGGCTATTTCTTCCTTCTTTGTTGTGGATTTCCTTTAGTGAGGAGCTGGTCTCTTACCTTACCAATTTTCCTACTGATAGTTACCTTGACACTCCTGCAGAAATGTCAAAAATGAACAGCTGTCCTTTGCAGAATTTAAACTTGATAAGGAGGTCTTCCTTGGAGACTTTTCTGATTTATCTTGGAAAAACAGGTGTTGACCCTCTTTCACATTTAATTTAGCTTATAGTACATGAAAAATAGTGATTTATAACACCAATATTAACCCTACAACCTATGAAACCCTAATTACCTAATGGGAGGCTCTTTTGACTTGGTCTTTGACTGAAGGCTAGGCTTGGGATCTTTAGATATGAAAAACAGAGTTTATTGACAATTTGATGTATTGAAGATCCAAAATCTGATGCACTTGATTTATCTAAATATTCTACAGAGATAGCTTGAAGACCATCAATGCTTGAGGCATTTGATGAACATGGGAAAGGGTAGGTTGTTTGGAAATATTAGAGGGAAAGTGGAAGGGTTAAGCATAGGAAAAACAGAGTATTGAAGTTATGAGTGTGAAAATGGGACAAATATGAGTGGCATGAGCCCATGAGGGGTCTTCTAGGATTGATAGGCTAACCAAGGAATAACAGAGTAGTAAAGTAGTGAAATTTTTTTTTTAAAGATAATGAAGGCAGTGAGATTTCTAAAACTCACAATATTCCTGAATCTTGTTTTTAGAAATCTAGGACAAGTATTTAGTCATCAACAAATAGCAAAAATCACTGATGAATAAGAGTGTCTCGATTTGGGGAGGGAAGCTCCTTTTCAGGAGGTGTCCAGAACTTTAGATATCAAATCTCTAAGTTTATGAAGACCAATGACGCATCCATTGGGCATATTTTTCTTCTTTCATTTGTTGATGTTTCTCTTGAAGCTATGATCTCAAAATCCAAAAGAAATGTTTGATTCAAACTCATCTCTACCTACCCATCATACCTTTTCCTATCATTTTTTTCTTCTTGTGGGTGCACTTGGACTAGCAAACCCTTGACATTCTTTTTCTTTTGAAAGCAAAACAATCTATCTACTTGTACCCTTATTACTTCCAAGAGTTCAGATTATGCTAGTGAACTCTTTTATTCTCTACCTAGACTATTCCTCTGTCAATATTAAGATGTTTGATGGGATTCATTCTATAATATACTGATATGAAACTGAAAACATGATTTAAACCAGGATTAAGCTATCTGATTTACCATGGGTTGTGGCATTGAGACAAGCTACACACAAACATTATTTTTGCACAAAAAAAACTAGAAAGTATGAGGGTTGTGTTTCATTATTTCTTAATCATCCCTATCTTTCTCTTTGGTTCAGATTTGAGCATTAAGAACCAGCATCTTTTCTCCCTAATCTATTCCTACTAACAAGTCAAGCTTAAATGATTTTAAAAGCCTTCTTTCACTAACCTATCAGCAGAAATTTAAACCATGTTCAACCATGATTAGACTAGATGAATGAACAAGACTCTTTTTCTTAAAAAGTAGTGGCATTTAGGCTTGCACACTTTCAATAGTACTATTTTTTGGGTATGGGGTTTTACCTCTTTTTCAAATCTACCCTCTTTTTCCTTCTTTATTTTTTTTTATTTTTTTGTTTTTAGGATCTCTCATTAAGCAATATTATATACAATGAATGAAAGTTCTAAACTAGGACTCTTGAAAAAATAGTGCTTGAGCATCCTGCCATTGACAGGACCTCCAAATAACTCTTCTCCATTCAACTCTTGTAAACATAAAACCTTGTTACCTCCATTTGAGTGCATGGTGTAAGGATCTTTCCAAAAAATTTCAAACAGGCCATGTTCTCCTTTGTATTTTCCCCTTAAGTCTTGTTTCCAAACTTTTCTTTTGTTAAAAATCCTTCTCAGGTGAAAAAGGTATTCTTCATTAGTTTTAAAATAGACAATGAAGTCATCAATGTATGTTATAGTGAAATAAATCCAAACAAGAGCCATGGCCCTTTGGAAAATGGCTTCTGCTCTCCTCAGCCCAGAAGGCATTTGATCAAACATGTAGGTGCCCCAAGTTGCTTTAAAAGTGGCTTTATGTTGATTAATTGAAAGTGTTATCACCTGATTTTAACCTGAAACACGACCAAGCAATGACATCTTGTTAGAAACTCCTACCCTTTGTAGAGTATGATTTGTCTTTGGAAAAGGGTATTTGTCCTTCATGGAGGTTTTGTCTAGGTACCTAAAGTCTATACATAGAATATTTCCCTTTGCTTTATTTCTTACTGACACAATTTGCTCAAAATTTTCTTGGTCTCTTTTGAAAGGAAACCTTCTTTGAATAATTTTTGTGTCACAAGGCTTTAAAATTTCATCATGATATACAAGAGCATCCTGAAACTCTTTTCATAGTCTTATGTATTTTTTTTTTTATGTAAGGTGACAAAGTTTTGGATAACGTAATCATTTTGTGTTTTTCAAGGCTACCTACATTGTACTCCTCTATATTAGTCTCAGTAGATACTACTTTAGGCTCCTTAACAACATTTTTGGAATTCAACAACTCTTCTAAAGTGACAAAACCTTTTGGTGATGAGTTGTCTTTGTATGGCAAGACCTTAAGGTTCCTTTGATCCAAGTTCCTAGAAAACTCTACTATGTGAAAGTATTGCAGCATTTTTACATAGGCAGAAGGGAACGGTTCTATTTTTTATGCTTGTTCTTCATTTGAGCAACCTTGTTTAGATTTTAAACTCGTTTTTGGTTTTGCAATTTCATTTTCAGTTTACAGAAAATTAAGTTCAGCTTTACCATCATGTTGTTGTTGTACCATGCTACTAGAGTTTAAGATGTTGAGTTCTTCACGCAATGCCTGATTTGACTGTTGAGGTATGTCCGGATCTGTCTCAATTTCATTTAACTGTTCATCAATTTATTCTTCATTATATAAAATGAATGAGTCAAGATCTGAATGGATGGAATAAAGAGGTGTGTTATTTGGTCTTTCTTGGATTCTAACCATAAAATTCATGTGTGATTCTCAGTACAATCTCCTTGTTTGGTTGAAAACAGGGATGGTAGCATAAGACATGTCAAGTTGGAGGTTCCCCTTAAGCTTGGCTCCCCAAGATCTTGATAAAAGCATGCCATACTTAGGGGGAATGTCAGCTACTACTATGTCCATGACTAGGCCCTTAGCAGGGATTTGTGCCAGATTGACACATAAATCCTTGATTGGACCCAAACACTTGACTCTGCTTGAATCAAAAGAATACATTTCTTTGTAAGGTTTGGTTATTTCTAGGCCTAATCTCTCCATCACTACCTTTGGCATGAGGTTGTGAGAGGCACCAGAGTCTAGCATGGCATTATGTAAGATTTTTTCATGTATGTTTAGGCTAACATAGAAAGGGGGAAGAGATCCTTATTGGTATTTTCCTTCTACTTCAGGTCCAAACAACAGCTCTGGTTTGTCATCTATCAAGTTTAGAGTATCGGTATCATTTCCCATGTTCAAAACTTTCATAACTTGGGACCTGTACATATCTTGGGTTATTAGTTCAGTGAGAGGCATGGTTATCTTGATTTTACCAATATCTCCCTCAAAACTGAAAGGCACTTATGTTTTGGGCATATTTACATCAGTATTATCAACCATAATCTTTTCTACAAGTTTAGTTTGTTGATTCTAATTTGGGACTTTGTACAAAAGAGTTTTCTCAGGGCCATTACTAAAGGCACTAGGGTAGCTTGTGCCACCACTTGGTTGGCTAGTTTTGTCTCTGTTTGGATCAATTTTCTTAGCCATGGTGTTGGTATTGTCTGTTGTCCTCTTAGGAGTATTTTCATGTGTCTTCCTAACAACAGTGTCTACTTTGTTTTTCTTGGAGATTTTTGGGTTCTTTTTACTCCTAAGGTCATATTTCCTATGGACTTCCATTATGGAATTTTCAAATCCTAATTGGTAGTCTTCAAAATCCTCATAGTTTGTTTTAGTTTGATATGAGGAAAAGAAACCTTGTTCTTATTCAGTGAGAAAAGCATCTCCCTCTTTGTCAAAACCTATCAAGTTAACATGGTTTTCTTTAAGTTCTTCATACTCTCTTCCCTCTTCATCTACATAATTTTCTTGGAAAGGGAGCCTGATTTGTTGTTCATTGTCTCTTGGTATTTTTTGGGGAGGTTCCCTTCTGAAGTTTGGATTCCTATTTCTATTTTAGGGATTTTCTTGGTTTTCCCTAGGGGGTTTTCTTTCACTCAAGTTTATCCTTTCCATCATTCTTTCCATTACCCTCACTAAACTGTCAATATTGGCATCAGATGAGGAGGTTGAGAACATAGTTTCATCTTTGTAGGCGACTCTCTTTTATGACCTCATCCTAGCCCTCTTTTCAATTAGGTTGGCCTCTACACTCATAGCTCCCTTTTGCATGTCTTCTAAAGTCAGGGGATCTCTCTCTCTTAATTGATAGGCCATGTCTAGATCTAAACCTTCCAGAAATTTTGCTAAAGCTAAGCCTTGTGTGGGTTTCAAGTCTGGTGGGAGGGCATTGTAAACACTATTGAATTGGGTACAATAGTCTTGGACACTTTCCCTGATGTTTCTCTTAAGGTTTTTATATTCTGAGAGGATTTGGAGAGGGTTTTTCTTGATTTCCTATTTGTTTGTAAATGTCTGGTAAAGAGAAGGGAGATCATGTATGTTGTTAGGAGTCAAGATTTTAAACCATTTTTTGGCTTCTCCTCCTAAGCTTTGTGCAAAGATCCTCATTTTAATGGTTTCCTCTTCTATTTCCATGTAATAAAAGGCATCATTTATCCTATCTACATGTTGCTAGGTAGTGGTGGATTCAGCTCCTGTAAAGTGAGGGATTTTGGATTGGTAATCATTTGGAAAAGGTAACAAAGGTTGTGGCAGTGCCAGGGGGGCATACCATGCTGCCATGATGGGAAGGAATGGGATCCAAGGAGGATTTACAATGGGAGGTTTTGTGAGAGGAGGTGGAGGATGAAGTGGAGTGGTTTGCACAGTGGATGTGTGAATGGGGGTGGTAGAGTTACTTGGACCAGAAAAATGATTTTAAGAAGACTTGGTATGAAAAGAGCTAAAGTGATGGAGAAGATGAAATTCAGGAGGAGTGGAAGGAGAGGCTTCTCTACTAGAACTCTGTTGCAAAACTATGGGCTCAAGGTCGGTCTAGTTAATCCCACTCTGTGACTTGGTTCGGAAAAGGTTTTTTGTATGATGCAAGTCAAACTGGGGATCTTGAAAGGATGTGAGATGTTCAAGGATAGAGCTTGCTCTACGAATGGTCCTAAAAGTTGTTGAGTTCTCAGTTTTAGAATTTTTCCACAAAATATTTTTTGGGTCATCAACTATGGTGGGAGGGTTTGGGTCTAGGTGAGATCTGGTACTGATCCTTTGTGAAGCTAGATTTCAAACCCAAGGTATAGAGAGGCTGAAATTTTATGATTGATTTTGGAAGGCTGACCTCTCTTAATGTTTGCTAAACTCACACAGTGTGTGACTAGGCCTCTAGACTTCTCAGGGCTAATTTGACACAATCCTAAAGAATTCTATGAACACTAGTAAATTTAGAAGGCATACTGGAGGCTAATGGAGTCGCCAGGTGTATGTTTTTTGTTGTTTTAAGGATATGTGTTTATGGTCCACCACCAATAACTAAAAAAAACCAATCTAGGGATGTTTTGGGGTTTTCTGACTTCTTATATGTAGCCCTAAGGGTTCTATGAATTTCCTCCAGTTGAGTCATCATTTTTCTAGGATGGTGAAACAATCAAATTCTACTCTTGGTTAAGAGTTTGAGTTTTCTATGATTTGATAAGGGTTTCTGAAGTTCCAAGGGATACTTAGATTTTCACTAACTCAGAAAGCTCTCACCTTGATTTTTCATTTATGTTAGGCGGTGAGTTGGTGATAAATCAATAGAATACTATGTGATAAGGGCCTCTGAATCTTCTAAGGATATATAAACTTGTTTCTTACTCATATCGTCCCACCATGATCGCCATTATGTAAGGTTCCCGTGATTTGTTATATTGGTGATATCAAATGCACAGGGTCACATCAAAGCCGTCTTTAGATTCCTAGGACCTAGCATTCTTGGACTCAGAGAGGGTTCTCTCTATTTTGTGCAAAGGATGTGAACTTGTTTGCTTTTAGGGTTTGATTTTAGGCTAGTGGTTAAGTGTAGGGTTTGTTTGTTTGTTTTGGTTGGGTAAGATGATCAATTATAATAGATAGAGCGAGGAAATGTTCAAGTCATTGGCCTATGGAGTCAATAAAATTCATGGAAAGTTTCAACAATAAATCAGGGTGGATCACAGGGAAAATATAGCATGGTCAGATGGGTTTTCAAGGTTTTTATGAGATGAAATGAACATCAAGTTTGTGAATAAAAGTAGGGCAAAGGGTAGTTAAGAATCCTTTGTCATGTACTTAAAAAAATAAGGGACTTCAACACTATTTAGCATAAAGAAGTAATCAATAGAGAAGGCACACCAATAACTCTTTGATTCAACTCAAGTAAATAAGAATTTTAGACAAACAATCCAATGAAATATATAAGGTGAGAGACTAATTTAACTTATAGTGATTTCACCTTCAAGGTTAGAAAAAATTCAAGATAAACATATAAATTTAATCAAATAAGAGGGAACGCCTAAACATCATTTATCATAGCTATGAATATCTCCAAAACAACTATTCAAGCATGGAAAAAGGGTATGATCGAAACATAGCCTCTTTGGCAAACCTAATTAGTTGTACTTTAGAGAGAGACCTCAAGAACAGTGCTTTAGTGACATCAAACAAGCAGGGCTAACCATAAAACATATTTTATACCTACTGTATTGAACCATTCATGAGATAAACAAGCTTAAGGGGTCTAGAGAGAAATTAAGAATTCTCTAAAATTTCCTAGCAGAGGAAAACATAGAGGCAGTGAAGAACAAACAGAACTAAGGAGCCTTCAAAAACATTTCTTATTCTAAAAACTTTTTCCTACTGCAATAAAGAATAATGAAACACAATGATAGATAAGAAAACAATAACTGAATAGAAGCACATCACCATTAACCAAGGTCATGGATCCTGCAAGCAGCCTTCTCCATCATCAATCAAGACAAGCCATTCACAAACTCCACAACACCAATTTCTTCTCCAATCTCCAAAAGAAAAACTATGTATTGCTCCAAAGAGTCATAAAATGCCAACATTTTACAATGAGGCCCTCATGCTCTATTTATCTAGAAAAGGAGGGAAAAAACCCTAAATAGGGTTTGAAAATGTCAAAATCATCCATAAATGCCATTTATGCCCAAGAGACCATGCAAGGCCCAAGGCACAAAATATCTCATGAAATAAATTCAAAAATAACTCCTAGTACCTAATTTTGGATGGATTTAACTCAAAAAACATTAAAATATCATTTTTCAATAAATGAGTGTTTTTTGTTGACTTTTGGCCAAAAATGCACAGTGAGGTCTGAATACGCAGCACCTTCCCAGGCATAAAATGGGTCCACTTGCAGCCAAGTTTTGGTGACCTTCCCAATGTCAGAATTTTCTCCGTGATGGCCCGTTGGAAATATGGATGAGTCTAATTTCCAAATATAGCCTTTTTTTCTTCATTGAGCTCCATTAACCTATCCAAAAATCAAAATTCCCAAAACTTCTCAAGGCACAGCGCCAAGTCTGTAAATGAGGTAGAACGGTGAAAAATGAGGTGTTTTTTGGCCTTTTGAGGGGTAAAAAATGCTCCAAATTATCTATATTTTTGTGAGAATATTGTACTAGATGTGAGGATTCCAGATATGCAAATTTTTTCTGCTGAGGGTGCATGATATTAAAGCGTAGCGCCAGGGGTGTTGCACTTAGAGGCCTCCAAATTCACAAAAAACCAAAAATTGTCAAAATTTCCTCAAATTTGGTGGATGTCTCCCTTATGGGGTTTGAGAGACCTATAGAGAAGCTTGTGCCAAGATTCCAAGGTTATCTTGGCCTTTTTCCTCTTTGAGTGCTTGGATCTTGGTTTAGACCTTTTTGAGTTTAGCCCTTGCAACTTGGTTCCTTCGGGTGTAATGCTTGGTCATCTTCCTTCAGAGATCAAGATCCTGATTTGCTTTCTTAAACTTATCCTCCAAGTGTATGTTGGCTCTTTCCAACCAAGGCTCCCGATCATGTGATATCTCCATGGCCAACTGTAATATTCCAAATTTGAAACATGCAGTAGTATTAAACAATACTGTAGAGAAATAATGCAGTTCAGCGAAGTAAAAGGAGGAGGCCAATATGGAGGCTCAATATTTACATATACATCAGCAAATCAGATTTATATTGTGGCCCATAAGATGTAGAACATAAATATAAGACTTTTACATGAATAAATCCTTAAAAATGAGGTGCTGCAACCATATATTATGACTGAATGAGCTTGACAGCGTTATTTTATTGGTTGAAAATAGATGTAGATTACACTTCATATCTAGAGCAGATATGTATACAAAAATTTAGATCTACATCATATATGTACACTTGCTAGGCTTCTCTTCAAATTCCCCTTGGGTTTTTCAGCAAAAAGTGAAGTACATGGAGTAGATCTGAGATCTAATGCTTCATATTTGTAGAAATATTCAGAAAATATGCAACTTCAGATCTGATCTAATCAATACAAGATGAGGATCCTAGCCAATGGATCTCAAATGTGAAGGGAATATCCCTAATCATATGGAAACCAATACTCGAAAAAGTGTGCCAAAACACCCTGCAACTGTACCTTTGCAAATATCGCAGTCCTGGAAGGAAAACTGCACTGTAGGCTCTAAAACAAGTTTGGCCTCAAGCCAAGATCTAAAAATGCAACTCCAATCATCCAATACTCTCTTGCCAATGGGATAGAAGCCTTCCCCACTGAAAAGAGGCACTATATTGGCCTAGATCTGAGTAGATCTAGCCTCCACTTGCTGAAGCTTACAAAGACAACCAAACCCTCAATAGGATCTGTGTTGTAGTTGGAAGAAGAGCTTGGCTAAATGCCTGATAGTGGACAAGAAATGCAATAATCTTCTAAGATCTACTCAAGGAAAGAGGTGGGATTCCCGATCAGGAACACCCAATGCTAAAAAACATTTTCAATCTAGGCTAAACAGCCAAAGAAAGCTTGTATGTCTAAACAGACAATACTTTAGAAATCTGATATCATTCAACAACCTTCTCATGCTGTCCTCCTCTTCCTTTTATAAGTTTGAGAGCTTGAAAAACCATAAACCATCTCAATGAAATTGCTCATTTCACATGAGCCACCTCCAACTAAAACTGCATTGTGCCTCAATGAGGATCCCTCCTTCTAGACAACGTTTTTGATTTGGTCATGGTTGAGCCAATCAAAACATTCAGCCCCTTTCACAGATAAGGGTGCTCATTTAGTTAGCCTAGATTAAGCCTTGTTCACATGTGGCATTGATTTATTTTTTGTTTTAGGATTGTTTATTTTCCTCCTGTACACATTCATTCATACAACATGAAAATGAAACCAAAAATGAATATTCCCATTAGCTTGGGCTAATTGGAAATATTACAGTCCTCCCCTCCAAAATGTTTCTTGTCCTCAAGAAATTGATAAGGTAAGTGCTACAACACTCCTCCTCCTCCATTGGTGACACCATCATCATGTGTTAGGCTTCTTCCATAAGCTAAGTTTTCACCAATCCAACCCTCCATGAATTATTCCTCCAAAGTCATCATGAGATGTACATATTCCATCCCACAAGGAGTCAATAACTCAAATGAAACAAACATAGCTTAACCAATACTCTCCCTGAAACATGTAGCATAAGGTGTGTGGAGAGTATCCATCCCATGTGGTACATACATGCCTCTCATCCTCCCTCCATACATCCCCATAAAAAGTACAAGAACATCATCAATGTATGGAAGCAAAACTACATACATACAAACAAAAATTTGAGCATGTGGAGGTGGGTCATAGTCCCACATATGCTACCAGTGCAGTGCATCTCCTGCTTGCATCAGATTAAGGTGTGGTAAGTGGTTTCCCCACCACTTACTTTCTGCCCATGTCATCTCACTATGGCTGAAGGCGTGAGATATTTTTGGTGCCTTGGGAAATCACCCATCATGATGGAAAATCTCCCTTTGCACATAAAGGGAGTGGCCAAATTCAGAAATTTTAGAGGCCCAATTTTTGCCATGAGATTTACATGATACATTATTCCTCCTTGGAGTCATTTCCTGCATAAACATGGTGAAAGAACATGTATAATCAGAAAATAAAACATACTTTACATGATCAAATTCTTCACCAAAAATGCTCCTCATACACATGGAGTTGTTCATGGATCTTTCTCCTCCTTCAAAAGAAGGAAGAGATGGCTGAAATAACCCCTTCATGGAGTCATGTTGCTGCTCCAACTCCAAATAGTACATGCATTTTTGAAAATGCTGATATAGTTCTTCTTTCAAGCCTTCCCAATCAAAGCTCCTCATGATGATGTTGTAGATCCTCATGGAGTACATGTGGCTGAAACAAAACTCTTTGTATGCTCCTTGTAGTAACTTCTTCTTGAGCTTAGAAGCTCTAGACAAGAAGATCCTACCATGATGATAGATGACTCCTCCTTGGACTAAATAGCCCTCTTCATGTATCTGGTCATCAAGTATCATACAAGTGTGAAGATCTTTGGAATAATCCACCAGCAGTTGGGATTTCCAATATAGATCTAAACTGCTCAACAATGATAGCACTGATGATGTATCAATATAAATTCTTGTCATGTTGCTGATCTCCTCCTTGAAATTTCTCATGCCAAAGATGTGTGTTGGAAGGCCATTCCTTCCATTCCTCTCCTCCCACGGTGCAAATCTAGAAATGAGAGTGGATGATGATGATAAGGGAAGAATATCTCCCTCCTTCTTGACCTTACCCAAGTCTCCCAGCATTGTAGCTTTGTCTTCAAGTGCTCCAATCCCTCCTAGATCTAAGCTTGGGGCATCATGTTGTGAGTTTTTCCCCACCAAATCTGAATCAGGTGGCATCGCAGGTGGTTTTCCACTAGATAAGAGTGTCCCATGCAGAAATCTCATGAACATAATTGATGGGACTATAAGGTCCCTGCTTCCACTGCGCAAATCCATCTCTATTTTCTATTTGGAAGTGTTATGTGAGGGGTATGTATGCATGCCTTTGATCATTTGAGATTCACCACTCTTTTTGTCCACCCATTCCATTTGCAAAGTCTCCCAATTAGTGGTGACTTTCCCCAATGTAATTAACCATTGAACACCCAAAATCACATTGGTGTTCAGTATGTCAACCACAAAGAAGTGATCAATGAAGGTGTAGGTACCCAAGGTGACTGAAAGTGATGGGAAACAATGCATGCATTGCATTGTTCTATCTCCTGGGACCAAAACAGAGAATCCATCAAAGGTATCAGCGGGTATTGCCCTCCTTTGCATAAGATGGGTATCAATGAAATTGTGAGTTTCCCCACTATCAATCAATACAGAAACCCTCTGATTCAAGACTAAACCTTGGACTCTTAAGTTCAAGTACTTAGGTACCCCCCTCAAAGATGCAAAAGTATATCCAATAGGATAAAATGCTCCATTCCCATCTCCTGATGGTGTTGGATCTCCTCCTGCATGGTCAGCGCTGTGACCTATCCTTGGTTCATCTTCTTCTTCCTCCTCAATATCTAAAAAGACCTCTATGTAATGTGCTTTTCCAGCAGCACATCTATGTCCAGGTGCCCATGATAATTGACAAGTGAAGCGTAGCTTCTTCTTCCTCAAATCTCTTTGTAATTCCTCATCAAGAGGCTTCTTGTATGAGCTCTCTTTTGAAAGAGCAGCTTTCTCTTCCTTTCCTTTAGAAGGAAAAGAGGGCTTATGCTGAAATTTTGCCTTTGCTTTTGGCAAGGCATCTTGAAGGTCTCTAGCCCTCTCAATGGCATCATGCAAGATAGTGGGATTCATAGATTTTACCAACCCATGAAGAGGTTCATATAGACTATCGATGAACATGTACACCCTTATTGCTGTAGACAAATCGGGAACCATAACAGATAATCTCAAAAATTCAGAAATATAAGACTCTATATTACCTGATTGCTTCAACTTTGCAAGGCTCATGAATGGTGCCTCTGGATATCTTCTGCCAAAACTTTCCACCATCCTTCTAGTGAATTCTGAATAAGCAGCCACATTGGCATGACCCAATGTAGACAATCCATGGAACCACCAGTTGTGTGCTTCACCTTCAAAGTGCAGTGTTGCAATCTTGATAGCTTCCATCTCTGGGACCTTGTTCAACTGAAAGTAGATGTCAATTTTTTCTACCTATGCTTTGGCAGAAAACTTGGATGACCCATCAAAATTGGGTAAAAATCATCTTCCCATAGAGTGATGTCGATCATGATTCTGAGTGAATCCACCATCTCTATGTTGATGCCTTGGCCTTCTCTTGTCCTTCAGGTAACAAAACTCTTGAAAACTCAAGTGATCTTTGAATCTCTAATTTTGAGACTCATATTCTTCAAATTAGTCTTCAAGGGATGCTTGCTCTTGAAACCCTTCATTTCCCATAGCCAAAAGGGTAGGCATGGTAGAGCATTGGGAAACTTGTGGCTGATGCACTGGTTGATCATTCCAGTGGTGAGACATGCCATAGCTTTCTCCAAGATGAGATCTCTTAGGAGATTATTTGATTCTTTCCAATATCATCTCTTTGATCTCTCTAGAAAGATCTTGCATGGCTCTCAAAAGGATCTTTGCAAAGTCCTTTCCCTCTTCATAACTTCCAGATTCAGGGGCTTTACCCTTGTCTTTATCATCATTGGTGTAATAAAATTTCTTCTCTCTTCTTTTTAGATACCTCTTCTCTCTGTTAGTAAGAGGCTCTTCTTCTTCTTAAGACATGTTGGCTTCTTACAGGCTGTGCCAAGATGATTTCTTCGATACCACTGTAATATTCCAAATTTGAAACATGTAGCAGTATTAAACAATACTGCAGAGAAATAATGCAGTTCAGCTAAGTAAGAGCAGGAGGCAAATATGGAGGCTTAATATTTACATATACATCAGCAAATCAGATTTATAGTATGGCCCATAAGATGTAGAACAGAAATAGAAGACTTTTACATGAATAAATCCTCAAAAATAAGGTTCTTCAACCATATATTATGACTGAATGAGTTGGAAAATGTTGTTTTATTGGATGAAAATAGCTATATATTACACTTCAGATCTAGAGCAGATATGTGTACAAAAATTTAGATCTATATCAGATTTGTACACTAGATAGGCTCCTCTTCAAATGCCCCTTGGGGTTTTCACCAAAAATTGAAGTACATGGAGTAGATCTAAGATCTAATGCTTCATTTCTACAGAAATATTCAGAAAATATGCAGCTTCAGATCTGATCTAATCAATACAAGATGAGGATCCCAGCCAATGGATCTCAAATTTGAAGGGCAGATCCCCAATCACAGGGAAACCAATACTCCAAAAAGTGTGCCAAAACACCTTGCAACTATACCTTTGCAAATAACACAGTCCTGGAAGGAAAAATGTGCTATAGGCTCTAGAACAAGTTTGGCCTCAAGCCAATATATGAAAATGCAGCTCCAATCATCCAATACTCTCTTTCCAATGGGATAGAAGCCTTCCCCACTGAAAAGAGGCACTAGATTGGCCTAGATTTGAGCAGATCTAACCTCCACTTGCTACAGCTTACAAAGGCAGCCAAACCCTCAACAGGATCTGTGTTGTAGTTGGAAGAAGAGCTTGGTCAAATGCCTGACAATGGACAAGAAATACAATAATATTCCAAGAGCTACTGAAGGAAAGAGTTGGGATTCTTGATCAAGAACACCCAATGCTAAACATCATTTGCAATCTAGGCTAACAGCAAAAGAAATCTTGTATGTCTAAACAGACAATACTTTAGAAATATGATCTCATTCAACAACCTTCTCATGATGTCCTCCTCTTCCTTTTATAAGTTTGAGAGCTTGCAAAACCCTAAACCATCTCAATGAAATAGCTCTTTTCACATGAGCCACCTCCAATAAAACTGTGTTGTGCCTCAATGAGGATCACGCCTTCTAGACAGCACTATTGATTTGGTCATGGTTGACCCAGTCAAAATATTCAGCCCCTTTCACACCTAAGGGTTATCATTTAGTTAGCCTATATTTAGCCTTTTTCAGATGTGGCATTGATTTATTTTCCATTTTAGGATTTTTTATTGTCCTCCTTTACACATTTATTCATACAATAAGAAAATGAAACCAAAAATGAATATTCCCATTAGCTTGGGATAATTGGGAATATTTCACCAATAGCTCATCTAAAGGGAGCTGCTCTGCTAAGGTTGATTCTTGTTCTCTTTGATTTTCCAATGCCTTCTTCAATCCCATGGTTCTAGGTCTCCTCTTAGACTACCCTTCTTCATCCTCACTCTCCTCATAGGTGCCCATGAACTCTTCTAGCTTTACCTGTGCCCTTTGGGATCCTTTCCAGGCTTTGATGGCTCTAGTCTCATAAATGGAAATTTGTGCTCCTAGCTGCCTGTTCTCCATCTCAAGGGCATCATTCACACTCTTGGCCCCATTCATATTTGCGTGGAGGTTTTCAATGAGGACATTTTTGTTCTAGATGAGCAAGTTTGAGATCCTTGCTTCATTCCCATCATCACTATCAATCTAAATGATTTCAAACTCCCTCTCAACCTCATGATCTTCTTCTTCTTCCTTAAAATTTTGTTTTCCTTTGTCTAGTGGCTAAGATGAGGTGGATGGCATGGTCCCTTGCCTTTTAGAGGTAGCAAATACAAGCCTTTTTCCTCTTTGATATGTCAATGGAAGAGGTGTTCCTATGATATTGTTGGTGTCTTCCTCATGGCTATGATCCTTGCTACTATTTACCTCTTTGCCTTCAACATTAGCCTCACTTTGAACCTCTTCACTATTTTCTGCACTATCATCTTGTTCATCATTGAAGTTGCTTTCCTCTTCACTGCTGTGATCTTCATTTTCATTATCACCCTCTTCACTTTCTTCACTGTCTTCATGACTGTCATGACTATTTTCATGACTGTCATGACTATTTTCCTCCTTGTTTTCGTGTACATCACTGAGGCTTGCTTCATGAGTGCCGTTGCTTCCTTTAGCCTCTGTATTTTCTGCACTATCATCATCTTCATTTGGGTTTCTCTATACTTATTTTTCCTCATCTCTGTCATGACTAGGAGCATCACTGTTTGGACTGGAATTAGGGCTTTTAGTGTCACTATTGTTTTCAACCTCTTCTTTTTCTGCACTGTCATCATCTTCATCATTGTCCACCTCCATGTCCTCTGCTTCACTACTAATTTCTTGTTCATATTTCTTGATCCATTCCCACTATCATCTTCCTCATTTTATTCATTGTTATCCTCTTCTTCTATTTCCATGTCCTTTGACTCTTTTTGGCTTGACTCATCATCACTCTCATCTTCATTTTAATTTGACTCATTGTCATCTTCACCCTCATTTTCACTTGACTTTTCACTGCCACTTTCTTCATGAACTGATGCACCAAGAGAAGATGGGGAAAGGAGGTTTTCTTTAGGAGAGGATACTTGGGTAGATGATGAGGCATGATTTGTAGGAGGTGATGGAGGAGTGGAGGGAGGAGGATGAGATGATGAGGGTAAACTAGGCTGATGATGAGGCTGTGGGCTTGTGAATATTTCATGAGCTATGAACACCTCCGAAGGTATGCCTTTTTGCTCCAACTGATGTAGTACCACCATCTCGATCAAGGAGTGGTGGAACAAACTGTGCATTTGTTTGGAATAACTCCTCCTTCAGAAAACAGAAGACATCTTGTCGATACTTCTATACAAGTAATAGGGGAAATGAAGCATCTTGACCCTAATGAAATGCATGAGTAATATGATATGGTAAGAGTAGAGCCTGGAGTATCTCCCCTCACATGTAAAGTATTTCATGATGACCTTCATTAGTGGTGCATACCTCTCTAGTAAGTGTGAGAAAGGGAAAATAGTCTTGCAGCTATTGTGAAACCAACTCCAAAAAGAGAAGAAAAGAGATATCAACGCCTTATAAATAAGCCACTTTGAGGGGGCAACCTCCAATACATTACATGAATGAACAATTCTTGGATGATACAATTTACAAAACCTCCTTTCTATATATAGGAGTCCATGGGGCCATAATGTAATCCTAGTGGGCCACAATGTAATCCCAACCGACCTAACAATAATAATTTAAGGGCACAATAATAACAAAATGGGGGTTACAAGGGTACAATAATAACAATAATGAAGTTCTCACTGTATAGCGGAACTATACTAGTAAGATACGGACCTAACATGCACAATATTAAAAAGTGTTTTCCTCATCGCGCTTGCAGAGTGACTCTTGAATTGTACATATAGGTATATATATAGAATCTTCGGTCGATGCAGTTCTTCTAAGTAGTCTAATGCTACAGGTAGTCAAATCAATACCGCTATCGAGTTCTTGTTTAAACGACCGCTTCAGGTTCCAATATGATTTTCCTTCTCATCAAGTTCTAGAAATAGCGAGCAGGCATGAATATTTTCACCTATAACCTTCTTTAAGCATGAAACATGGAAAAGTGGATGCACTCGCGAAGAAGCAGGAAGCTCCAATTTGTATGCCATAGTACCAATCTTTTGCAACACCTTGTAAGGACCATAGTACTTTGGCGATAATTTATTATCCTTCTTAGCTTGCTTGAGGGACATTTGTTTGTATAGTTGTAGCCGTAAAAATACCCAATCTCCTACATCAAAACTTCTCTCGCTGCGATGTTGATCTGCCTGTTGTTTCATTCGATTTTGTGCCAAATTCAGGTTATCCTTTAAGAGTTGGAGAACTTCTTGCTGATGCTCGATGTGATCTTCCACTGCTTGAACCTTCGAATTTTCCCTTAAAGATGATGTGATGGATGGTGGATGATATCTATAAAGTGTCATAAATGGGGTCATTTTTGCTGCAGTATGGAAGGAAGTGTTATACCACCATTCAGCAAGAGGTAACCACTTGACCCATTGTGTTTGTTTGTCAGATACAAAACAACGAAGATATCCTTCCAAACATTTATTTACTATCTCAGTTTGACCATCAGATTGAGGATGATAAGATGAGCTATGAGCTAATTGAGTACCCAATCAAGAAAATAACTCCGTCCAAAAATTTCCAGTAAAAATGGGATCTCTGTCGCTCACAATAACCCTTGGGCTTCCATGTAGCTTTTGAATTCTATCCATAAATGTAGTAGCAACTGTACTTGCTTTAAATGGATGAGATAATGCACAAAAAGTGTGCATACTTGGTAAGTCTATCAACTACCACCATGATGACACTCTTTCCTTTGGACTTAGGTAAACCTGTGATAAAATCCATTGAAATCTCCTCCCAACGTTGACTTGGAATGGATAACGGTTGTAGAAGTCCCGGGGTCTTAATTGTCTCCACTTTATTCTGCTGGCAAACCAAACATTCCGCCACAAACTTTTGAATATCAGATTTAAGGCCATCCCAAAAAAATCTTTCTTCACCCTGTGGTAAGTTTTTAAAAATCCTGAGTGTCCTCCTAAAGGAGAAGTGTGCAATTCCAGAAGAATCTTTTGTTTTAGTTGGGAATTATTACAAAGATATAAGCGATCTTTGTACCATAAGGAATCATTTTTCCAACTAAATGTATCGGATGTACTAGGATCTTGCTGCAACTTTTGAATGAGTGTCCATACATCTTTGTCCTTCTTCCATTCATCTCTTGCTTCGGTTATCCAATCTGGTTGGATAATAGAAATGGCACAAAGAAATGCTTCCACCTATTCATTCTTTCTTGAGAGTGCATCTGCAACAACATTTAGCTTCCCTTTTTTGTATATTATTTCAAAGTCATAACCCAACATCTTTGTGACCCATTTTTTCTCCTCTTCTAAAGATAGTCTTTGTTCCAAAAAGTGTTTCAGACTATCATGATCAGTTTTTTCCTTGAAGTGTCTTCCCATTAGGTAAGTTCTCCATTTCTTTAGTGCATACAGTATTGCTAACGTTTCCTTCTCATAAGTAGGTTTTTGTAAATACTTTCCTTTGATTGGATGACTTTAAAAAGCAATGGGTCTTCCTTCTTGCATCAAAATAGCACCAATTCCATTTCCTAAGGCATCACATTCCACAATAAAGGTTTTTGTGAAGTTTGGTGTAGCTAAGACTGGTGCTAGGCACATTGCCTCTTTAAGATGTTCAAAGGCCTTAGTTGCTTCAGGAGTCCATGAAAATGAATCTTTCTTTAATAATGTTGTTAGAGGTGCTGTTATTCTCCTATAATTCTTAACAAACTTTCGATAATACCCTGTTAACCCAAGAAATCCTCACAACTACTTTATGGTTGTGGGGACTTTTCATTCCTTAATGGCTTTAATTTTGTTAGGGTCTACCTTAACACCCTCGTGAGATATAATATGACCTAGATATTCCATCTCCTGTACTCCAAAGAAACATTTGGATGTTTTTGCATATAATTGTTTCTCCTGCAATAGTTTGAGCACCCTGTCAACATGTTGAACATGATCTTTCCAAGACCTGCTGTAGATTAATATATCATCAAAAATTAGTAGCACAAATTTTCTAATGAAGGGTTTGAAAATAGAATTCATCAACCCTTGAAATGTAGAAGGTGCATTGGTAAGGCTAAAAGGCATGACCAAAAATTCATAATGACCCTCATGAGTTCGAAATGTTGTTTTCGGAATATCTTCAGTATTAATTCTAATTTGATGATACCTTGAACGAAGATCCATTTTGGTAAAATAAATTTCTCCATGTAATTCATCCAATAATTCATCAATCACAGGAATGGGAAATTTATCTTTAATGGTGAGCTTATTGAGCTCCCTATAATCCAGACACATGTGCCATGATCCATCCTTCTTGTGTACCAATACTACAGGAGCAGAGAAAGAACTTTGACTAGGTTGAATTGTACCCGCCTCTAACATTTCTGCAATCATATGTTCAATTTCGCTCTTTTGGACATAAGGATATCTATAAGGCTTGATGTTTGGAGGAACACTTCCTGGAATAAAATGAATAGCATGATCATGATCACGAATAGGTGGGAGTCCTTTTGGAGTTTTAAAAACCTTGGAATGATTGTCCAAGACTTTTTGGAGATCTGCAGAAATAGATGATTTTGATGTTGGAACTTCTAGTGAGCATAATTGTGCAATTACGCCTCGTTTTTCTTTCTTCAGAAGCTTTGTCATGACATTAGAGCTTATTATCTTTCCCGAATTCCCTGCAATACCCCGTAATTCGGCTTCCTTTCCTTCTGAAAAAAATTTCAAGAAAAGTTCTTGAAAATTAAAAGCTACCGTCCCCAAAGATTGTAACCATTGTACTCCTAGTACAACATCAGCACCTCCCATAGGAATGGAAAGCATTGGACTAGTCAATACATATTCCCCCATGGTTAGCTTGATATTATGGCATTTTCCAAAGCAATTTATAGTTCCTTCATTTGCAACCATCACTTGACATTCTGGTGCTGGGTATAGGAAACAATTCAATTCCTTGGCTACCTTACAATAAATAAAATTATGGGTACTACCTGAATCAGTCAAAACTATTACCTTTTTCTTCTTGATATGTCCTTCTATCTTGAGAGTTTGAGGAGTGGTAATTCCTACCAATGCATTACACAATATGGTCAGACTCATTTCTTCCTCTTCTTGGGTTGGTTCCTGGTGTATATCCTCTTCTTGTTCATTTTCTTCTTACTCTTCACAATCTATGCAAAATAATTTCTTCTCAGCACATTTATGACCTTTAGTGTATTTTCTATCAAAACTGTAGCAAAGCCCTTTCGCTCTTTTTTCTTCCAATTGTTGTGGTGTCAACCTTGTAGGTTGTGGAAATCTAGGAGTAGCAACACTTCCCTCTTTATAGAAGTGAGTAGTAGGCTTCCTTGTCGCCATAATTTTAAATTCAATTTTTCTTGCCAACCTGAATGGCTTCTCCAATGAATCAGGTTCCAAAACACGAACTTCATGTTAGATGTTATCCTTTAAAGTACCTATGAAGAGATCAATCATGTGTTCCTCTGGAATATCAGTTACCCTTATATTCAATTTTTGGAAGTCCTCAATGTGCTCCCCCATTAAACCCTTTTGTTTGAGACTTATCAATTGGCTAAAGAAGGTGTTGCTCTTTGTATCCTCATAATGTGCTATCATTTCCTCCGTAAAAATTGACCAAGTGACAATTTTTTTACGGGAGCAAAGCCATCGATACCATACAAATGTATTTTGTTCTAAATGTAAAGTTGCAATGCGTACCTTTTGTGTGTTTTTCACATTATGGAGATCAAAATATTGCTCCATCTATAGTATCCATGTTACAGGGTCCTTTCCATCAAAATTCCTCATATCCATTTTTGGAATATGGTGGTTCTTCCCACCAACATTAGATTTTATGAAATCACGATTAACATTTATTTTGTTCTCATCATGAGTTTCCTCTATTATCTTTTCACCATTAGGAAAAATTTCTTGTATAAACTTTTTCAAACCTTCCATGTCTGCTTTTAGATCATTCTTCATGTTTTCCATTTTCTCATCGATCTTAGCTTCCATGTCGTCCATCTTATATTCCATGCCATCCATCTTAGATTCCATGCCAGCTTCCATGCCATCTATCTTAGATTCCATTCCATTCTTCAAACCATCCATATTAGATTCCACACCTTTCTTCAAACCATCCATCTTTGTTTCCATGCCTTTCTTTAAAGCTTCCATGTCATTTTTTGTTGCTCTTTGCGAGCGCGAAATTTGTTGCACTTGCTCTTATAAATTTGATATGTCATGTTGCCATTATTCATCTTCATGAGTCATAGTAGAGCTTTCTAAAGGCTTGATGGGTGTTGAATTATTTTTATGGGCCATTTTAGAATCCAATACTGATATCTATTCTACAATATGCCCTTGATTCTTCAAACAAGACTTATGCAATTCGGAAAAAAAAATACACACCTTTTACTTGCTTTTGAGGAGCTCGAAATTTAAATTGAATTATATCTACAATTGTAGATCCTAAATATCTGAAATTCAGCCCTGTAGTAGCCCTCTGAAGCTTCTTTCAAATTCCACAGGTCTGATCTGATTTGGATTCTTCAAGGCAAAGTAATGTCCAATCTCCCACAATGACCCAATTTTGGACAGGTTCAGTACATTGAACTTGTACGACTTTCCACGTGTCACTTTTTCCTCCTTTGGCTTTGAAATTGAGAGATTGAAAACTAAAATCCATGTACTTGCACCCACTTTTTACGACATTCCAATCCGATGCTCAGAGAGAGAGCTATGAAGATTTTCCCACGATCACCTCTTTGATATGAAATTCAAAAGCCTCAAAAAGCCCTAACTTCCATAAATGATATCTCTGGAAATATTGCGAACAAATATCTGAAATTTTTTGACAATGTTCCTTAGGATTGCAGCTTCACACTCTAAAAATTTCATATTATGAACCTTCGTAGAAAAAAGTTATTACGAAAATACCATGATGACCTGTTTAGGTTAAATTTAGGAGCCTACAAAATGACCTAACTTGCACAAATCATATCTCCTAAAATATTGTGAACCAAGATCTGAAATTTTGTGACGATGTTCCTCAACATTTTTTCTTCGCACTCTAAAAATTTCAGATTCTAAACCTTCGTCTAAAAAAAGTTATAGCGAAAATTACACGCTGACCTGTTTGGAGCAGCGAAACCCTAGAATCTCAAACCTCTGATACCAAATGTTGTGAAACCAGCTCCAAAAAGAGACGAAAAGAGATATCAATGCCTTAGAAATAAGCCACTTTGAGGGGGCAACCTCCAATACATTACATGAATGAACAATTCTTGGATGATTCAAATTACAAAACCTCCTTTCTATATATAGGAGTCCATGGGGCCACAATGTAATCCTAGTGGGGCCACAATGTAATCCTAGCTGACCTAACAATAATAATTTAAGGGAAAAATAATAACAATATGGGGGTTATAAGGGTACAAAAATAACAATAATGGGGTTACACTAACAACAATAAGGGACTATACTAGTAATATAGGGACCTAACGGTAGCCTTCTTTGTACCTAGGCTTGAGGAAAGGCTCATAGCGACTCATGTCCAATTTTTCTCTTTTGAACCATTTCTCACCAACATCAAGAGGTCCAGTAGCCTGAGAAATGGTATCTGATGAGAGTTCAAAGGTCACCCCTGCCAAGCTTGATTGTTTGTTATGCAGGTTAAGAATGAAGAACCTTATAAGCTCTGGGTGATTTTATACTTGTTTAACCCTTTCACAAAACTGAAAACACCCTACATTATGAAAACATGTGAGAATCATGGGGGAGGAATTAATATCCACTGTGTCTTGGGGCTCAAATCTGTTAACCTTCCGACCTTTGTGATTTTTCCTTGTAGGCCCTTGGCCTCCTTCACTGCTGACACTTCCTTCTTCTCCTGACATGGTGACTAGGGCTGCTTTTTTAGACAAACTTAGGCCTGCTTGTGAAACTTGGTAGGAGGAGTCAAATGAAATATGGTGAGGGAAGCTCTTATAAATGAGTGACATGGAGGTGTGGGTTTATGACTAATTTTCTTTGAGCTTGGAGGAGGGCTAACATGAACTGACTACAATTACCCTAATTGACAATCCCTTAACTGATAATTTATTGTTTGAAGGTCAAAAAAGGTTGTTTTTCATGAGGACCTAGGGTTTCCAGTGACTAGGTTTTAGTCAATTTCCTCTAATCATTAAACCATAAGAATCACTTGGAGGATAAGGGAAACATGAACCTACTAGTTTTTTACTCCTTTGCAGTTCATTGGATGCAGCTTGAAGGTGTCTCCCCTGTGTTCTTTTGGCAATTTTGCAGGTGGAAGAGGCTTTTTTTCCCTAAGCACAGCGCTGGGAAAAATTTGGGCCAGTTGGGTCCTGGGAACAGTGTTGCCCATGTGCAGGCTTGCCGGGCTCCTGAGCATAGCGCTTGCCCTGATGCAGGCCTACCAGGCTAGTTCTGGGCCATTCGGGTCTCTCTAATAGTAGCGCCAGGCAAAACTGGGCCTGTCGAGTCCTCCTTAAGCGTAGCATTGCCCGCATGCAGGCCTTTCAGATCCTCCTTGTCGGGCAAAACTGGGCGAACAGGTAGCGCCCAGCTGTAAGCACAACGCGCCCCCTTGAAAGCACAACATAGTGTATCGTCTCTAAGAGCAACATTGGGTGCTCTAAGCACAGTGCCTGCTCCAAAGCGTAGCACCGGGTGATTTTTCCCAAAAAATGACTAAAACTCAGAAATTTTCTCCTTGAGGGATTTTTAGCTCTTTTCAAATGAAAAATGAGATGGGAGGAGAGTAAAAATGGTCTTTATATACCTTTAGGGAAAATAAATTAAAATAAAAAACCCACTTTGCTATTGTTTTCTGAGTTTTTCCAATTGACTGATAATCCTTTGACCCTTTTTTGCTGTGCAAGAGTTTTGAAAAGCTTTGAGTGGCTCTTTTTCCTTTGGTGGCAGCTTGCTGGAAAAATGAAATGGTCCTTCTTTAACCTTGATGATCTATTTCACTGATTTGACATAACAGAAGACCAAAAATTTCCTTCTCTATTATTTGAATCTAACACATCCCTTTAGCTCATTTAGTAATGGCAAGCTCTTCAAAACATTTTTGAGGGACCTATCCTTACCCTAGCACTGTCAAAACCTTTCTTGCTTTCATTATGAAGTTTGGAAATCATATTTTTACCCCCTTTGAGATTTCTGAGTGTGGGTGACTTGAAAACATGTTTTCTTCCCCTCTCACTAATTTTCTAGAGGTATAATAAATCCATTTTTGACAAGTGCCATAATTTTCACAATCAAGTAAATTGTCTCCTCTTGGCCACTTATGATTTGTTGTAGGTGCCATGAATAATGATTTAGCGTTGTATGATGCTTTTGGTGTTGGACACAATCAGCTCGGAAAACCCTAGAATTTACTTACACAATCTCTTCAAACCTTCTTTTGTTGTTCTAAGATAGGCCTATCATCTCCACTTCATCTCCCTTGACTATATTTCCAAAACCTTAGGCTTATGGGCTGCTTGAGAAGAATTTTTAGAGTTGTCTTCTAAGTTCTCTATAGCCCTTTCAAGTTCATTCATTTTTGTTCAGTTCACCTCACCTTTTTCCCTTCTCTATTTATAATTTCTAAAAATCTTCAATTTATGCTTGGTTGTGCTGGTGTGCCTCTATCCATGTGATTTGTTGTCTTTGCTCCTTTCTTGGCACACTACTGGCCCAATCTATTTTAGGAAACCTGATTTTTCTTGAACGTAGGCTATTTCCTCCTTCTTTTTTGTGGATTTCCTTTAGTGAGGAGCTAGCCTCTTACCTTACCAATTTTCCTGCTGATAGTTACCTTGGCACTCCTGTAGAAATGTCAAAAATTAACAGTTGTCCTTTGCAGAATTTAAACTTGATAAGGAGGTATTCTTTGGAGACTTTTCTGATTTATCTTGGAAAAACAGGTGTTGAACCTCTTTCACATTTGATTCAGCTTCTAGTACATGAAAAACGGTGATTTAGAACACCAATATTAACCCTACAACCTATGAAACCATAATGACCTAATGGGAGGCTCTTTTGACTTGGTCTTTGACTGAAGGCTTGGCTTGGGATCTTCAGATATGAAAAATAGAGTTTATTGACAATTTGATGTATTGAAGATCCAAAATCCGATGTAATTTATTTATCTAAAGAGTCTACAGAGATAGCTTTAATACCATCAATGCTTGAGGCATTTGATGAACATGGGAAAGGGTAGGTTGTTTGGCAATCTTAGAGGGAAAGTGGAAGGGTTAAGCATAGGAAAAATAGAGTATTGATGTTATGAGTGTGAAAATGGGACAAAGATGAGTGGCATGAGCCCATGAGGGGTCTTCTAGGAGTGATAGGAAAATTAGGGAATAACATAGTAGTAAAGTAGTGAAAAAATTGTTTTAAGGATAAAGAAGGCAGTGAGATTTCTAAAACTCACAATATTCCTGAATCTTGTTTTTAGAAATCTAGGACAAGTATTTAGTCATCAACAACTAGCAAAAATTACTGATGAATACCACAGTAGTTTTATCAAAATGATTTCTCCAGGAAGAGATATGACTAGTATTTCCACTGATAAGATTAATGTGGAAGCTTGTGTCATGACAGGATCAATCTGATAAGTTTTCTCTAAAAAAAATATACGCAGCTTGGGAGAGGGAACAAAGCTGAATTATGTAGGCATATACCCAAGGTCTTGGTCACCGCTTCTCTAAAATACATATTTCTACACATGTGAACAAAGGAGTTGAGGTCGAACATGTGAGAAATCATCTAATTACCAGTCAATGATGAAAACTATTAACAGGCGCGAGCATTACCACCGATAAGGATGATGGTCTCCAAGATGCAGAGTAAAATATAGCGAGTAGAATCATTCAACTGCGAGCCAATGATGAAAACCCCCAATCAACCACAAGGTAACCTGCCACTGAGGTATGTAAGTCCCAAGGTATGGATATGTTTCTGGATCAGCTTTCTATATAATATTTTGAAGTCGATAGGAGGAGATATGTCAAAAGGCGGGAAATGAGGTGTCCTACAACAATTGACATGAAATGGGATAAAGATGATTTTGTTTTGAACATAGTCAAAATAAATGGTGAAAACTTACGAGGGGAAAATAATTTTTGGCATATGATGGCTTTGTTGATATAAGAAACAGTATATAGCATGATCTCTTGAACAATAGAAGGCACAAAAAATAGGGAAACAGGTACCTTAGACTCATGAACACCAAAGAGTGTTAGGTTTCAACAATGCAGGAACATCAGGATATGAAGGCTAAACTCATAGAATGGTAGGGTTCGGCAAGAAGATAATGCGAGAGAGTTTTCTGAGGAGTGCCATATTCAAGATGTTTTTTCCAAATCATCTTTCAAAGTGTGATATTCAGAAATTTGCATGCAGCAAATTGGAATATTAAATTTTGCTGATTTCACTTAGGAGATGAATAAATGGGTAAGGATGCCCATGCATAATAAAAATTTGAATAAAATCCCTCTCAATGTGAAAAGGGGATCAAAGCAAAAGCTATATTTCACACCATCATGTGTGAACAGGGAATTTTTCATGTGGACAAGGTCAAGTTTGACCAAGTCAATAGCGCTGGGATAGGAGGTGGAGAAAATCTTGTGAGACAACGCAGAGATAGTGGGAGGAATATTCCTTGGTGGAGGAAACCCTAATGAGTAGGGCCCAAGGCAAGAAGGCTCACACATATATAAAAGGAGGGAAAGGCAGCCATAGCAAGACATCTTATGAATGATATTTGATTTGTTTGTTTAGACTATTCTGCATTCTCTTGTTGTTTAGCAAAGTTGATGTGATGCTTAGCACAAGGATCTCATGTTTAGGAATCCTTCTCCTTTCTTGAGAGGCCTCTTGAAGGAGCTTGTACTTATTTGCCTCACATCCAAACTTGAGGCCAAGCATCCTCCTTCAGCTACAACATTATTTCTGCAACATTATAACGTTGTGTTCTAGGGTGTTGTAGTGAGGGTTTACAACACCACTTCCTGCACTCATTTTTCAAAGGAGGGAGCCTCCATTCCTTTGGGAGATCAGTAAGGAAGATCTTGGAGAATATTTTCATATCTTGGCACTTGGCCAAAGCACTCCCATCACCTACAGTGTAGAACCTTTCAGGATTTGCGTTCTTTCTTGCAGAGTTGCAGTGTGAGGGTCAATCCCCTCAATCTTGTCTTACTTTCTTGGAGAAAGGGCCAACCTTTCTCCCAAAAAGACTTGTAAGAAGGATCCTCCATTTTTTTATTATAAAACCATTTATACATAGTGCTTTAGCAGACTGTGTTATTTCAGATCCAGATCTACATATCTATGCATCTTGTACTTCTGCTTTCATGAAACCCTTGCCAGGTTATCTTCTTGATGTGTAAAAGGGGATAGATCCCTATTTTTATTCATGTTTTGAGTAATAAAACTAAAAATATAATATTTTCAGCATATTCTATCAGAAACCCTCTCTAAATTATGTTGTTCATGCTTCAGGAAATTTTTGTTTAGTCAAGTCATGGGATTTCAGTGTTTTTAAGCCATATTGGGACTAAGAGATCTATTTAAACAAGCAAAAGAGATTTCTTTCTGAATATTTTCTAGATGTGAGTCCCATATTACATAATATAAGGTATCCCAGTGCTATTTCTCCCTGTTATAACATAATTCTATGGGAATAACGTTTTTAGGGCTCAAAGTGCTACTTTTCCCCACTTTTTGCTGATATAATGGATTTTGTTTCTTGTTGTTGTACATGTGATTGATGGCTATGTGTTTCATACACATTTTATGATTTATTTCTCATTTATATTCCATTATTGGGCTTATGCATTGCTGCATTCCCATTTTGGGATATTACAGTGGTATCAGAGCATAGTCTTGGCTCAGCCTGTGAGTTTCAGCCATTATGCTATAAGAAGACAAAGAAGAAGATCAAAATGATGAAGAGAATGATATTGATCTCATCACTTTTTAGAACCAAGAAAAAAATCTCCAAGGAGGTCAAGCAGATGAAGAAATGTCAGGAAACTCCTAGAGGGTTTCAAGAAGAGGAAGGGCCATGCACTTCCTATTTTCAAAGAGGAGAAGACATGAAGCATGAAGAACACTTGGAATATGAAATTATAAGTGAATACCTTTCTGAATACAAAGCTAAAACTATAGCCTTCAGGAAGACTCTAGCTTTACCACAGTTCAATCAGCTGGAGGAAGAAAGAAGACCCTACAGCTATGGGATGATGAGAGGCAATAGATTCCTATTGTACACTTTTGATGGATCACTCACATGTGAAGCAAAGGCTTGGGTGATGAAGCTATAGGTTTTCTTCCTAATGCATCCATTAGTAGAGAGAGAGGTTGTATAAATTACAGAGCTGCACCTTGAAGGTGAAGCAAATACTTAGTGTTTCAGTCATTTGAGCCATGCAAGAGTGTTAACTCTTATTGAGTTCTCTCAAAGGTTGATCAGGAAATTTGGAAAAGGGGATGAGAAGCCCTCACCACCAGTTGAAGAGGCATGTACCAGCACTATTGTGACCATGGAGGAGGAGCCTTCATCTTCAACAGTTTGTCAAGCCAACAGTTATGAGGAAGGAACTCTTGCAACCCTACAAGAAGCTTCCAAATTTCACCAAGGTATGCTTAAGTTTCCATCTCCTGTCATTTCAGCAAATCTTATGGAGGGATCTACATCTTTTCATACTTTTGATTTAGAGCAATAGAATTGCACTGCACTGTACAAGAGCAGTAATGAAGAAAAGAGGACCCATTCCTTATGGGAGCATTCAAATGGCAGCTGCATTCATAAAGAAATGGAGGAAGAAGAGATATATGGTAGAAATCTTGAAGTGAGAAGAATTTTCTCCTTTCTAGATTACCCCTTCTCAATGAGCACTCCCCAGGTCAAACAAAAAATTCTACCTACAGTAGATCCAGAACCTTATTGGTTTTGGAAAGCCATTGATGAAGAAAAGATCTCATGGAGAGATCTCATTGGAGGTGCACTTCAACACATCATGGAGTGAAAAGTTCTTCAACAGTTTGAGGAGGTTTTTCCTCCATCACACTTGGATCTTTGGGGATTCAAGAGGAACATTGATGAGAGGTATTCTCTAGAAGATCTCCAAGGAGTTGCATTTCAACATCCCATGAAATGCAAGAGGAGAAATTTGGTTTGGGAGAATGGTAGTCTTCTTTGGAGGGGTATAAAGATGGAGAATGGTAGGAGACATCCACCGGTGGATGAATGGATGTGGATGGAGAGGAAGAAGCTGGAAAGCTACCTACAAATCTATGATACTGGGTAGCAAGAGGCTTGGCTGCGTTGGCTACTCTTGAAAGAGTTTGGACATTATCCTCTTTCTAAGGGTATGTGGGTGAAGAAGGTGTGGCAGGATACTTGCATCATTGGGCAAAAATGAGTATGGACACATTGTATTGATATGACATTCTTCATATCAATCACCATTTTTTCACTACATGATTTATGATGAAGATATGGGGAGGCAACAAAAACTTTTGTTGCTTTGGTTTTTCTTGGGAGAGCAAGGGCATATTTTCTCTCACACCTTGCATGATGTTGCAGGAGTAGGAGATGGCACTATCATGGTGCAAAGGGGCTACTCCTTGGCCTTAGATGTTCAAGAGGTACTTCCACCTTGGGAGGAACTTCTTATGTGTAGCAACATTATGGGAGATGCCTTTGACATTGTGCATCTCAAAGAATGGAGCTATGAGTTGGCAGGAGCCTATTTGCATAGGCCAACAACACTGTCATTTGTGAGCTTCAGGTTATTGATGGAGTGTCCGCAGGATCATTTCACAATTGATGCACTTGGTGAACAAGGAGGAGGTGAGAATGATGGAGTAGTGGATGGAAACATCTATTACATTGATATGATCTTCTTAACTTGGATTCCCAAGCATAAGAAGGGTGATCTTCCAGCAGCATATGATTCATTCCTTTTCATGGGAGCATGTCATATGGGAGGCTTGTTTATGGATCCCATCATCATCTTACTTTCAGTACATGGTGAGAATCTTTCTTTTTCATTTATTGATTTTCTAACACAGTATTTTAATACTCTTACCATTTCTATTCAGTGCATTGCTCCGCAAGAGAGCAAGATTTTCATTAATCTCCATGGTCAACATTGGGCCAAATTGTATGATGGAGATAGCCTTCTCTTATATGGCCTTGGGAAAGTGTTTTCTTTAATGTATGTTTAGTTGATGTGCCCAGCCATTTTCTATTTATCATTATATGTCATGACATACATAATTATCCATGTAACAAAAAACAACTTTCCATGTAATTTTCTGAAGCAGTAGTCTAGAAAACTGCGCTGTGACTACTTGGGAAATTGTTGGTACTTTCCAGCACCATATGGAACCTTCAGTATTTCCCTCATTGTAATGCTAATCATGATTCCATTTTCTGATTTTGTTATTACTATTATGGGGAGCATGATTGGAGAGGAAACACATTGGTTGGATGTGTTCTTTTGGAAGGAAGATTGCCACACATTTTGCATTACATGTTCTAATGGGAGCATGGGAGAAGTTATGGCCACCATAGCCAAACACTTGTTTCTTCATAAGGTGGGCCATGAGTTTGATGGGATTCCATATGGTGATTATTTCCTATCCATCACATATGGAATAGTTTGGGCCAGCTTGTTTCACAGCGTTGGAGAAGAGATCTTTGGAGATCTAGTCTTCATCTTGCCACTTGAGGGAAATTGTATTGCAGCCCAAGATTAGCAGACACTCTAAAATTATCATAAGTGGAGAGGAGGATAGCGTGGGGTAGGCTAATTTTTCTACCATGTTCAGATTTTTAGCCCACCTACATTACATGAGCTCAAGGTGGAGGAGCATTTTCAGGAGTTTCCATGTTGGGAGGTGAATCATTTTGTATGGATGATTGCTTGGGGATGGAGGATTCACATGGGAAGGATGTTTCCCAATACATTTCAGACTCCATGCCTTGAGAGGACCTCTAGATAGCACCTTATTGCCTCCTTGAGTACTTTACTTATTCATGATGATAGCCATTTGGCTAGCTTGCATGCTTGGGAGGGGCAATATGGAGATTCATTGATGAGACAACATCTCATTCGTTGGAGGAGTTCATCATATGTGGATGCTACAGTAGGAGGAAGGGAGACTCTTAAGTTCTATCCTTGCAGTTTCTTGAGGAAAAGCAACATTTGGGAGGGGAGGACTGTAATATTCCAAAATTTGCATGCAGCAAATTGGAATATTAAATTTTGTTAATTTCACTTAGGAGATGAATAAATGGGTAAGGAGACCCATGCATAGTAAAAATTTGAATAAAATCCCTCTCAATGTGAAAATGGGATCAGCATAAAATATGGATTTCACACCATCATGTGTGAACAGGGACTTTTGCATGTGGACAAGGTCAATTTTGACCAAGTCAACAACACTGGGATAGGAGGTGGAGATCATCTTGTGAGACAGCATAGAGATAGTGGGAGGAAGATTCCTTGGTGGAGGAAAGCCTAATGAGTAGGGCCCAAGGCAAGAAGGCTCACACATGTATAAAAGGAGGGCAAGGAAGCCATAGCAAGACATCTTATGAGTGATATTTGATTTGTCTATTTAGACTATTCTGCATTCTCTTGTTGTTTAGCAGAGTTGTTGTGCTGCTTAGCACAAGGATCTCTTGTTTAGGAATCCTTCTCCTTTCTTGAGAGGCCTCTTGCAGGAGCTTGCACTAATTTTCCTCACATCCAAGCGCAAGCATCCTCCTTCATCTAGAGCATTATTTTTGCAGCATTATAACGTTGTGTTGCATGGTGTTGCAATGAAGGTTCACAACAACACTTCCTGCACTCATTTTTCAAAGGAGGGAGACTCCATTCTTTTGGGAGATCAGTAAGGAAGATCTTGGAGTAGATTTTCATATCTTGGGAGTTGGCCAAAGCACTCCCATCACCTACAGCATAGTACCTTGCAGGAACTGCGTCCTTTCTTGCAGAGTTGCAGTATGAGGGTCAATCCCCTCAATCTTGTCTTGCTTTCTCAGGGAAAGGGCCAACCTTTCTCCCATAAAGACATGTAAGAAGGATCCTCCTTAATTTTTGTATTATACAACCATTTATAAATAGTGCTTTAGCAGACTACGTTATTTTAGATCCATATCTGCAGATCTATGCATCTTGTACTTGTGCTTTCATGAAACCCTTGCTGGGTTATCTTCTTGATGTGTAAAAGGGGCTAGATACCTATTTTCCTTCATTTTTTGAGTAAAAAAACTCCATATCTGATATTTGTAGCATATGGTATTAGAAACCCTCTTTAAATGACGCTATGCATGCTTCAGGAAATTTCTGTTTAGTCAAGTCATGGGATTTCGGTGTTTTTAAGCCATATTGGGACCAGGAGATCTGTTTAAACAAGCAAAAGAGATTTGTTTTTGAATATTTTCTAGTTGTGAGTCCCATATTACATAATATAAGGGATCCCAGCATTATTTCTCCCTCTTATAATGTAATTCTTCGTGAATAACATTTTTAGGGCTCATATTGCTGCTTTTCCCCACTTTTGCTGATATAATGGATCTTATTTCTTGTTGTTGTACATGTTATTGATGGATATGTGTTTCATACGTATTTTGTGAGTTATTTCTCATTGTTATTCCAGTATTGGGCTTATGCATTGCTGCATTCCCATTTTGGGATATTACATAAAGTATAAAGAGTGAGTCTCTATTTTGTCCAAATTTTTCCCCATATGATTAGGTTTAATGAGTCCATAAACTCGATGATAATTTAATTTTTAGGGAGTCTAAAAGAGATCGTAAAAGACAACTCCAAGGGGGTACCTTTGTCATGGTTTATGACCAGGTGTGACAAAGGGTTAATAGTATGCCCCACACATTTACTTTTCCATAAGTTATTCCATTGAGTCCAGATAACGTGATAAACCTATGTTCAATGGAATTCCACCTCATTTTTTATGAGTATGAGGAGGCGAAGTAAACTCAATATTATTCGTGAATTTTTAATGATTCAAATGAAGAAAAACTCGATCCTCTTCGTGAAATTTAAGGATTCCAATGAAGAAAAACTCGATGTCTTTTTAGGTTTTTAAAGAGCTAGAAAAATATGGAAAATAAAGGCTCATAATCTTCTTAATGGTAGTTTAACGAGCCTAAAGAAGTAAACTCAATTTGTTTTTTTCAGTTTTATGAGCTAGAAAAATTTCCTAAAAATAAGGCTTGATGCTTCTTCGTGTAAGGTTAACAAGACCGAAGAAGAGAACTCGAGGTTTTTTGGTTTAATGAGCGAGAAAAATACCATAAAAATAATGCTCGAAACTTATTGATCTCATGCTCGTCAATAGAAGGATATATTCAAGCATTTCATCATAAGCCCAACCGAAAGCATCGTGGAACTCCTTAAAAGGGGATGTGAAGTAATTTCCTCTAGACTACAATCTGCTCCAATCTGTATATTTCCACGATACCCGTTTTGGCCGAGATATCTATGACCAAAGTATTAGAAATATTTCCCATGTTGCCTTCCACATCGATAGTTTGAACAGTCGTATATGCAAATGGAACTATCTTGGGTGAGTTAAAAGGTGGGATTTTCATAGTGGTTGCGTTTAAAATCCTACATCAAATCATGGTGGTGAAACTCACCCCAAGGTCGTTCTTTTAGAGACACGATCTCTCGGGTAGCTTCATCTGAGGGTAGGAATTCATCAAGGAGATCTTTAGAAGGAACTGTGTTAGGTGAGAGGTGGTACCATTGGTCAAAACAAAAGTAGTGGAGGGTATAGATGATGATTGGATGGCTTGATAAGCCAACTCAGTTGGTGAAAGTGACATCTGATCTCCATAGGAATCCATTTCTAAAGGTGTTAGTAGGATCCAGGGGTTGATAGAACCATTTGAGATAGTGGATATCATTGAAACCATTTGTGTAACCTCGAGTGGTGGGAGACAAAAACAATCCATAAGGGAAGATTACTTCAGAAGACCAGTACTAATGCTGACATAAGATTCAGGGACTCCTCCTAATAGGGGTATGGTGCTGCTAGGCAATGTGGAATAATTTGGGGTGCAGAAGGATAGTTGTTCCACTGTAACTATGTTCCCATCCAAAGGAAAAAGGATGAGTCAAAAAACCTAAGAGACAATGGTGGTCATTGCATAAGACCAACTACGACCCAAAAGGATATTATAGTCGAGATGACGATCTATGAATTCAATGTCCACAGTTATCGTTTTCCCACTGAGTAAGGGGGAAGCTAGCAAGGTATCCTTTTGGGATGAAGGTGTGGTCGTCGAACACTTTGAGGGAATTCGATGGTGGAGACAGTGTAGGAGAACCCAAAGCGAGCTAGCACGCAGCTGACATTACACAAGTCGAAGCACCTTCTGTTAGTGTGAATTCTAATCGCAAGCGTACGAAAAAAACTCACTTTAGTTTTGCATAAAAAATAGCCCTAACATCAAAGATGGCTACCAATCTCCTTAGATCTGCAATTAGTTGACCAAGATAAATGCTACAAAATCCAGATCTATGCATTTAAAGACATTAAACACCAAATAAAAGCAAGAGTTGCTCCATGCATCCAATAGACAAGAAAAAAATATTTTTAATTTTTAATTTTATTTATGACACCTGGGAAGGGAACATAGAAATATGTTACTAGTTCCCCTCAATGGGATGGGTTATTGTATGTTCTCAGTGCTTTAGATCTAATAACTCTCTCTCTTGATGGTGTAGAAAACCCAAAAAAAATGGAACTCAAAGGGAACTCACAAGCAAAATGGTAGCAAAATATGACAATGATGGAGGATCAAAGTCAGACCAAAAGTATAGATCCAGAGTGATCTTTAGGCAACAAAGGGTAGTGAATGAATGGAAAAACTCTTCTATTTATAACAAAATATTGAGTTAGTCTAGATATTGGTGCATAATTAAAATATTATTCATCAAATCTAGATCCAACTTTTATGGAATATTTTATTATTTTTTTTGGAGGGAAATTTTTTTGAATTTGGTCAAATCCCTTTATTTGTAAATAATAAATAAATAAATGATTTATTTATTATTTTAAGAATATGATTGAGTAATAATTAAATAAATAGTGATTTATTCAATTATTTATAAATTATTTAGTGAAATTTAACAAGGAATATTATTTAAATATTGTTTTAAATAATTATTCCTAGAAAATAATAAGATAAATAGTGATTTATCTAATCAATTTTTCTTTTTTGGGTTAAATATGACCAAGAATATTAATCAAACTATTTTTTAATTAATTATCCCTTGAGGAAAATCAAATAAATAGGGATTTATTCAATATTTCCTCATGGGGTTTCCTATTTAGACCATAAACAACTTAATAAATTATGGATTACTAAGTTATTTTTCATACTGAAAGAAATTTTACTAGGGTAAAATTGGTTTTACATGGTGTACTTTGGTCCATTTAATAGTAACAAGTTAGATGACCAAAAATTGGTGTAACATATTGCCCCCCAGCGTGCGAGCATTAGGAGCTAATCGTATGACCAAAGTATGTTGTAAGAACTCAATCACTAGACACCGAAGAGGGAGTCAGGTAGAGAGAAATATAAGTAGAATAAAATGTGAGAGGACAAGACCCTGAGGAGGCGAGACTTACAAGTGTGAAAATTCTCTTTTATGAGTGAGTACCTGTTCTACATGAGGCGGGGGAGATATACCTATGCCCGCTGAGATAACAAAATACAAAGAATAATGTGTTTAGTAAACAAGGGATTGAACTATATAGTACATGTTGGCATAAGCATGGACCAAATAAAAACATGATAATGGATCCCACATGCATATTGTGCCTGGGACAACAACCAAGACTTATACAATAGTATCTGAGTACATGAGATATAAGTACAACCAAAGAGGCCTTGTAAAATAGGAAAGGGGTCTGAAAATCTGAATGATACATGCAAACTAAAAGGTGTTGTAAGTGGCTGAGGCCGGAACCATCAAATCTATGGAGCTACATCCAAGGCTGTAATAGAGAGGTAATCCGAGCATGTGGGCGGCTACCTGAAGGACCACCCCCTCATGAGGTCTGAAGCATCTCATTCACTCCCGGGAATCACCTGTACAATCTGTTGCGTCACTGAACCATCAAGTATACATATCTCGATCATGCCGTAAGGAGCTTGAGCTGAGAAACAATCAAGTCAAAGGGAAATAAAGAGTCCCTTTGCATTATCCGACGCACCGAACAAGAGTGGAAGTTAGAACCAAGGTACACTTCCCTCTAGACCTGTCTTCTGGAATGAATAAGCTGGTGTCGACAGAAGGAGGTCCACCATAGGTGAGGCAATAAGGGATCCTCAACTAAGGCACGAGACATAATAGTAGAGAAACTGATAGACTGACACTAGGGATAATGGTGGAATGGGGGTATTGAGTAGCGGGTTGACAACTTCCCTTGTTAGAGCATGAAGGGCATGGATGACCTGGCAGCAACTGACACAATATTAGAGGGGATAAGGGACAGTATGACTAAAGGCCACAATGTGAGACACAAGAGAGGAACAAAGAAATCAAGGATGGAGGAATATAGCAGGGTACAAAGGGACTTGGGATAGACTCCATGGATGTGATGGTGACTCAAATCGAATGCTCTAAACAAGGGCAACTCAATGATGCTGCCACACAAAATAGGCTCGATGGGGACCATAAAACATGAGTACAAGATGGTTACTCATGAAAAAAATTGACACAAGTATGGAAAAGTATGTAGGCGAATTGGTGCCCTAATTACAAGTGTTGAAAGTGAAGAAATTTGATTTTGAGAAGTGGTGAAGTGACCCTTCTTTGAAAAAATGTGTCCGACTGAAGTATCAAATCACAAAAAATTGAAGCATACCCATTTGAGAGCTCGGTGGGAGCTTTCCAATGGTGTTGACAGTTTGTCAAACCGAGCTACAGTTTGGTCACATCTGGTGAAAGAAAAATCTAGGGTTTCTCTTTTAATAAGGAATTTTTCCTCCAATTTTATTCATTTGCAAGTGTAGTTGTGGTGAATGTAGAGAGGAGAAAAGGCCCTAAATCTTGCAGCGATTTTCGTGGAAAAACCGACCGTTGGAATCAAGATCCGTTAGTTGCAGGTAAGAGGCCTAACCCTACTCTTTCATTTCAGTGGATTGAAAGTTTTTTTTAGGCACCCAGAGCTCAGGAGTAGACCCCTGCTCTTCTTCATGACTGAGTCGCACTTTTTGGGGAAATATCTGTGACCTGGGTAGTAGTTTATGGGCAGAAAACTGTGACCTATCCCAGGAATTGCCTAAAAAGTGCAACCTATTAGAGATGGGGAGTTTGGTGTTGTTTCTTGGCTGAGAGCTGGGTTTTTATGGTTGGATGTAGTCTTTCCTTTATGTACACTGAAAAATATAATGGTTTTGTGCAGATATGGCAGAATTGAGGATCAACTGGAGAGAGAGTGACCTCGACACGTTACGATCAGAGATCTGAGAGGAGCATGGTGTCCACATTGCATTGGCTAGGTTTGGGGTCCTAAAGTTTGTGGAGAACCCTTTGATGAGAGCTGGGGAGCCCTTGTTGGCCTGGATTGTCATCTATTGGGATCCGGATCACAAGATCTTTATAGTGCAAGGGCACCAGATCAATATGACTTTCTAGGATAAATATTTCCTGACTAGTCTCCCACCACTTGGTATGGTGGGGAATACGCAACCAGTGTTACTGCACAGGTGGAATATCATGGATTTTGTAGAGCGCCATTGCCGACTGGGTCTCCATGTGAAGGGACACAGATACTGATTGGGGATCTAGAGAGGCTACAGACCCGTGCCATGGCTGCATCGGTGCTGTGAATCTTGGGCAACTAGGCACTCCACCACATCACTCGGGGTCAAATGATGCTTGTTGAGAGTGTGTTGAGTGGAACCCACTATGGGTGGGCCCAAATGATGATTTCATCATTGGAACAACAATTTTCACTATGCAAGCGGAAAGTGAACCATGAATGTGCATACGGCACAGTGTTGTGCTCGCTCTTCTTTGAGAAGAACCTAACACTTCGACCTCATGTACAGATCCAAGATGGGGACCCAAGAGAGCCTAGGATGTGCTACTATGGGTGGCTACTGTGCAGGGGGGTGGGGCAGTCAGACGGGTGTTCCAACCGATTTTTTGGCTCATTGGGATCAGATGCCACTGTACATAGATGACTACCCATATGGCAGGATGATTTATCATGGGGACCCGAACTTGCCACTTCCGCCTGGTCAAGTATGGGGGTCCGATGGTAAGTGAAAAGTTGCTAATATTTTATGTGCATTGTAAAGTTTCAGAAGATTGAACATGGTACTGGTTCATTCACTTTTAGTATGTAGATACAACACCGGAGAAACCGGCTGGGTACATGGGATGGAATATAGTAGTAGGAGCTGCAGGACTTAGTGGGTTGAGAGCACCGCAAAATGAGGATGCAATGGCTCTCTTGGAGGAAATCTATCATACATGTGAGAGGCGTATGACCGGTATTTTAGAGCGTGGCTGGAAAGACTTGTATGACTAGTACATAGAGAGATGTATTGGTCTACCCTCGGAGTGGCGAGGGGTCATGCGGCGCATGGTGATGGCCGAACAGGGGATGCACGATCTACAAGCTGCAGGAGCAGAGCCATTGGCCCAAGATCCTCCAGATAGTGATTAGGTGTAGGTTCATCTGGTGCCCCCAGTTTTGAGTTTTTGTAATATGCTATGGGCATGTCAAATGTATCAGAGTTGATGGACTCTACAACATTTTGAACGACACATATAATGGATATGCATCATTTTTATGGTTTATGTTATTGTCTTGTGTTAAATGTGTGTGAGTGCCAATCTATAATATTGTTTTCAATGCTATCTACATTGTGATTTTGTGCTCTAGGAACATGACTGAATGTAATGATTTCAAATTCACGCATCAAATGCTTCACTCGTAAATATATTCTAAAATGGATAGGATTATGCACACGATAGACACCATTCAATTTCATGACAAGAAGTAGGGAATCTAAATGAAAATGAAGGTAAAGGATGCGAGGAGAAATAGCATCGGTTAATAAACCTCACGCTACATCATATTCGGTCTGGTTATTGGTGGTAGTACCAATGAAGATGTCATTCGAGAGAACAAGCGAATGTAAGGGGGTAAAAATGGCCCAACCTGCCGAGGCTAGATTTCAGGAGTAATGAATTGCACCATCAGCATAACCAATATAAGGTGTGGATGGGGGGTCCATTTAAAAGGTGCCACAAGAAAACAAATGAGAGGATGATGAAAAATGTTGGCATTCCGAACGCAAGGTAGAAATCAAAAAAACACTGCTAGAGGGAGTGCTCTGGGTAGGATGTCTACCACCCGCACACTAACGGGTAGGTGATGTGTGGGAGCTACCTTGGGGGTAGCTTCTGCTCAGGTCATGAAAGTCAGCATAGACACAGATGGTGTCATTCCTCTTATGGGCGAGAAAGATGAAGCTAGGGGTGGAAAAGGCTTCCATGATGTTGTCATCACAGTAAAATATGGGGTGACTGGTGAAAGGGTAACCACATGACGCGAAAAATATACTTGACTCATCAGCATGAGAAGAAAATTTCACATGCGCATCTTCATAGGGGGTGACATAAGAACAAGCAGATGTTGAGCCCAGGGTGATCGCTGTAGGGAGGTCAAGTGAAACAGAAGGGGACACACCAAAGGGGTCTTCCACCATGGATATCATGAATGATGATAGGTAGAGGATGGTGGCCGAAGGCTCTATCATCTCAATATAGGGAGGAGGAATGTCACTGGGAGTGGTAAATCCTCAGGTTGGACAGAATCATACTGCACAAGAACGGGAGAGGAAGACTGGTTATGTTCAATCTTGTACTCCCTCACTACCTCCAAAGAGGCACAGTAATGCGTGAGGCGGGGAAAAAGGTGGGTCTAATGGCCATGGAAATCACACAAAGCACATGGGTGGTTGGTGTGAATAGTCTTGGGGTTCTTGGCTACAATCGAGGAAGGAACAGAGGCTTCAGGGACCATAGACTCAGGGAATGTGACATTGACCATGGGATTGATACAAGGAAATTCAGGACAATGATGGGTGGCATGACCGACAACATCACATAAAGCACATAGGGGGTACGTTTTGGAGGCTGAGGAGGAGCAGGGTTCGTCAGGGAGGCCTTGTCTTTAGGTTCCTTCTTACGAGGTTTCCCCCCCTCACTTGAAAATTTTGCAATAGGAGTAGGTTCTTGTTGAGGTGGTTGAGGCACGGAAGAAAATGGAGGGGTCATGGCGACCGGTTGAACCGGGGTCAAATAAAGATAAGGTTTGGGTTGACCAGGCGGGACACTGGTTGGGGGATAAATGTACAAGACTGGGATCCTCAGGTTCATGTTAGGAATATATAAGGTAACCATCACAGGTACTGAAAATACTCTAGGAGGGGGAGCTAGAAACGGTATCTGACTGGAGGGGTAATGGCCAGGTGGGATAGCTTCGAGATGATTAAGGCTAGGAGGACCCGTTCTAGAAGGGTATATAGGCTCATGGATACCAACTGTAGATGATGGGACTTGAGGAAGGGGTCCTATAGGCTGATTCGAGGTGCTAGGAGTAGGTTTCAAGGGGCAGGGTTGTTGACTAGTCGAAGCGGGCCGCTTGAGGTCGGACTGGGATGATTGCATCATGCAAACGTTCGATGAGTTGGGATCAGATATAGGAGGAGAAATACCAGGGAATGAAAAAATAAAAGATGAGTCTTTGTAGACTCTAGGTGAAACACTAGACAAAGGTTCAATTATTTGTTTACGAGCCACTGAAGAGATGATGGACTCAGGGGATGTCTGAGACTTTGATTCGTAATATGTCAACTAGTCGATGGTGACAATATTTTTGTTGTGAGGAGATCACATCTTATGGTGAATTGCATATGGGACAATAGAAATTTCATAAGTGTAGCTACGACCCAATAGAATATTGTAATCTAAGAGGGCATCTATGACTTCTACATCAACACTAACAGTGTTGCCCGCAAGAGTAATAGGACAATTGCGGAACAGGCCAGAGGGCTGGGAAGAGTGGTCATCCCACACTGGGAGGGTGATAGTGGAAGGGGCCAACTTTTGGAGATCCAAGTTGCTTCCAAACCGAAGTGGACATCACACAGGTGGATGCCCCCTCATCAATGATACAATGGGAGATGTTGGCATTCCAGATCTTGACAGGGATTTGGATGACGATGGAAGTAGGAAGGGGGGGATGTTCTGACCAGTCAACATCGAAGATGATCAAATGATCATCTGAAGGATCCATAACACCCATGGAAGTTATTAGAGCTTTTCATTATGAAGGGCATGACTAGAGGAGTTCCAGTGTTGATATGGCAGTAGGGGATTGCGCCAAATCATTTATTATACTATACGAATAGGAAGCTTTACCAAAAGTAGCGTTTTGGCATAATGGTCCCTTGGGGATCATGGTATGAACCTCTTCCTTAGGCTGAGGGATCTGTAAAGGACCATTGGGTGTTGAAAGAGGCTCTATGGAACCTGAGGAAGGGGGCTCGAGGGCAGACATAGCGAGAGGTTTGTTGTACGGACGGGACCGAATCTAAAGGTTGAGGTCAATGGTAATGGGTTGGTCAAAGTTCATCATGAGAATCTAGTAATCAGAGGTACCCAATGGAGGAGGTTGAGTGGCCGTGTTAGCTCGAGGGGTCCTGACCCAGGTTCGGTATGCAAGGTTTGCCAACAAACCCCTATAATACTGGCCCTTTCGGTAGTGACCTGCTTGCACAGGTCAAAGTATCACCCGAAGTAGTATGGGTGGGTGCTAGAACCAGGTTCTCGCACCCTGAGAAAGGATGGGTAAAGCAAGCAGAGTTGCACTAGGTCCTGTAATCCCCAATTACCTTGTTCTACGCAGGGTTAATTAGGTCTTTTTTCACATCCACGTGTGCTATATCTATAGTTATATGTTTTTATGACAATAACACAGTAGTAGATAAATAGAATAGAATAGATCTAGATCCAGAAACACACTTACGCAGATCTTCGCAGCTTAAAGACAGAAAATACACATACAGCAATTACCAACAGTTCGCTCCAGATTACTCACAGATTTAGTTCTCTATCAATCCTTCTTATTTATTCATTCATCAATTCTTCCTTACAATTCCCTTCCCAACCTATGCACATAGCAGTAGGGTCCACACACAGCTAGACTTGGATCTCAGCGCACACAGCCAGCAGGAGTTCGTTCCCCCAAACCCAAACAGATAGCTTAAATCACAATTCGCATCAATATCTCATCATATCCTACCTTATAATACAAAAATGGTCCTCTATTTATAACAATATAGCCTAAACTTTCCTATGGTCTGCAAACCATGGTTTTCGGACCCCTGGTTTACCCTTTCACCCAATACAATGCTTTTGGGTCTTTGACCCACCCAAAACCCCTCCGCTAGATTAAATCTAATCAAAAATATCCAAAATGGACCAGTTTCATAGCTTGTTAGGAGACCCTATTCCAACAGTCCCCCAACACAATCTTGTGACTCATCCCGAGTCACTGCAGCTGCCATATAGTCATTGAACCCGGTAAGGCTTGAGTCGACTACCATTGACAAATCCTGGTACGATGTCTCCATGCAAGGTAGCTAGCTGGACTACTCCGCCATTCATGATTTCCATAACTGTGTAGGGACCAAGCCAGTGCTATCGAAATTTTCTTGGATGTTTCGCAAATTGGCTATTGTATAAAAGGACAAGTTCACCTGCAACGAATTTCTTTTGGCAAATATGTCGATCATGCCATGATTTGTCACAAGCCTTCTGAACCTATTGATGAAAATTAGCAATAAACCAATCTTCCTCCAGAGCCACAATTTGCTCAAGACGCTCCTCTATGATATCGAGGTCCACCATATTGGTAAATGCTACGATGCGTAGGCTAGGAACAACATATTCAATGGGCATAATGACCTCTTTTCCATAGACCATCCGAAAGGGGGTTCTGCCTGTTAGCTTCTTGCAGTTCGTTCGGTAGGTCCACAGAAGAGAGGGAATGCAAACATCCCAGTCACTACGATTAGCATTGCAAACCTTAGTTAATGCCTGTTCCAAAATTTTGTTAAAGGTTTCAACCGCCCCGTTTTCCTGAGGGTGGTATGGGGTACTCTTTGCATGGTGGATCTAGAATTCCTCATTCAAGGCTTGAATCGTTTAGTTGACAAAATGTGTACCTCTGTCACTCATTAGGATTTTTGGGCAGCCAAACCTGGTCAGAAGTTTCTCAAAGATGAAGTGTGCAGTAGTATCCGCAGTACAATCCTTCACCGCTTGTGCCTTAGCCCATTGAGTGATGTATTCAATGGCGGTGATAATGTAGCGTGCACCTGTTTTCTTTCCTGGCAGATTGATGGGTCCTATAAAATCAATGGCCCATTTGTCAAAAGCCTGTAAGCCACTTGAGGCTGTAAAGGCATCTCATCTCGGCATGAAGTTCATCCTGTGCACTGGTAGGTATCGCAAGACCTACAATAGGTGTAAGAATCTTGATGCAGAGTACGCCACCATAACCCAGCCCTCAAAATATTTTGTGTTGTTGCACGTCCTGCATAGTGGCCTCTTGCGACACCTTCGTGTGCTTCTGCTAACACAATAGGTCATTCATGTTCTAGGACATATCTGCGTAGTATTTCATCAACACCTAACTTGTATAACTGACCAGCGATGATAGCAAATTCCACTACCCAAGTAACCAATTCCTTATTCTGCTGTACCGAATACCCACCCGAGGCTATGCCTGTAGTGAGGAACTCAATGATATCAAAAAAGTGTGCGTCAACCACCTTAATGGTAAACAACTGCACATATGGCAAGCCTTCTTCCAAACTAGTAGGTTCTTCCCCTGTTTCAATGTGAGACAAATCATCCAAGCTTGCATTCAACCTTCTGGGCTTGAAGATGATCTCAAAATGATATTCCTGAAATAGCAACGTCCAACAACAAATCTTCCCCCCCAACACAAGCTTGTTGACCAGGTATTTCAAAGCCAAATGATCAGTGAACATTTTAAAGTGTCCACCTAGTATATAGTGCCGATATTTCTGTAGCGCATAGACCATAGCCAATCCTTTGCGCTCAGTGGTGGAGTAGTTCCGTTATGCGACCGAGAGTTTCCGACTCGCAAAGGCAACCGGGTGATCAATATCTCCTTCTCTAGGTTGAGTGAGAACATCTCCCAAGGCGATGCCTGACACATCCACATGTACATGAAATTCCTTTGACCAGTCAGGAAATATTAGTATGGGGGCAAAGATCATCTTCTCTTTGAGCATTTCAAAGCTCTTCTAACATTCATCATCCCAAAAGAAAGAAAAATCTTTTTTTAGTAGCTTTTCCATAGGTGCTGTAATCAAGGCGTACCCTTGAATGAATTTCCTGTAATAGCTAGTGTGTCCAAGAATAGAATGCAGTTGTTTCTCCATTGTGGGGACTGCCAGGTTTATAATTACGGCTACCTGCGCAGGATCAACCATCAATCCCTGCCAACAGACTATGTGTCCGAGCAGGATTCCAAATGGCATACAAAAGATGCACTTCTTAATATTCAAGGAAATCTGGTGCTTCTTGCACGCATCCAAAATTAGTCGCAGGTTAGAGACATGTTCCTTTACTAAGCCAAAAACCATCCAGTCATCGAAATAAACCTCCAGGAACTTATGAATAAATTCCTTGAATACAGCAACTACGACCCTTGAAAAAATAGCAAGTGCATTTTTGAGACCAAAGGGCATATAACCGTATACTGGAAGGACCCCCATTCAGTTTCGAAAGTAGTCTTACTACGATCTTCAGGTGCAATTCAGATCTGATGGTACCCTGAGAACCCATCGGTGAAGGAATAGGCCTCCTGTCCGCCCACGCTATCAAGGATTTCATCGAAGAAGGTTGTAGGAAAGGGGTCATGGATGTAGGCATCATTTAACTTGTGCAGATCCATGCAGATGCATATTTCCCCCTTGGTCTTCTTTTCGTGGATGACCATTGGACTTTCCCAAACTGACTGCTCAACTGGTTCAATGATACCTGCGACAAGCATTTTATCCAACTCTTCCTTAACCTTTTTCTTGTATTTAGGATTCAGTCGGTAAGGTCACCGCTTGACGAGGTATGCCTCAGGTTTCAAAGTGATGTGCATAATATCGAGGTCCCCAATGATGCCCTTGAGCTCAGAGAACTTTGTCGGAAATAGGTCCTGATACTCCATGAGTAATTCTGCGATTTTGCCTACAGTCCCTTCATCCCAATAGTCCCCAATCTTAGCTAGATTAGGGTGTTCCTCCGTCCCAATACTAACGTCACGCAGCTTAAGAGGCTACGTTACGTCAGTATTCTGCAGTGATGGCCCCACGACAGCGCGTTCTCCTTCATATTTTGGGACGAAAATGTTTCGAGGATTATCTTCTTCCTCATCAATCACCAAGCTCCGGCAATTGGCTATGTCTTGCATCTGTGCTTCCCATGTCAGGACCATTGGGGTGGCGTGGTGGGAATAATTCTTAAAGACAAATGCATCAATGTCCTGCAAAGCTTCATCGAGCATCTCTGTTCCCCCAATCAATCCAAATGTTCCAAAAAATTCCTCCTTTAGCACTTCCCAGTGGCTGGTGCGTTTGTGCAATTCCGCATCTAAGTACCAAGCAGCTAGGATAGGACCCAGGGTATGAAAAAATAGATGGACCCATTCTTCCATAGTTTGATCGGACCATTTGGCCATTGAGACACACAGATGTGCACGAGGGTCCTCGGGTTCGAGGAGCATCCTAGTGCGTATGTCAGCTGGAGGGGCAAATCATAGGAGCATCCTTTCTCGACACATTTCCCAATCCAGGAATGCTTTCTTGTGGGTGTCCCACCAACGCGTGGGTGTCCCGTGCATAGCCAAATTAAGGGCCCAGAGCCATCTTTCTCTTGGCACACTAGCTTCTAGTGTTCTTATGAATTCCTGGACACTACCAGCCTCATCAAAGTGGGGTAGATATCTTACCTCAGAGGAAATGCAATAGATGGTTCTTGCGACCCGGAGGCAGCGCAGTGCCAAAACCTCGTGTAACCAGTTTTTCCAATTTTCCAGTTCCTCATCAGCGTCAAAACAACATTCGTTATCCCTCCATAATATCTCATCTATTGTGGTTTTAATCCTGTCTTCATCCTGCGTAGTCAACCTATAAATGTGGTCTAGTTCCTCCCGTTCGTAGGCGAGTTCTGTATATCGCGCGCCTTTGGCTGGATCTAGTGGCACTATTACGCATGTGCCGTTGTTTTCAAAAACCATGCTACGCTTCTTGAGATTGATGACAACCCCCATGTCTATAGCCCAATCCAGCCCGAGTAGTGTAGGGTACAGATCCACATATTCCACGATTTCGATGACCTCAAAGTCAGCTAGGACTTTTACTCCCGCGATATCTACCATGACTCTTGGCAACCATCCTAGCGGGATGATCTTCTGTTGATTCGCCATGCGCAGCTATATAGTGCACCATTCCAACTTAGGTTTGCCCATTCGTTGCCATGTCTTATTTGGTAGCACGTTCACATCCGACCCTAATTCGAGAATAAATTGGTCCATCTCGTAGTCGATAATCTACGCAGTCAACCACATTTCTCGTCTGGTGCGTTTCTTGTAGCCATATAGCCAGTGGACACCTCTGGTCTCAGAAATTGTGTTGGGTTGGGCTGCGCAGCTATGTAGTAATACTTGAAGAGTTTCTACAGCCAACTAGTTACGTAGCAATTTCAAGCATGCTTTTAGAAAGGGCTCAACTTCTTCCTCTTTCTTGAGGTGCACCGGAAGCTACGCAGGGCCTGCCCGTAGTGCTTTTCCTGTGAGGTGCACTACTCCCCTTGCTCCCTGGGTGACCATCTTGCTGCGTAGCTCAGTTTTAACACTTTTCACATTTTTCATAGGGGTGGGCTATTTTTCCCGCATTTTGGCTATCAATATCGAGCAGTCTTCAATCTCATGGTCAAGCTGTCGGCAATATTTACAGGATTTCCTGGTGGGATTTGGGCAATCCCTTGCGAAGTGCCCTATCTCTCCACAGTTATAGCAGATCACCAGCCCCTGACCCCATCCTGTGCTTCCTCCCCGACCTCCCCTACCCCTTGTTGGGGAGCCACCAAAAGTCACGGGGGATCTCAACGACGCGGGATATGATTGTACCCTATAGAGGTTTCCCCGATCTACTAATAATTCATATGTGCGACAATTCTACTCATCGTGCCCTACCGATCGGCATAACCTGCACCATTGTTGCTTCAGATCACCCATACTTAGCCGGGGACACTGGTGCATATCATGTAGTCTCGCTACCCGGCAGTCATCACATCAGAGCGCAGATCTGCCAGATCTGGGGCGCAGCAGACTAGGTCCCCCTGTCTGTAGGTAATCCGCCAATAGGGGACATTGGTCCTTGGCATGGCCAAAAACCCGACATCATATGCACTAGAGGTATGTGCTAACTCCTTTTTCCCGTCCCATCCACAAGCTCTGTATTTCCATGTGCATGGCTCTGAGCTGCTCTCGAATCTACTGTACTCCCTCCAACGCGTCGTCCTTGGGCGCGGCTTCGAGCTTCTTGCGACTCGAAGTTCTATTGGCCCATTGATATGCATAAGTGAGGTAGCAACATGGCGATGAACCATTCCGTTTTTTTTATGTCGTCATACTTGAACCCTCCTTCCCTAATTGCTTTCTTCAATCGCTGATTGGCCTCCCACACTGACTCAGATGTACCTTGCTTGAAGTCTTTTACTTCTGCTACCAACTGAGAGTATGACTTCGGCTTTTGGAATTGTTGTTTTAGGGAATCCTTAATATTTTGAATGGATTCGCTTCCGTTTTGAGATATTTACCGCATATACGAATCCAACGCTCTATCTTTAAAGGCCAAGGACAACTGTGCTCTCTTCACAATATCGCTCACCACCCCCTGTGCCATCCATGCCGAGTTGGCCATGAACCAAAAACGATCCATGTCTTCATCAGTCGTGCCTTTAAAGGTAGGTAATTTCAATTGTACTACCATGTCTCCTTCTAGCAAAGCTCTGGTTGAGGGCTTGCTCTCTCGGGAGCCTCACGAACCTTGTGTCGTTGCTCTCCTCGACGGGCTACGGAAAAAGTGATTCTTTTCTAGATCGGTTTGATAATACTTACCACTCCGTGTTGTACTCTCCTTCGGAGTAGTGCTCATTCACTTCTGCGTCAGATCTTTAGTATTTTATTGTCAGTACCAGATCACTTCCTCAGAATTCTTCGGGTCCAAGCAACAGAACCATTTTTTGGCTCGAGGGGTCCTGACCCAGGTTCGGTGTGCAAGGTTTTCCAACAAACCCCTATACTACTAGCCCTTTCGGCAGTGACCTGCTTGCGTAGGTCAAAGTCTCACCCGAAGTAGTATGGGTGGGTGCTGGAACCAGGTTTCCTCGCCCTGAGAAAGGATGGGTAAAGCAAGAAGAGTTGCACTAGGTCCTGTAATCCTCAATTACCTTATTCTGCGCAGGGTTAATTAGGTCTCTGTTCGCATCCACGTGTGCTAGATCTATAGTTATATGTTTTTATGACAATAACACAACAATATATAAACAGAATAGAATAGATCCAGATCCAAAAACACACTTATGCAGGTCTTCGTAGCTTAAAGACAAAAAATACACAATACAACAACTACCAACAATTCGCACCAGATTACTCACAGATTCAGTTCTCTATCAATCCTTCTTATTCATTCATTCATCAATTCTTCCTTACAATTCCCTTCCCAACCTGCACACACAGTAGCAGGGTCTGCACACAGCTGGACTTGGATCTCCGCGCACATAGCCAGCAGGATTTTGTTCCCCCAAACCCAAACAGATAACTTAAATCACAATTCGCATCAATATCTCATCATATCCTACCTTATAATACAAAAATGGTCCTCTATTTATAACAATCTACCCTAAACTTTCCTATGATCCACAAACCATGATTTTCGGACCCCTGGCTTACCCTTTTACCCAATACAACACTTTCAGGGCTTTGATCCACCCCAAAACCCCTCCACTAGATTAAATCTAATCAAAAATGTCCAAAATGGACCAGTTTCGTAGCTTGTTAGGAGACCCTGTTCCAACAGGCCGCCTGATCTTCAGGGGGTTGGGTAGCCACGAATCCTTGTTGGGGGAAAGGATTGGTAAACACAGCCAACTATATAGGTGCAGCATGGGGAGGAACCGAAGGGGAGGTGTTACAGGTCAAAATACCTCCTCATCAGCTCAAAGGGGCAGACAAATATGGAAGAAGTACAAAGACCTAAATTAAACCTATTTCTGCCAGGGTAACGCATATATAGAACATAACAAGAGCGTTATAACGCAGGCAAGCAATACATTGTCCATGTTAGTGGCTAGGGAAATGCTCTGTTTACACTGGAGGGACGCGTTACCCGTGTTTTAAGTTTGAATTGGGAAAATAGTGCGAAGAAAGATTTGAATCTCCGACTTTCCCTCACAAAGGAGTCAGTGCACAAAGGAAACTGTAGAAGCACCAGTTCATTATTGGTCATTGCCATAGAATACTGAACTCCAAGAGAGGCAAAAGCATGGAGATCAAGAAAACATCTAAGCCTTTTCCATTCCAAACTAGTGGAAAGAGAAGTGCAACAATGGCCTTCTCCCTCTCCTATAAGAAGGAGCTGAAGGCTCTTAATTGATGGTCGAAGGATTGCTCAAAATTTCTTGTATACTTGTGGAATAGAGAATAGTGTGACATTGTGAAGGCCAAGAGTCAAAGAGGCTCCTAGAGAGCTTGTTGGCTTGGACTTCTTCACTTGATAGAGAAGAGAGATTGGGAGACTGAGGAGGGCTTGGTACAACCGATGGTTGTAATCCTCCTTCTTTCAAAATCAATAGAACTATGTTCGTTTTGTCCATTCGATGCTTAATGTTATATTGTTGTTTCAATATTTGTTTAGTATGATATGAATGGCTCATATGTGTATAATCTAGATGTTTATTGTTGATTTAATTGATAGAATACTTGTTATATTAGAAGTTACGCGGGTGCTTTGACTGATTGCAGGTCTCAGATTTGGAGCCGGCGAAGAAGGACTCTTACTTTGCTGCTCAGCGTTCTCCAAGAGATTCCAAGACAGTCAAAGAGGTAATTTTCTATTGTATTCCTTCAAGTTATTTCAAGCTAATATGAACATGCTCATGCCATCTTTGTGAACAGCATAGCTAATATTACTGTCTGCCTCGGGCACCGGAAAGCCCTGAGAGGGATATATGAAAACCAACCACCCAAGCAGTTTACCCTAAAGCAGAATTGGTGACTCCACTGGGGAGTTTCCCCATAGTTTCCGAACTATTTTTCCCTTCATTTCTTCTCTCCTCTGTTCAGTATCCTTCCGACCATTTTTTGATGCCCAGTAGACATACCAAACGCTTGCAGAGTTCAATCCTGTGCCTGTCTGGCCAACTGAAGAGCTTTTCCCTGGTTAACGCGACCTATGCAGTGTATCCAGTGTGTTATAACTTGGTCTAGGCTTAAATACTGTGCGTTATAACTCTGTATTTTCTCACAGACAGAGCGTTACTCAGCCAAAAACCCTGTTGTTCACTACTGTGACTGTGTTTTAGCTGTAGAGTTTTTTGGCCACCAGTACCTTTCACAGACCAAATCCCTGTGCTTGTCTGCTAAACTGGCATTGATTATTTGTTTCTCTTATTTAGTTAGTGTGCAAAGCATTTACTTTTTTAAAGAGAAATATATTTTTTTATTTTTCTGCATTTAGCTAAGTTTATTCTGAAAGTTTGGTTCACAGACTGTTAAAAGAGGTAGATAGAAGTCTGAATCTTAAAATTTGAGCTGTGTTATTTACATGTTGGTGCATGGATGATTGAAAAAGAAACCTCTCCTTGTAGAAACACTGTTCATTGAAGTTAATATTTAGAGCATGTTTTGCATGGTTTCTTGAGTCCGCATCTCACTATACTTCATACGTCCATTTCCCCTCCGCAAGACTAATAACAAAGTACACTAAAAACAAAGCGATAATAAAATCAATCTAATAACTCTTTTTGAGCTCACACAAACAGTAGTTCAGGCTAGGATCTTGGGTTAGGAAAGTGAGAAAACTACCCAAGATTTCAAAACTTGAAAAATAGAGTCATTAACGAGTGAAATCCTGCTGCACTCACATTATTGGGACCGTTCCTTTACCGGAGCTCAGCGCGAGACAACACTTGGGTGCACTAGAAGGTAGCCCGCCTTTGACTGCATCCTGTGGGTGTGTTATATATTGGGGTTCCCTTCGGGGATGTCGAAACTAGATCGGGGATCTAGGTATTCTGCCCATATAGCACACCGTCCTTGACCGTGGACCCCCCTGATGATGTCTGTGATTTGAGGTATCTTTAGTGGCCATACTTTTTAGGGACTTACACAAGGTGACTGGGACGGGCTGTCCTGGTACCTGAAATAGACGGACCCACTCTGTCTTCGGTCTTTAGGAGGGTACTCGTCTTCACGAGAGTGCTTACACCTATTGTCTGAGGTTCGGGCGAAGCTCTAGAGTGACCGTAACTGTACTTTCGACCAACCCTCTCTGTATGCTATTGTGAGACTGGATTTCATCACCAATGAACGGTAGTACTCAGACAGGGCACCCTATACTGGCTGCTTGTTGATTGATTTTAGAGAGTTTTTTTTCTTTTTAGTAAGTGTGTGGTTACTGTCACTTGAGACTTCATAATATATCACATTTTAAATAAAATTTGTTAAAATTAAACCGGTCACCGTGGCGTCCCCTGACCCACGCCGTCTGTCTCGACGACAGCAAGGTCTACCTCCTCTCACCTTAGAGGAAAGATTGAACCTTGGTGAACCCGGGCCTTCTACGGAAGAGCAATCTCCTCTGACTAATATGGACTATCACATAGACCCTTATCAGCCGGAACTCCCGGAGGACCCTTTCACTAAAGGCGTTGTACCTAATTACAATCCTCCGCTCACTGATCCGTTAGGACCTGTGATAATCCAGATTCCACCGCGCCAAGATATGTCTGCGGCAACACCAACATTTATTTCTCCACCGGTATCCACAGGGTCGATACCAATGGCAACCAGTCCTGGTTCGCCATCATCCTCCCCGCCGGTGGTCAGTTCTATGCCATTACTGGGTAACCCAAGTATTCAACATATGCCTACCCCCAACCCTATGGTCAACACAACTATCAGTAGTTTACCGAACCCTTCGGCATCTACTCCTACCGTGACCACGTTGGGGACCACGGTAGCTCCTCCCACGAGCACAACTACTTCGGTGCCCTTTAACAACCCTTTCGGTTGGAACCCTCTGTTGAGTTCAAACCCCCTGGCCACTATACCAGGGAGCAGTGTTATCAGTACACAGGTAGCAGGGAATATTTCTCTTCCGATGCAGTCCTTAGGACAAATGGGACAACCCATTGTAAATACTATCCCCTTAAGTGGTTCAAACATAGGTGTAGGATCTATACCGTTGCCAAATTATGCAAGTACTAGTATGCCTCCAGGAAACTCTATTGCATCCATTTGGACTAACCAACCCCAACCTCCATCTGGAGTGGGAGGGCACTTTTACGCTGGGGGAAACCAACCATTTGCCCCTTAATACACTATGCCCTATGGACAGCAACCGTATGTTCCTACTCCTCCACCTATGGGAGGTTTTTATCAAAGTCCCACTTACCCTTCTGGTAACACATGGATGGGGGGACCCTATGGTCCAAGTAGTCAGCCCATACTGCCTTGGTTAGACTCAGGGGAAAATCCACAATTGCCTTTCTTGGCAGCTTTGGACATACCCGACATCCATAAGTTGACAAACGACCCCATCAACCACAACTCGCTTTGGCCTCCTATACCACATAAGATTCCTTCAGATATCCCGAAGTTCGATGGGAAGCATGGAGACGACCCGGCCGCACACATCACTACCTTCCATTTATGGTCCATATCCAATTCCATGGTAGATGATAGTGTCTGCCTTCGACTGTTTTCCCGCACCCTTACAGGCAATGCCGCCAAGTGGTACATTGAATTACCACGCGACACCATCAATACGTTTGGCGCTTTAGCGACAGAGTTCTTAAAGAACTTTCAACTACCAATTAGAGTGGAAACCGGCACATAATTTTTAACATCACTGCGCCAAGACACCGCCACCCACATCTCCGACCATATTCATGAATGGAGACGTAGGAGGAGGCTTGTCAAAGCGCCAATACCGGACCATCTCTTAGCCAATTGGTTTTGCAAGTCTCTTTTACCCCATATCTCTAAAGACATTGGCCTTTCTGGTGCGGTGACAGAAGATCAATGTATTCGTCGTGCCCAGCACCTGGATTTGATCTATTCACAATCCGGCACGCTTTACGATCTGCTCCTCCATGCCCCTGGTAACCCGAACCCTCCGGCTACTAAGAAAACCGGAGCTCATGCCGACGGCCTCGTTGGCGCGATCTCTGGTGTAGCCACCAATCAGTCTCGGGGGCAAACCTCCCAGCCATCCTCGGCTGCCACCGCCCCCCATCAAACGACTCCTCTCCTTTCCGCTGAGGTAAATTCGGTGCAAACCTCACAAAAACCCAACGGGAAAAATAGGAAGAATAAGAAGAAAACATCTTCTTCGGAAGAGCAGTCGAATAATCAGAATAACTCGAATCAGAAAAATGCTGCTAATGAAAAAGGAAAGGATAAACCCATGAGATTTCCTTGTAAAATCTGTGCGGAGGACCACTTGACATACAAATGTCCTCGGTTGCAGGAATGCACCGATTTTATTGCTAACAAGGATTCTGGGAGAACACCTGCCATTCTTCACAATCCTTTCCCCAATCAACAGCAGCAACATCAACATATGGTTGACAACCCGCCACAACCCCATCAACAGGGCAATGGTGGTTCGTATCCTTCCGGCGAAGGACCATCTGCCATTTATGGCATCGAGATTATTGACCTTCAAACTCGCGCCAAGCTTTATGGAACTCCTACCATAGATGCTCAGGAACCTGGAACTAGTTCCAATCCGCCGCCGCCCAACGATTTGCATATTGAAAGGTCTACTGTTGAACCTGTAATTCGTCCCCCTAAAGGGACACTTCGATGCACGACTCATAATACCTCTGCATGTGCAGCCCAAAACTACAATATTGTAGAAGATTTTGCGCAGGCACCGTCAGCTATGTCTGCACTTGAAGTATTACAAACCTGTCCAGCACAAAGGAAAGCCTTGCTTTCGGCCATTGGTGGAATAGATCCCCAGGATTCCATGCTAGCAGTCTTTGATATGGAAAAGGCTAAACCTCGCCTCTCGCATCAACTCTCATTCCAGGTGTAGGTTGTGTCGAAAGGGAGACCCATCCATCGCACTGTCATAGACGAAGGTGCTTCTACCTGCGTTATGTCACAAGCTTGCTGGCTCAATTTAGGTTCTCCTACTCTAACCCCGCCATCGAATTCCCTTAAAGCTTTCGATGGCCACACGTTCCTACCCAAAGGATACCTTGCTAGCTTTCCCATCACTCTGAGTGGGAAAACGGTAAACGTGGACGTTGAAGTCGTAGAACGTCATCTCGACTATAATATATTGCTCGGTCGCAGTTGGTCTTATGCTATGAACGCCATTGTGTCTTCGGTCTTCCGACTCATCCTATTTCCATTGGATGGGAAAATAGTCACGGTCGATCAGCTATCCTTCTGCACCCCTGATTATTCCACTTTACCAAGTAGCTCTGTACCCTTAATAGGAGGTGTCCCTGACTCTTACATCAGTATCGGTACCGGTCTTCTGAAGGCATCTTCCCTACTGGGTTGTTTTCCTCTACCGCCGCCTCAGATCCCAAACACGGTTGCAATGATATCCACCTTTTCGGATGGCTCTATCGACCCATGGATCATTCCGGCGCCTTCAGATATTGAATCCTGTGGAGATCAGATGCCGCTTTCGCCGGTTGAGTTTGCTTACCAAGCCATCCAAGTCGCATCTGAACCCTCCATTGATATGGTTTCGACTACAGGTACGACCCTCTCTCCCATCACGGTTCTCTCTAAGGATCTCCTCAATGAAGTCTGGCCTACAAACGAAGCTATTCAAGATATCATGTCATTAGAAGAACGACCTTGGGGAGAGTTCCACTATCGCGCTTTGACGATTGATTCGGAGGCGATAAAAACTGAAATCTCGTCTTTTGACCAACCTGAGATAGTTCCCTCCTCTTATACGACTGTCCACACTATCGATTCAGAAGGGAACATGGGTAATCTTTCCAAGACACTGCTCATTGATATCTCGGTCAAAACGGGTATCGTGGAAAATATTCAAATTGGAGCCGACTGCAATCCTGAGGAAATTGCGGCCTTCACATCTCTTTTTAAAGAATTCCGCGATGTCTTTGCTTGGTCTTATGACGAAATGCCTGGCATAGATCCTTCTATTGTCGAGCATGAAATCAAGACTTATGACAATGCTAAACCTATCCGACAATGACTCAGACCTATTCACCTGCGCAAAGTAGCCGCCATTAAGGTCGAAGTAGAAAAACTTTTAAACGCTGACTTCATTTACCCCGTTCCCTTAACTGAATGGGTTTCCAATCCGGTTCCCGTTGATAAAAAACAAGGCACTATTCGAGTTTGCGTCGATTATCGCGATCTGAATGCCGCTTGTCCAAAAGACAACTATCCTACGTCGTTCATTGATCAAATTCTCAACGATTGTGCCGGATGCGAATCTTTTTCCTTCATGGATGGATTCTCGGGATACAACCAGATTGCCATAAAAAAATACGACCAGCATAAAACTACTTTCATCTGTCCTTGGGGCATCTTTGCGTATAAAAAGCTCCCATTCGGCCTGAAGAATGCTGGAGCAACTTTTCAGCGGGCTATGGACTATGCTTTTCATGACATTCGACATATTGTACAGGCGTACTTGGATGACCTCCCGGCTCATTCCAAGAAGCGACGAGACCACCTGGCTCATTTAAGAGAAATTTTTGCTAGGTGCAGGTTCTACAATATACGTTTGAATCCTCATAAATGCGTATTTATGGTCGAGTCCGGATGATTGTTAGGTTTCATTGTTTCCAAGAACGAGATTAGGGTTGATCCCGATAAGGTCAAAGCAATTGTAGAATTGCCGGCACCACAATCCATCCTTCAACTCCAAAGCTTGCAGGGGAAGGTAAAATTTTTGCGACGCTTCATCGTTAACTATGCTGAGATGACGAAAGGCTTCATGCGATTATTGAAGAAAGGAACACTATACTTGTGGGATGACCAAGCTCAACGGTCATTTGATGCTTTGAAACATGCACTTGTTTCAGCCCCACTCCTTAGTGCCCCCGATTACTCACGCGACTTTCTCCTCTATCTCGCAGCATCACCATCCTCACTTGGAATGGTTTTGGTTCAAGTACACGATGACGACAGCGAACATTTGATTTACTATTTATCGAAAGGTCTAATCGGACCTGAATTACGTTATTCACATGTGGAGAAACTCTCTCTGGCGGTAGTTTTCGCCGTCACCCGACTTCGACATTATATATTGCTGCGACAGACTACGGTGATTGCTTTGGAGAATCCCATGCGACATATCTTGTCTAGACAAATTATTGGAGGGAAATATTCCAAATGGATCGTCATCCTCCAACAATTTGATTTGGTTTCCACGGCTGCCAAAGCAAAGAAATCCCTTGTCTTCGCCGAATTATTATCGGACCTTCCCAGAATCGACCCGGCAGAAGTAGCTCATGATCCATTCCCTGATGAATCTGTCTACTTGGTCGAATCTTCGGACCCCTGGTATGGAGACATCTTAGTCTACCTAGAAACTCAACGCTTCCGCCCAGCTCTCACGTCTGATGACCGTCGTTGTATCCGCCACCAAGCAAAGCGCTACCTCGTGCTAAATGATACACTATATTGTCGTGGTGTTGATACTATTCTCCGACGTTGTCTCACTATCGATGAGGCATAACGCATTTTGAATGACTTCCATGCAGGGGCATGTGGTGGTCATCTTTCGGGCATAGCTACTGCCCAAAAAATCTTGCGCGCCAGTTACTGGTGGCCCACTTTGTTTAAAGATTGCATTGCAGCAGTCCAGAAGTGCCATCCATGTCAAATTTTCACAAAGAAAATGCGCGCACATCCTGCCCCCCTTCACCCGGTTATCTCCGTCGGTCCTTTCGCTAAATGGGGAATTGACTTCGTCACCTGCAATCCCGCTTCGGAAAACGGACACAACTACATCGTGGTTGCGGTTGATTATTTTACGAAATGGGCTGAAGCCCTTCCCACTTTTAAGGCCGATGGCGAAACCGCCGCTCTCTTCCTGTTTAATCAGGTTATCTGTCGGTTCGGCATACCCCTATCGATTTTCACAGATCATGGATCTCACTTTCAAAATCATATGATGACCGAATTAACATCCATGCTAGGTTTCCGAAAAGATCAATCTTCGTCTTATTATCCTCAAGCTAATGGTCAAGTAGAAGCCATAAATGGCGTTCTCAAAACCATGATTCGTCGATTGGTCGGAAACCATAAAACCACATGGCATCGAAAGTTATATTCTGCGTTATGGGCATACCGAACGTCAGTTAAAACTGCCACAGGCTTCACACCTTTCCAACTTGCTTTCGGCCTGGAGGCAGTACTTCCGATTGAGTGCGAAATCCCATCACTTAAACTAGCCGTTGAACTCCTGCCTGGCACCACCGCCACAGAAGAGCGCTTGCTCTCGCTCGATCACTTGGATGAAACTCGTCGAGATGCTACACTAGCACTCGAAGCTCACCAGCGTCGAGTTAAAGCTCAATACGACAAATCTGTCAAGCCTCGTTCTTTCCAAGAGGGCGATCTTGTTCTACTTTATGATCAAAAACATGACCTCTTGGGGGCAGGAACACTCCAACCATTGTGGCTCGGTCCTTACATCATTACTAAAGCCCTCTCAAAAGGAGCTTATGAACTACAGGACTGTAATGGAATTCCACTCGAGGAGCCCCACAACGGGCTCTATCTGAAGAAGTATTTTGCCTAGTTTCACACTAGGCATATGCTTTGTAATTTTATGTATATAAGTTTTGCCTATTTTTATTTTGATGCTTCTGGATTATTTGTTTGGTTTGAAGTGTTTTTCTCATGTAATCTTTTTCTTTCGCACATATGTCATCACACTCGTTATCATACGTCGAGTATGCAGACGGTGCTAGTCGTCACACTAGACACATTGCTTCAGCTGCTTGGGTTCTCTATACGCCTGAGTCGGACCTTCTTGGTTCCGGGGGGATCTTCCTGGGTAACGCCACCAACAATGTGGCCGAGTACATGTCAGTGATCCAACTCCTCACGGAAGTGGCATCTCATGACATCTCCGATTTAGTGGTCAAGTTAGATTCCCAACTCATCATTATGCAGCTAAACAATCATTACCGCGTCCGCCACCCTGTATTGTTACGTTATTTTTTACGAGTGCGACTTTTAGAACGTCAATTTCAAACAATCACATTTGAGCACGTTCCTAGAGAATTTAATACATTAGCTGACTCTTTGGCAAATTATGTGTTAGATTGGCATTTGTCACATTTATTGTAAAATATTTACTCATGAGTACATTTTTTTTTTATCACATCAAAAAATGCATAAAAATTTAAAAACACAAAATCACCAAAAAATATACATAGATATATATGTCATGTCCAGTACATAGAGAACATCAAAAAGGAAAATCTCCCAAAACTTGGGGTGTTTTACAAAATTTGGCTCACTAAGCCATGCTCTGACACTAATACATCTACTCCAAGCAGCTAAGCTTGATGCTCATAATAGCATACAACTGCTCTAGCTATCCTCCTTAGAGGAACCAGGTATCTCTTTGGCACACCCACTGTATGCCGCTGCAGACGAACTGGAACCTCCCGCATAGGAAGTGGCGGTATACCCATACTCAGACCCTCCAAGTTCCTGGAGAGTTCATGTAAAATCTGGGTGTCATCGTCGTCGCCGGCTTCCGCCTCCTCTACAGGTGCGCCAGCCGCGGGTAGCTGCAATCCTCGCCGTGCATAGCGAGGGGCCCCAGCTGGACGGACAGGTGCCACATCTGTGTCAAGCAAGCAAAAGTTTCATGTCAAAACTTAATTTTCACCCCTTTTCAGCAAAAAAAAATTACATAAACATTCAAAAGCTAAAAAAAAAAAATTCTTGAAAAAACTGATCATTTTTTCTTACCATCGGGCCCCCACTGGGTGCCAGGGGGCAAGACTAGCTCGGGATCGCCGGTGAAGTTCATCCCTGCATAGGGATAATCCTCAATCATGATGATCTGAGAGTCCAGCCAATCAAAAAATCCCTCATCAAAACAATGACGGACGGGACCCTCTTCAGTCCGTGGAAGCAAAGTGGCCCACCGAGCCTGCCTCGGCTCGAGTGGACCCAATGGCGTTGTAGGGATCCTAGGCCTCATCAGTGGTATCCGCTCCAGTATGAAAGAAACAATCAGTGTACCGTACCCAAACTCTCTTTGAGTACGGGTCTTGCATGCAGTAAGCTCTGCTCGGACCCGACGGACTACACCGTCACACCAGTCGAAAACCTGAGGCTGCATACAATCCAAGGCTAAGAGCATCTGGGCCTTGGTCGCCACATGCTGACTCTTGGCACCTGCCAAGCGAACAATCATCCATAGAATAGACCTCAAGGGTCTCAAAGTCACCTATGCAATAGGTATCCGGTTACTCACAGCCTGGGTGCCACGTATGCAGTGCGCATGGATCAAATCAGTAGTGGAACGAGGGTTAGCTCTGGACCCCGTCAAATTGGGCCTCGCCCCACGACATGACAAGCCGGTCAAAAAGTAAACATCATCTTTTTCGATGGCGAGCTCGTTGCCACCAATCCGAAAGACATGATGCCGCTTGTCCCACTACTGGATCAGCCACCTCAGGAGGTCCTCTTGACCCCTCATCAGTTTTAAACGGGCATACTTAAGCAATCCGCACCTCCGGAGAGCCATTAAACTTGCTGCATCCGTCACCATCTCTCGTTCTTCCCGCTCATGCTCTCTGTCTTGCCAGATACTCATGATTAATAGCTAAACACCTGCAAATGAAACATTTCCAACCGATTAAAATTTTCTTGGACCACTTCAAAAATGAAAAAATTTAATTGTTAGAAAGCATGTTGCGCCTAACGCGGGAGATAATACAAAACAGAGCGTTCTAACACGTAATTCCCTCACGGGTTATGCGTTTAACGCGGTTGTTGTACTCCTGACCCGCGTTAAGCGCAAATATTTTTATAGGGCCTCAAAATTTCCTAATTTTGAACCAGCAAAAACTAAAAAATTGGCAACTAAATGATAACAGGAGGTTCTAGCTCTTACCTGGATCTCGCGGAATAGAAAACTGTTGCCCGGATCGACCGTAATCACCAGCTAAAGTTTTCACCCCTTTTCCACTCCAGAGCTTCTTCACAGCACTCGAAACAGTGAAAATGAATGTCTTCTGACCTTCTTATAGCAAATTCTGGGGCATGACTCTCTTAGGTCAGTCGGCAAAGTCGTGATTCCTCGCTGTACACATGTCGCAACTCTTGAGATTTGGTACTGATGATTCTAATAAGGGATCAAGATTTATGAGCAGACACACTCATGTTTTATCGAGCATTCTTTTTATGGTATTTTTCTTGCTCGTTAATCCAAAAAACCTTGAGTTGTCTTCTTCGGGCTCGTTAAACTTATACGAAGTTGGCATTGAGCGTTCTTTTTGTGGTCTTTTCTTGCTCGTTAATCCGAAAAACCTAGAGTTTTCTTCTTCAGACTCGTTAAAACCATGGAGAAGTACTGAGCATTCTTTTTAGGAATCTTTTTCTCGCTCATAAAACCAAAAAAATCCCGAGTCGCCTTTGTCAGGCTCGTTAAACTACTGAGACAAAGAACAAGGAGCCATTCTTTTCCTCTTTTTCAAAGCTCTTTAAACAGAAAAATTAAATCGAGTTTTCTCCGCGTGACTCGTTAAAATTTCACGGAGGTACCAAGTTTTTCTTTGTTGGACTCATTAAAATTTCACAAAGAAAATTGAGTTTACTTCGTCTCCTCGTACTCATAACGAAATGAGGTAGACGTCCATTGAACATAGATTTCTCACTTTTCCGGATTCGATGGACTAACTTACGGAAAATGAACTATTTCGGGCTTACTATTATCCCTTTGCCGTGCCCGGTTATCAAGACATGACAAAGGTACCCCAATGGAGTCGTCTTTTACGACATTTTTCAGACTCTCTAAACATGAAAAATTCACCGAGTTTACTCGTCTGGACTCGTTAAACCTAATCAGATAGGACATGGAGTTGTCTTTTATGACATTTTTTCAAAGTCTCTAAACATGAAAAATTCACCGAGTTTTCTCATCTGGACTCGTTAAATCTAATCAGATGGGGCACAGAGTTGTCTTTCCTGACATTTTTCAGACTCTCTAAACATGAAAAATTCACCGAGTTTACTCGTCTGGACTCGTTAAACTTAATCAGACGGGGAAAAATTTGGACAAAATGGATACTACCTCTGTTACATTTCCAAAAAGGTCGATTTGGCAGCAAAATTCTTGAACATGGCACATCCCAGAAAACTCTTTCGCAGTTAGCCAAACCCTACCATCTATGAGTATTAGCCTTCATTTCCCAGTGTCCCTGCACCGGTAAAATCCTAACACACTCTTTGGTGTTCATCATGCTTCAGCTGCCTAGTACCCTGCTAGAGTGCCTTCTATTGTTCAAGCAGATCTCGTTATCTACTGCTCTTGTTATCAACCAAACTGTTCATTATGCCAGAAATTATTTGTCCTCTAACGTTCCCATTTACTCTTCCTTATCTCAAATCATAAAAAAAATCAGTTGGTTTCCGTTTCGTGTTGACTGATGTAGGACGCCTCAGTTCCTACCTTTCAACAGATCACTTCCTATCGACTTCAACACCTTATCTAGGAAATTGATCCAGAAACCCATCAGTACCCAGATACTTGCAGACATCAGTGGCAGGGAGTCTTGTGTTTGATCAAGGGTCTTCATCATTGGCTCTTGGTCGAATGATTCTACGAGTGTTCGACTTCAACTCCTTTTATTCACACTCGCTAGATTGTACTGGGCATATTAGGGACCATCATCATTATCGGTGGCCACCTTCACGTCTGTTAACAGTTTTCATTATTGACTGGTAATCATACGATTTCTCACATGTTCGATGACAACTCCCTCATTCACATGTTGAGAAATATGCAGTTTAAGTGAATCGGTGGTCAAGACCTTGGGGCAAAAGGCTACACCATTAAAGTTGTGTTCCCTTCCCCAAGCTGCGATATTGTTTATGGAGATAGCTTCTTCAGCCTGATCCTGTTATGAAAGACACTTCCACATTGTGCCTATTGGTAGACAGATTCTTCATATCTCTATTCTAGAGAAATCATGTTGTTTAAAAGCTACTGAGCATGGGACATGCCCGACTCTAGGCAAATACTATATTTTCTGACATATGTTGTTGTTTCAGGTTTTCCTCAGTCTTTCAATCTCTTTCTCTCTACAAATTATAAAGTATTTCGGCCATCGTCTTCGTCTCTGACCTCACACTTTAGGGGGCATCTGTTACAGGTCAAAATACCTCCTCATCAGCTCAGAGGGAAAGACAAATATGGAAGAAGTACAAAGACCTAAATTAAACCTATTTCTGCTAAGGTAACGCATATATAGAACATAACAAGAGTGTTATAACGCAGGCAAGCAATACATTGTCCGCGTTAGTGGATAGGGCAACGCTTTGTTTACACTGGAGGGATGCGTTACCCGTGTTTTAAGTTTGAATTGGGAAAAGAGCGCGGAGAAATATTTGAATCTCCGACTTTCCCTCACAAAGGAGTCAGTGCACAAAGGAAACTGCAGAAGCACCAGTTCATTATTGGTCATTGCCATAGAAGACTGAACTCCAAGAGAGGCAAAAGCATGGAGATCAAAGAAACATATAAGCCTTTTCCATTCCAAACTAGTGGAAAGAGAAGGGCAACAATGGCCTTCTCCCTCTCCTATAAGAAGGAGCTGAAGGCTCTTAATTGAAGGTCGAAGGATTGCTCAAAGTTCTTACATACTTGTGGAATAGAGAATAGTGTGACATTGTGAAGGCCAAGAGTCAAAGAGGCTCCTTGAGAGTTTGTTGGCTTGGACTTCTTCACTTGATAGAGAAGAGATATTGGGAGACTGAGGAGGGCTTGGTACAACCGATGGTTGTAATCCTCCTTCTTTCAAAATCAATAGAACTATGTTCGTTTTGTCCATTCGATGCTTAATGTTATATTGTTGTTTCAATATTTGTTTAGTATGATATGAATGGCTCAGATGTGTATAATATAGATGTTTATCGTTGATTTAATTGATAGAATACTTGTTATATTAGAAGTTACGCGGGTGCTTTGACCGATTGCAGGTCTCAGATTTGGAGCCGGCGAAGAAGGACTCTTACTTTGCTGCTCTGCGTTCTCCAAGAGATTCCAAGACCGTCAAAGAGGTAATTCTCTATTGTATTCCTTCAAGTTATTTCAAGCTAATATGAACATGCTCATGCCATCTTTGTGAACAGCATAGCTAATCTTACTGTCTGCCTCGGGCACTGGAAAGCCCTGAGAGGGATATACGAAAACCAACCACCCAAGCAGTTTACCCTAAAGCAGAGGCTTTTTGTCCTCAGGATGTTGATTGAGCTTCCAACATCTGCCGCATTTGAGGTAAAAGAGGACAATCATGGGTGTAGTGACCATAGACACCACAACAAGGAAAAGGTTTGTTCATGCAAACAGGCCTGTCCTGCTTGGAATGAGTTCCATGTTGCTAGTTAGCAGTGTTAGGTATATTCCTTTGGGGATTGGGTCCTATATTACCAGGGGTAGATTGGTTTTGGTTGCCTTTCCTCTTCTTTTTGGAAGTAGGAGGATTAGTCACACCATGTTGTGCATATACCTGAACCTGGGGGGGTGGTGGCTGTTGTTGTGGGGGTTGAGAAGGCAAGGGAGTCTAAGGTGCTAATGCTGGAGGAGCTGGAGCACCAAGCTGTGGATACGGATAATAAGGGGTTTGGAAAAAATTTTGGTAAACAGGTTGGGCAAAAGGAGGAGGCATGTCATATCCTCGATACATGATACCGGGAGGGGGAAAGTGCTGGAGGAGTTGGCCCCTCCTTGAGGGAAACCATAACCCATGGGAGGATGAGTGTACGGATGAGAAAGGGCTCCAATGATACCATCGGTGACATGGGATGCCCCTAGTAAAATAGCACCACCGGGTCTAGGGAGATTAGGTAAGATGGTATAAACATAACTAGATTGTGCATAGATCAGATCATATTTCAACTCAATCTGGAGGGCAGCTTCTTCGGTCTGAGGGAAATGAGACGTGAAATCTTTGCCAATAGTAGGCAAAAGGGATCTAAGAAAATAGTCCATGTAGACACGGTCTTTGAAGGTAGGGGCTCGACATAGGATCTTTCTTCTCTGCCATTCCTGGACAGGATCAGATAGGCAGGTCGCAAACTATTGATAGAAAGAGGTCAAAATTTTGGTACTAGTGTCATAATGAAGGGGAAGCTGGAAGTAAGACAGAAAATCCCTGGAAAGAGTCGCAAAATTAGTATGAGAGATGGAGGCCTGGTCAACATACCACTTAGAAGCTTCCCCAGTAAGCGTACTCTAGAACAACCGAAGATGGACAGAGTCATCGGTGATGGAGTTAGACGAACACCACATGTGGAAAGATCTAACATGGTTTGTAGGATCTTCTCCAATAAGACCTTTAAACTTGGGGATGTCGGAAGGGAGCTTGGTTGGCATAGAAGGCCAACCAGGATCATGGTGTATGGGGTCATTGATCAACTGTTTAAACTAAGGAAGACTGAGACCTTCCATATAAGGGAGCAAGGGATCAGTCGGGATAATTCTTGTTGTGGTCCCACTAGTAGAATTCCCAGCATTAGGGCCGGGGCTACCACCAGCGTTAGGTCCTAAAACAAACATGGTGAAGGTGACAAGAGGAGAACTGGGGATAGAACCAAAAGTGGAACCCAATGAGCCAGAAGCATGTTGGGAAAAATACTGAGAGGGGGGGGGGGTGAATCAGTATTTACTGCATAATCAAATCTTTTTACTTTTTCATTCCTTAAAACCCATACGCTACTTTCCTTCAGTAAACTAGCGTCTATACGCGGATCCCCTTTATGAAACTAGCGTATACACAGAGATCTAGATATGTCTTTAAATCTTTACTTAAACCATTCCATCATTTATTCTTCAGATATTCAATAAGCAGTAAACATGTGCAGTAAGAACAGAATAAACCATCACACGAAGCATCACACATGAACACCAGGATTTTTAGGTGGAAACCCAAGTCGGGAGAAAACCACCGCTGCAGTTGCTCAGTCTTCAATATTTTATTATAGAGAAAACATCTTACAACATATGTGCTGGTGCAGACTCCTACCAGCACGCAGGCACCCACCTGCGCTCGTTTACCAGCCTCTCCTGGAAGGGAGCTCCAACCCCCGGACTCGTTTACCAGCCTCTCCTGGAAGGGAGCTACGACCCCCCGATCTCGTTTACCAGCCTCACCTGGAAGGGAGCTACGACCCCCTGACTGAAGGCTACAACCCTCAGCACCACCTTGGACCACGTTTCATCAATTTTCACACTGGATCCAAAAACTTCAATAGAACAACATTTGCAGGCCACATTTCATCATATTTTCATACTGGACCCTTTCCATACTTTTAAGTTCAACCATTCATTACCAACAAATACTTATCAACACAGATCAGATAGCAGAAATACAGCAGAACAGATCAGATATTTCATACCCCTTGCTTCAGCAAACCCTAGTTTGCATACGCGCTTTCCCTTTACTGATGTCGCGTATATACGCGCTTCCGTCCATACAAACCGACGTATACCTCAGTGTCTATTTTATTGCGCATATGCGCTTTTACTTCAGCGAAGCTGTGTATATACGCGCTTCCTCCACGGTGAAGTAGCGTATAGATCTTCAATCATTACAGAGCAGCATACTTCATCAGATCAGACATTCAGCTCAGATGTTCGCCTAGATGTTCGCCTCATCACAGATCTAGGCCTTCCATAAACAGATCTAGCAAATACAAGTACATTTCAGATCTAGAAGTCCCACTTCATCATTTCTTCATAAGTGCATCATAGATTCAGATCTATCATCAAACGTTTACCCTTTCCATACAGATATACTCCACAGAGAAGTATTCATTCAAGCTCAGACATCTTGCTCCCACACCCATGTCTTGCACAATGAATTTCTTCTCCTTATATAGGTTTACCCTTTTTCAATACCATGAGCCCCTTTTTCAATACCATGGGCCAAAGCAATACCATGAGCCCAAAACTACCTGGACGGGGTCAATTAGGCGGATCATTACCCAATACAATGGGTCAATACCATGGTGGTTACCCCTGGTTTTGCACTTTTTGAGCGCTTTTACCCATACGCGACTTGGAACGTTTATTCCCGCGTGCATACGCGACTTCCCCTAGGCAAATCCGCGTATACAAAGAGACATACTCTTTTCATCATATTTTGAGCACATTCTGAATTCTTTTCTTCATCGCCTTCTGTACACACTGTAGATACATCATGTTTTCTTCATCAAGAACATATTCTCTCTAGCACAACTTCATCAAGTAAGTTGTCATTATCTTCATCAAGTGGGTTGCCTTTCAAGGACAACACTCAGCATCATATTGTCAACAAACATCATATCACATCAGATTTACATCATTTACCAAGTCCATCAAGTCAAGCATAACTTCATCAGGTGGATTTCCATCAAGGACAACACATGTCAACAGTCGTATGTCTTCATCTTCATTCAGTGGGTTGCCATCAAGGACAACACTCTGCATCATATTTCCAACAATCTCCCCCTTTGGACTTGATGGCAACCATGATGGTGTTTGGTTACCACAACAGATAGATACATTAAGAATACAATGACACCATGTCACTCTCTCCATTTTTGTCATCATTCAAACACCATGAATACAATGACACCATGTCACTCTCCCTATTTTTCATGTCACTCTCTCCATTTTTGTCATCATTCAAACACCATGTTACTCTCCCCCTTTGACATCAAGGGCAAAGGGCACATCATTATCTTCATTCAAACACCATGTCACTCTCCCCCTTTGACATCAAGGGCAAAGGACAAAACCAGCAGATCAAAACCAACACACTCACCCCCTTTTCTCCTCATGTAGAAGAAGCGTTCTGCAGATCTGATGTCTACTGAAGTGACCAAGCTCCCCCTGAGTTCATGCTGAATCTTCAAACATATTTTCAATGAAGTACATGACTCTATGAAGTTCCTATCACCAATGACTCACACTTACATCAAATATCCAACCAAGTGGATTTACATATGAGACTCAAGTACCCAACCAAGTGGGTTTACAAATTTGACTCCGCTACCCAACCAAGTGGGTTTACAAGAATGACTCAGCTACCCAGCCAAGTGGGTTTACAAATTGACAAGTCCTTACATGACTGAATATTACAATTTTCTCAACAAGACCTTTTCATCAAACTACAAATATAACTTTTAAGACCAACACCAGAAAGTCCTCAAGAAAGAGAACAAATTTTCAGAACCATCATAATGCCAACACTGCATTATACTTAGCAAAGCTAATGCTCCCCCTGAATCTGTGCAACCAAGAAATATTTCCAAAGACTAAGGCTCCCCCTTAGTTTGTGCATCCTGAAAACTTCCACCAACAAATCATCAAGGCATCTTCATCAAAACATTAGAAACAGAAATATGAGAACTGGAACACCACCAGAGATACCAAACAGTATCAGAGATACCAAACAGCACTGCAGCTGTGCTGAAGAGAGCTGAACCAACCAAAAATTTCCAGAAATCAAACATACGCGGTTTTCTGTGCAGGAACTCGCGTACATACGCGACTGTGTTTCAGGAAACTCGCGTATCCCAAGACATATTCTAAATTTCAACCAGATCTGATTCTCTGTGAGGCAAAGACAGTGTTCAGCTTCTTTCTGAGACATTTGAATGCTTCCCTGGACTACAGATAGATAGAACAATGTAGTGGTGTCTTCAAGCGTCTTCCAACGGTTGTAGCATCAGCACAATAGTAATCAAGCCTTCCGATTCTTTGCAGCATCAATACAATCTTTCCAAGAGGGATTCTCATATCAGAACAATATCTTCACATAGGTGTCAAACAATCATCCAAGTGGTCCAACATCATGATCTTCAAGATTTAACATGAAGGATCTCTCAACCATAGTAACAAACTTTGCATGATTTATTTCTGAATCAAATGACATCCAACTCATCCATGTGTGAGTACCAAAGATACTTATCAGCAACCAGGGCTCAAAAACTCATCATAATAAACCATGGACTAAGTCATCATTACTTAAGCATGAGTATCACAAAAACCAAAGAATAAGCAGTCATATTGCCAATAATGCAATCATTAGTATTCAGCCTGTTGCTCCCCCTAAATCAGTGCTCTTCCCTAGCTTGTGCAATCTGAAAACACCTTCAACAGCAAGTCATCAACAACAATCTCTGCATGATCTGTCCTCATCTCTGAATTATAAGACTTTCATTTCAACAGCGAATGCTCTTCATCATAAAGCAACCAGGCTTCCTCCATAATCTTCAACACAAGAACCCATGTATCATTCCATTATCATGAGTATAACCAGAATGATGCTAACAGTGCAATCATCAGCAGTCAGACTGATGCTCCCCCTAGACCTCTGCTCCAGATCTTCAGCTATCAGATAAATTCTCTTATCATCAATGCATACGCGACTGTGTCTGCTGGAACTCACGTGTATACGCGACTTTGGTTAATGTAACCCGCGTATGGAAAGTGAAGCATAGAAAATTTTCATCTTCCTTCATTTCCTCCTAAGCTTGTATCTCCTGTACCTGTCCTTTTCACATCTGATGCGCTGTCAGAAGTAAACATAACCAGAATAATCAAATCAACCATGAGAGTCATCATGCATTGCTCCCCCTGTGACGATACATTACTAGATCACATAATGTATCTCACATCATTCCTGCAGTCAATCAGAGAAGTAAGCTTCAGAAGCGGATGACTGCAGTAGGGTCAGAGTTCCCTACATTTCTGATCGGTCCTCCTTATTTCTCCAAATTTGATTGAACTTTATAATTCTGTGCTGGAGATTGTCCACTTTCCCAGATCTGTTCATCCTGCATTCTTTTTCTACATGTCCATACTTTTTACAAGCATAACATCTCATGTGTCCAGAAAAATAAGCATAAGAATCATAATGAGTATTTCTAATCTCCCTCCTTTTACAATCAACTGCTTTATGACCATACATGTTACATGAGAAACAATATCCCTTGAAGTTACTAGAGTACCTTTCTGAGTAGAACCTGTTTGTTTGTGGCTGAATTGTTCTGCTTCTGCAATTTGCTGCAACATGCCCATAATTATGACATTTAAAACATTCAACGTTCTTGAATGAATTCCTTCGAGAATTCATGAATGTTGGTTGATCTTTTGTTTCTTTCAACACATCAGGTTTTGCATTGACATCCTCTGAATTTTTGGCACTTCCTTGTGAGCTAGATTCTCCTTTAACAATTTCATGGAAACCAAGACCATGTTTGATAGCAGGAGACCTTTGATTACTCAGAATATTGTCCAAAATATTAGTACTATCTTGAAACCTCAAAAGTTTAATATTTTCTTCTAATTTACCTTTGAGAATGTTTACCTCAACCTCCAAGGCTTGACATTGCTTTGTCATGCTTTCTTCTTTCCTTCTTCCATCTTCTACTTGATCCTTCAGATTTAGAATCTCTTCTTTCAACCAATCTTTGTTTTCTTCACATGTTTGTTGTAGCTCTTCATTCTTCTTCTTCGATGCTTTGAGATCTTCTTTCAGAGATATGTTTTCTGCTTTAAGTCCAGCATTCTTCTTATTTGATTTTTCGAGACCTATTTTGAAGGAAATGATTTCTGCTTCAAGTTCTTCATTCTTCTTATTTGATTCTTCAAGATCTGCTTGTAGACAGATGATTCCAGCTTCAAGTCCTGCATTCTTCTTGTTTGATTCTTCAAGATCTGCTTGTAGACGTTCTATGATAGACCAGATTTTTGCTCCAAGTTCTTCATTTTCATTTAGTTGTGGAGGTTCCTCACTCTTTCCCATTGTTACGGATCTCCTTCAAGCGATCAAGCTTCTGCAGAAGGACCACACTCTGATACCAATTGTTGGGAAAAATACTGAGAGGGGGGGGTGAATCAGTATTTACTGCATAATCAAATCTTTTTACTTTTTCATTCCTTAAAACCCATACGCTACTTTCCTTCAGCAAACTAGCGTATATACGCGGATCCCCTTTATGAAACTAGCGTATACACATAGATCTAGATCTGTCATTAAATCTTCACTTATATTATTCCATCATTCATTCATCAGATGTTCAATAAACAGTAAACATGTGCAGTAAGAACAGAATAAACCATCACACAAAGCATCACACATGAACACCAGAATTTTAGGTGGAAACCCAAATCGGGAGAAAACCACCGCTGCAGTTGCTCAGCCTTCAATATTTTATTATAGAGAAAACATCTTACAACATATGTGCTGGCGCAGACTTGACCAGCACGCAGGCACCCACCTGCGCTCGTTTACCAGCCTCTCCTGGAAGGGAGCTCCAACCCCCCGACTCGTTTACCAGCCTCACCTGGAAGGGAGCTACGACCCCCCGATCTCGTTTACCAGCCTCACCTGGAAGGGAGCTACGACCCCCTGACTGAAGGCTACAACCTTCAGCACCACCTTGGACCACGTTTCATCAATTTTCACACTAGATCCAACAACTTCAATAGAACACCACTTGCAGGCCACATTTCATCATATTTTCATACTGGACCCTTTCCATACTTTTAAGAACAACCATACATCATCAACAGATACATATCAACACAGATCAGATAGCATAAACACAGCAGAACAGCTCAGATATTTCATACCCCTTGCTTCAGCAAACCCTAGTTTGCATACGCTCTTTTACTTCACTGATTTCGCGTATATACGCGCTTCCGTCCATACAAACCGGCGTATACCTCAGTGTATATTTTATTGCGCATACGCGCTTTCTCTTCGCTGAAGCTGCGTATATACGCGCTTCCTCCGCGTCGAAGTAGCGTATAGATCTTCAATTATTCCAGAGCAGCATACTTCTTCAGATCAGATATTCAGTTCAGATCTAACCCTTTACTTCAGACAGATGTTCGCCTAGATGTTCGCCTCATCACAGATCTAGGCCTTCCATAAACAGATCTAGCAAATACAAGTACATTTCAGATCTAGAAGTCCCACTTCATCATTTCTTCATAAGTGCATCATAGATTCAGATCTATCAACAAACCTTTACCCTTTCCATACAGATATACTTCATAGAGAAGTATTTATTCAAGTTCAGACATCTTGCTCCCACACCCATGTTGTGCACAATGAATTTCTTCTCCTTTTATATGATTATCCTTTTTCAATACCATGAGCCCCTTTTTCAATACCATGGACCAAAACAATACCATAAGCCCAAAACTACCTGGACGGGGTCAATTAGGCGGATCATTATCCAATACAATGGGTCAATACCATGGTGGTTACCCTTGGTTTTGCACTTTTTGAGCGCTTTAGCCCATACGCGACTTGGCACGTTATTTTCCGCGTGCATACGCGACTTCCCTTAGACAGATCCGCGTATACATAGAGATATACTCTTTTCATCATACTTTGAGTACATTCTGAATTCTTTTCTTCATTGCCTTTTGTACACACTGTAGATACATCATATTTTCTTCATCAGGAACATATTCTTTCAAGCACAACTCCATCAAGTTGTCATTATCTTCATCAAGTGGGTTGTCTTTCAAGGACAACACTCAGCATCATATTGTCAACAAACATCATATCACATCAGATTTACATCATTTACCAAGTCCATCAAGTCAAGAATAACTTCATCAGGTGGTTTGCCATCAAGGACAACACATGTCAACAGTCGCATGTCTTCATCTTCATTTAGTGGGTTGCCATCAAGGACAACACTCTGCATCATATTTCCAACAAAGCAGAGTCAGAATGGGGACTCAGTGGAGGACGAACTCGAAACCTACGTGGAGGAGTAAGTCTTCCTACTGGAAACTGATGATAAAGTCCAAGAAGTCTCCAGGATAAATGCCTTGGGTGTGCAAATGATGGAAAAATAGACATGGATAACAGAAGGAAGAGAGTCCAACAAGGGCAAGGAGGTGCAGGATCAAATGATTACAATGTCGAAACAAGGGAAAAGAGGTGTGGGATCAATTGATTACAATGTTATAGTCTTGGCCTGGCGATGTAAACCAGACACTCTTCACTTAGGGTGTGTGTGTATGTGATAAGTGTGTTAATTTTAATCAAACCTGGACGTGTGTAGAGAAAAAAAAAAGAAAAAATGTGATGTATAACTGTAAATAAATCTAAAAATAACAGTGAAGTAAACTGAAATATGACAAAAAATAAACAGCTAATGATCCATCAATTTAAACCCAAAGAGGCAGGCTTCCCAACAACTAGTCTATGGGTGAGAAAAATCTAGTCAAAACACACACACAAAATGGCCAATGAATCTAAAGTCGGGAGGGACAAGGATCTAAAGGTTAGATATGCCAGAAATAGGTGCAGAAAAACAACAAAAAACCAGAGGGAAAAGTGTTGCAAATGAGGTGGCGAAAGGCTACAACTTGAAGGAAAACGGAGGGGACCCTAGAGGAGGACCAAAGAAAACTGAAAAGAGGTGTTTTGGATGGATGAATAGCCAATTTGAAATGGATCTGAAGGTACAGGATCAGATCTGAAAAATGGCTGAACACACTGAAATCTCAGACGACCTGCTTCAGCTAAACTCCTCCTAAAAAGGTGGAATCATAGTGAAGCCCTAGTGGGCTTGGTTCCTACTTCGACGAGTGAAACAGAGTAAGTACAGGTCCAAGATGGGTGGATACGAAGGTCAGAAAACCCTGAATAGTAGCCCAGACAAACCCATAAAATTCACAGAAAAATTCCCGCAAAAAGTACAAGTCAAAGTTTTTGACCTGTTTTCAGCAGAGGTCGCAGGTTTGAGGTTTTTTTCTATGTCTTGAAGGTTGAGGTTGCAGGTTTTAGCCCAAAAAGTGTGACCTACACTTTCGACACTCTCGGGAGAAGGTTTCAGAAAAAAAGTGTCGTCCCAGCTGTGGTTGATTACTGTCACTTGCGCAATAGGCCCATAAACACACGGAAGTTAGAATTTTTACTGTTTTAGGGTTTTGAAGGTTAAAAACAACATCAAGAAAACCAAAACAAGAAGCTGAAGAAAAACCCTAGGGTTTGAAGCAGCTGGTCACGTAGGGATCTGAAAAATGACAGCAGTCGTAATTATAAACCCTTGTGGAATCTCTAGTAGTTAGTGTGAATTCTAATCACAAGCGTAAGAAAAAAGCCCACTTCAGTTCTACATAACAAATAGCCCTAACATCAAAGATGCCTTTAAATTTCCTTATATCTGCAGTTAGTTGACCAAGATAAATGCTACAAAATCTAGATCTATGCAGTTAAAGACATTAGATAGCAAATAAAAGAAATATTTTCTCCATGCATCCAATAGAGAAGACAATAATATTTTTAAATAATTTTTGTATTTATGGCACCCAGGAAGGGAACATAGAAAGATGTTACCAATCCCCCTCAATGGGATGGGTTCTTGTATGTCCTCAGTGCTTTAGATCTAAGATCTCTCTCTCTTGATGGTGTAGAAAACCGAGACAAAAATGGAACTCAAAGGGAGCTCACAAGAAAAATGGTAGCAAAATATGACAATGATGGAGGATCGAAGTCAGACCAAAAGTATAGATCCAGAGCGATCTTTAGGAAACAAAAGGTAGTGAATGAATGGAAAAAAAATTCTATTTATAACAAGATATTGAGTTAGTCTAGATATTGGTGCATACTTAAAATATCATTAACCAAAACTAGATCCAAATTTTATGGAATATTTTATTATTTTTGTTGGAGGGAAAAAGAATTTGAATTTGGTCAAATCCCTTTATTTGTAAATAATAAATAAATAAATGATTTATTTATTATTTTAAGAATATGGTTGAGTAATAATTAAATAAATAGTGATTTATTCAATTATTTATAAATGATTTAGTAAAATTTAACAAGGAATATTATTTAAATATTGTTTTAAATAATTATTCCTAGAAAATAATAAGATAAATAGTGATTTATCTAATTAATTTTCCTCTTTTGGATTAAATATGATGAGGAATATTAATCAAACTGTTGTTTAATTAATTATACCTTGAGTAAAATCAAACAAATAGGGATTTATTCAATATTTCCTCATGGGGTTTCGTGTTTAGACCATAAAAAACTTAATAAATTATGGATTACTAAGTTATTTTTCAAAGTGAAAGCAATTTTACTAGGGTAAAATTGGTCTTACATGGTCCATCTAATAGTAACAGGTTAGATGACCAAAATTTGGTGTAACACCTTCATCTATGAAAGTGTGATGGATTGGCCTGCCTTTCGACACAACTTGAACTTGGAAATCAATCTAATGTGAAAGGCGAGGTTTACATTTTTCCATGTCAAATATGACTAGCATAGAATCCTGGAAGTCAATTCCACCAATGGCCAAAAGAAAGGCATTCCTTTGCACTAGGCAGGTTTGCAACACTTCGAGTGCAGAAATAGCTAACGGTGTTTGCGCCAAGTCTTATACAATGTTGTAGTTATGGGCAGCACGTGCAAAGGTGTTATGAGTTGTGCAATGAAGGGTCCCTTTGGGGGGACGAATGACAAGGTCAGAAGAAGGCCTTTCGATATGAATATCATTGGGCGGTAGTGGATTCAAACTTGAAGCAGGTTTGTGATCCTCAATGACTAGATTTGCATAGGTTTTGGCTCGAGTTTGGAGTTGAATAGTCTCCATGCCATAAATGGCATATGATTCTTCACTAGAAGGATGAGAACCACCATTGCCCCCTTGTGGGGGTTGTGGCGGGTTTGCAACAATATGTTGTTGCCATTGTGGATTATGTTGGGAAAAATACTGAGAGGGGGGGGGGGTGAATCAGTATTTAGGCATTACTCAAATATTTTTACTTTTCCACTCTCTAAAACCCATACGCTACTTTGCTGAAGCCAACTAGCATATACACGCAGATATCCTTCATAAAACTCGCATATACACAGAGATATAATTATGCCATTAATTCTTCACTTATATCATTCCATCATTCATTCATTAGATGTTCAATAAATAGTAAACATGTACAGTAAGAACAGAGTAAGTCATCACACATAAGCAACACACATGAACACCAGGATTTTAGGTGGAAACACAAGTTGGGAGAAAACCACCGCTGCCGTTGTGTCAGCCTTCAATATTTTATTATAGAGAAAACATCTTACAACATATGTGTTGGCGTAACCTCCTACCAGCACGCAGGCACCCACCTGCGCTCATTTACCAGCCTCTCCTGGAAGGGAGCTATGACCCCCTGCTCTCATTTACCAGCCTCTCCTGGAAGGGAGCTACGACCCCCTGATCTCGTTTACCAGCCTCACCTAGAAGGGAGCTTCAACCCCCTGACTGAAGGCTACAACCCTCAGCACCACCATGGACCACGTTTCATCAATTTTCACACTGGATCCAAAAAAATTCTTTAGAGCACAACTTGCAGGCCACGTTTCATCATATTTTCAGACTGGACCCACTCCATACATTTGAGCTCAATCATACATCATCAACAGATAGTAGTAACACAACAGAACAAATCAGACATTTGATACTTCATACTTCAGCAAACCCTAATCTTCATACGCGCTTTCCTTTCACTGATCCTGCGTATATACGCGCCTTCGACCATACAAACCCACGTATACTTCTGTACATATTACAGAGCTAATTTTACTGCCCATACGCGCTTTCTCTTCAGCAAACCTGCGTATATACGCGCTTACTCTGCGGCGAACTAGCGTATAGTTCTTCAGACATTTAGGTCATTACAATTCTTCAGAATAGATACATCACTCAGATTTTACCCTTTACTTCAGACATATGTTCGCCTCATCTCAGATCTAATCATTCCATAAAAAGATCTAGCATATACAAATACATTCCAGATCTAGATTCCCTTCTTCATCATTTCTTCATTGGTGCATCATACATTCAGATCTTTCATTCAACTGTAACCCTTTCCATTCAGATATGCTTCAGAGAGAAGTATTCATTCAAGCTCAGACTTCTTGCACACCTTTTCACAATGAATTTCTTCTCCTTATATAGGTTTACCCTTTATCAATACCATGAGCCAAAACCACATTACTTTCGATGGTATTCCTGGACGGGGTCACATAGACGAATCATTAATCAATACAATGGGTCAATACCATGGTGGTTACCCCTGGTTTTACATATTTAGAGCGCTTTTTCCCATACGCGACTTGGCACGTTATTTCCCACGTGCATACGCTACTTTTTCTAGACAAATCTGCGTATGCCTTGAGACATACTCTTTTCATCATGTTCTAGCACATACTGACATACCTTCCATCATTACCTTCTGTACTCATTGTATATACATCAGATTTACATCATTTAACAAGTTCATCAAGACATATTCCATTAGGGACAACTTCATCAAGTAGGTTTCCATCATCTTCATCAAGTGGGTTGCCATCAAGGACAACACTCAGCATCATATTGCCAACAATCTCCCCCTTTGGACTTGATGGCAACCACGATGGTGTTTGATCACCACAATAGATAGATACATTAAGAATACAATGACACCATGTCACTCTTGACACCATTCTTTCTCTTTATTCAAACACCATGTCACTCTCCCCCTTTGACATCAAGGGAAAAGGGCGGACCAAAACCAACACAAGGTTTTTTCTCCTCTTGTAGAAGGAAGTGTTCTGCAGATCTGATGTACACTGAAGTGACCATGCTCCCCCTGAGTTCATGCTGAACCTACAAACATATTTTTCAATGAAGTACATGACTCTATGACCTTCCTATCACCAATGACTCATACTTACATCAAAGATCCATCCAAGTGGATTTACATATGAGACTCAAATACCCAACCAAGTGGGTTTACACATCTCAACTCAACTACCCAACCAAGTGGGATTACAAATTTGACTCAGCTACCCAACCAAGTGGGTTTACAAATTTTGACAAGTCCTTACATGACTGAATATTACAATTTTACATGATGGGTCTCAACAAGACCTTTTTTTTATCAAATTACAAGTATGACTTTTTATGACCAATACCAGAAAGACCTCAAGAGAGAGATCGTATTTCAAAATAATCTTAATGCCAACAATGCATTATACTCAGCAAGACTAGTGCTCCCCCTGAAAATGTGCATCCAAACATCCTTTCCATATGTCCAAGGCTCCTCCTTAGCTTGTGCAATCTGAATACTTTTAACAGCAAGTCATCAGCAACAATCTCTGTATGATCTGTCTAGATCTCCGAATCATAAGACTTCCATCATATCCAAAAGATATTCTTCATCAAATAAGCAATCCGGGCTCATCCATAATCTTCAACATAAGAAACCATGTATAATTTCATTAGCATGAGTATAACCATAATAATGTTAACAGTACAATCATTAGCAGTCAGACTGATGCTCCCCCTGAACCTTTGCTCCTGATCTTCAGCTGTCATCCCAATTCTCTTATCATCAATGCATACGCGACTGTGTCTCCCCCTGAATTTGTCCTTCCTGTACCCATATTCTTCATGTCAGATGCTCTGTCAGCAATAATCATAACCAGATTTGCCAAATCAACCATGAGAATCATCATACATCGCTCCCCCTGTGACGATACATTACTAAGCTCCATAATGTATCTCACATCACTTCTGCAATCATTAAGAGAAGTAAGCTTCAGAAGCTGATGACTGCAGTAGGGTCAATATTCCCTATGTTTCTGACCGGTCCTCCTTCTTCATCCAGCTTTGCTTGAACTTTCTAATTGTGTGCTAAAAGTTCTCCAATTTCTCAGATCTGTTCATCCTGCATTCTTTTTCCACATGTCCATACTTGTTACAAGCATAACATCTTATGTGACCAGAAAAGTAAGCATAAGGATCATAGGGAGTTCTTCTATTCTTTCTTCTATTGCAATCAGCTGCTTTATGACCATACTTGCTACATGAAAAACAATATCCCTTGAAGAAACCAGAGTACCTTTCTGTGTAGAATCTGTTTGTATGCGACTGAAACATTCTGCTTCTACAATTGGCTGCAATATGTCCATAATTATGACATTTAAAACATTCAACATTATTGATGCTTCTATAGTTAGGAGGGAAAGATTTCTTGTGAGTGTTCATGATTGTCGGTTGATCTTTTGTTTCTTCCATCACTTCAGGTTTTGCATTGAAATCCTTTGAATTTTTAGCACTTCCTTGTGAACTAGATTCTCCTTTAACTGTTTCATGAAAACCAAGACCAAATTTAATAGCAGGAGACCTTTGATTACTAAGAATATTGTTTGGAATCTTAGTACTATCTTGAAACCTCAAGAGTTTATCCTTTTCTTCTAATTTACCTTTAAGAATGTTTACCTCAACCTTCAAGCCTTGGCATTGCTTCTTCATGCTTTCTTCTTTCCTTCTTCCGTCTTCTACTTGATCATTCAGATTTAGAATCTCTTCTTTCAACCCATTTTCTTGTTCTTCAAAAGTTTGTAAGAGTTCTTCATTCTTCTTATTCGATGCTTCGAGATCAGCTTTTAGAGAGAAGATTTCTGCTTCAAGTTCTTCATTATTCTTATTTGATATTTCCGGGTCTTCTTTGAGAGAGATGATTTCAGCTTCAAGTCTTTCATTCTTCTTGTTTGAATCTTCCAGATCTTCTTTGAGGGAGACGATTTCTGCTTCAAGTCTTGCATTCTTCTTGTTTGATTTTTCGAGATCTGCATTTAGATCGTTGACTTCTGCTTCTAGTCTTTTAATTCGATTGGATGCATAAGCATGAAACCTTTGATACTTGTCTGTCTGTCCATTCAGTATTTCTATCTGTTCTTTCATTTGAGAGATCATCTCATCATAGATAGATTCTTGTCTTTTAGATGCTCTTTGTTGTTCTTCAATTTTAATCTTGAGAGCTTCTTCTAGATCCATGACATTACTTTCACTATTTTCACCATTGCATGCACAAGAAAGTGAGTCACAAGAACAATTATCAATACCTGTTTTATCTTCTTCATTTTCTGCTGCACATGTTTTCTGAGATATCTCCTTTTCAGTAGCCTTCTTCTTTTGCTTCCTTCCCATCGTGACGGATCTCCTTCAAGCGATCAAGCTTTTGCAGAAGGACCTCCTCTGATACCAATTGTAGGGAAAAATATTGAGAGGGGGGGGTGAATCAGTATTTAGGTATTACTCAAATATTTTTACTTTTCCACTCTCTAAAACCCATACGCTACTTTTCTGAAGCCAACTAGCGTATACACGCGGATATCCTTCATAAAACTCGCGTATACACAGAGATCTAATTATGCCATTAATTCTTCACTTATATCATTCCATCATTCATTCATTAGATGTTCAATAAATAGTTAAACATGTGCAGTAAGAACAGAATAAACCAACACACATAAGCATCACACATGAACACCAGGATTTTAGGTGGAAACCCAAGTCGGGAGAAAACCACCGCTGCAGTTGCTCAGCCTTCAATATTTTATTATAGAGAAAACATCTTACAACATATGTGCTGGTGCAGACTCCTACCAGCACGCAGGCACCCACCTGCGCTCGTTTACCAGCCTCTCCTGGAAGGGAGCTCCAACCCCCTGACTCGTTTACCAGCCTCTCCTAGAAGGGAGCTACGACCCCCTGCTCTCGTTTACCAGCCTCACCTGGAAGGGAGCTACAACCCACTGACTGAAGGCTACAACCCTCAGCACCACCATGGACCACGTTTCATCAATTTTCACACTGGATCCAAAGCTTCCTTTAGAACACAACTTGCAGGCCATGTTTCATCATATTTTCAGACTGGACCCACTCCATACATTTGAGCTCAATCATACATCATCAACAGATAGCAGTAACACAGCAGAACAGATCAGACATTTGATACTTCATACTTCAGCAAACCCTAATCTTCATACGTGCTTTCCTTTCACTGATCCTGCGTATATATGCGCCTTCGACCATACAAACCCGCGTATACTTTTGTACATGTTACAGAGCTAATTTTACTGCCCATACGCGCTTTCTCTTCAGCAAACCCGCGTATATACGCGCTTACTCTGCGGCGAACTAGCGTATAGTTCTTCAGACATTTAGGTCATTGCAATTCTTCAGAATAGATACATCACTCAGATTTTACCCTTTACTTCAGACAGATGTTCACCTCATCTCAGATCTAATCATTCCATAAACAGATCTAGCAGATACAAATACATTCCAGATCTAGATTCCCTTCTTCATCATTTCTTCATTGGTGCATCATATATTCAGATCTTTCATTCAACTGTAACCCTTTCCATTCAGATATGCTTCAGAGAGAAGTATTCATTCAAGATCAGACTTCTTGCACACCTTTGCACAATGAATTTCTTCTCCTTATATAGGTTTACCCTTTATCAATACCATGAGCCAAAACCACATTACTTTCGATGGTATTCCTAGACGGGGTCACATAGATGAATCATTACTCAACACAATGGGTCAATACCATGGTGGTTACCCCTGGTTTTACATATTTAGAGCGCTTTTTCCCATATGCGACTTGGCACGTTATTTCCCGCGTGCATACGCTACTTTGTCTAGACAAATCCGCGTATGCCTTGAGACATACTCTTTTCATCATGTTCTAGCATATACTGACATACCTTCCATCATTACCTTCTGTACTCATTGTATATACATCAGATTTACATCATTTAACAAGTTCATCAAGACATATTCCATCAGGGACAACTTCATCAAGTAGGTTTCCATCATCTTCATCAAGTGGGTTGCCATCAAGGACAACACTCAGCATCATATTGCCAACAGATTAGGGAAAGGGTTGTGTAGGACAGCAGGGGTCTTCTCAGTATCCTTTTGTGTGATAAAATATGTGCATTCCTGAAGTCGAGGACATTTATATGTCAAGTGATCCTTCACACAAATGTTTCAAGGGAATCTGGTAGTTTTGTCTTTCCCTTTGTCATTTTTAGCAGCATTTCTCTAATTTGTATTATTCTGAGTGTTGGGTTTCTCTTTAGAAGGAGAATTCCTTTTCTTATTCTTCTTATTCTTACCACTATTTTTTTTTGTAGATTGCACATAGTTTACCTTAGTGGTGGCAAGAGTAGTTGATTGGGTAGCGGTAGTGGAAGCTGAAGATGCTTGGGAAGCGTGCAACCTGCTAAGTTGTTTTACAACTGTTATCACTCAGGTTTTCCTAGAAGTTGTGTAAGAGGAAAGTATACCCGAGGTAACCACAAACCAACCTTTTAGATGCAGAATCTAGCCAATCTGCATCCAGAGAGGGCTCTCTCTTTATGATTTATCTTTGTTCTTAGAAGGTTTTAGGCTAGTTATAGATCCAAGAGTTTGTTTTGAAAAATGGTGGAATCCACAAACTAAGGGCAAGGTTGAAAGTTTTCAGTCCATTGGGCTATGGATTCAAAGGATGGCTTTACTGGATTTCTATTCTACACACAAGATGGCTTTACAGGGCAAGATAGCTAGACAGAGAACAATCCTTAAAATTTAAAGTGGATGGGATGATCTTGAAGGGATGAAAGGCAGCTAAGAATCTTTCACCATGTTCAAAAGAAAGAAATGAGATGACTACAAACAAAGAGCAATGAATAATTCTTTATTATAGTAATCAACAGTGTTCAAATTAGCGAAGCAGGAGCATTTAAGAATTCATGCTTATAACTAATTTAGAGGAAAACATTAAGAATAACCCCATTTGAAAACAAAGTACAATTAAGCAAATTCTGTTTCAATCCTTTATGTAAATTAAATGGATAAGATGGTATTATAAACTAATATAAAATTTCAGACAAAGGGTAGAAACACTTATTGAACTGTAGTCCAACACATGAATCCTGCAACAAGTCCAATGCTTTAAATCGTCATCCAGTAAGCCACAAGTAAATGTCTCCAAAAGCTTTTATTCCGAAAATCTCAATGTTACAGCAGAGTAATAGAATCCACCCTCAATACTCTCTTTGAGGGTTTATTTATACACAAAATAATCTTAAACAATCTTACACTATCTTAGCCAATAACCTAGGCTGACTTAAAGCATAATTTACAAACAAACAAGATACAAATGGTCTCGTGGATAGAATAATGGGTAACTGCCGATGTGTTGTTCCTTTCTTCGTGGACGTGCTGGAGGTAAGTGCTGAAATAGGGCTCTGTGCTGTCCCTTGCAGTATTTCTTTGGCTTGTTGGACACTCTTTGTTCCTACGGATACTCTTTAACTTTTCATCTGATACTCTTTCATCTGTTTTCCTTTTTACTTTTCACATAATAGTAAAAAATAAAATTCTTATGCTGAAGATAATTTTCATAAAATTTCCAACATTTCTCTCCACCATTGATCATCTGGTATCATAGTTCTTCCGAGTTTCCTCAATGTCTCATCTGCTTCTGTGAGTTTGTAGAAGGTGGGCTCATTAGGAAACAGATACCTTATTTCATGTTCCAAATGAAATAAATTCCTTACTCTATCATAGATATTTCTCCCTGTTGGTAATGTTGATTGTGGTAAACTAGGAGAACAAGCAGCTGTATTTCGAGCATGAGCATTTATTTTCTTTATATATGTTTCTAAGTCCATTATTTGATCTTCTGTGAGCATAGGACTTGGTAATCCACTATCCAACAAAGCTTGAAATTTCTCTCTGAAAATGTTGATATCAACCAAAATGTCTGTACACTTCCTCTCTAAATTCTGCATAAAAGTTCTCTTAATGAAAACTCTTTTTCCAGAGCCTGAACCAATTTTTCCAACCTTTTTATCTCCCTGGTGTTATCAGCAGCTGTCTTTTTAGATGTGTCATATTTTTCCTCCAATTTTGTTAATTGCAATTTTGTTTCTTGGAGTTCTGTGACCCTGAGTTGTAGACTTTCCATCTGCTTTATTAATTCATCATAATTCAAACCAGAAGTATTTAACTGGGATGGCTGTATCTGCTGCCCTGTTGTTGTGGTACCTGTTGTTGATGTCTGCCTGATAGTTTCTTGTTCCTGCAATGCTTTTTCCAATTCCTTCTCTGTTTCATTTATTCGCTCAGTCATATTTAGGAGCAACTCCATCATTTCTTCCTGTGAATTCCCTTTTATAACTTCTTGGGTCTGAGGGTGCCTCAAGGCTGGTAGTTTTAGCTGTTTTCTGAGTGCAGCTATATCATCCTCTTTCTTCTTTATCAATGCCTCAATACCTTTCATGTCTTTGGGATTGTGACCCAAACCAATGATTATCTCTTCTAAAGACTTTATTCTATTATCTTTGGCCTGTGAGGAGGCCTTCTCAATTTTCAATTGTGCAGTAGTGTTATTCAAAGAATCCTGCAGCGTTATAGCTGCCATGGCCTTATTGGTGAGAGTAGAATAGACCATTTCCCCAGTTTGTCTATGTAATTCTATTTGGTCCAGGGGATGGATATCCTTTGCTAAAACTTCAAAATTTGTTCTGATGTAATATGCTGCTGAAGTAGGCTTTGGCACCTTTGTTTTGAAGTGGCTCATCAGCATTTTACCTTGTGAAAGGTCAAACGCTGACATTAGCCTTTCTTGATTTTGGGGAGCCATCTTCATGTACTGATCATATACCTTCATTTTCAATGGATCATTCTTTGCTTTAATATTAATGAAGGTTCTTTTAATATCCCCTGTGTCTGTCTTTGGTGGTCTGAAAGAGGATACCTCAGTACCTAATTGCTTTTGTAAAGCTTTCCCTCTCTGGCTTATGTTTGTTTCACTTGCTGTGCCAGTTTGCTGACTATCTTCCCTTCCATCATCAAATACTTCATCTATAATTTCCACATCTGGAGGTGGATTTGGTTTCTGTTTCTTGACCTGATGTACCTGTGAGGTTTCTTTTGGAGGAGTGGTGTCTGAAACCAGTCTTTTCTTTCCTATTTCTACATTTGATGGAGTCTGTAACTCTGGAACCTGTGGATGTTGTACCTATGTGGGAGAAACCTGTGATCGTTCAGGTGCTTTGGAAGTTTGTGGTTTCTCTGCCATAACCAAAGTTTCAATAACCTGGATTACAGGTTCTTTTCCTTTACCCTTTGATTCTGTTGCAACTGGTGAACTGCTTTCCTGTAATGCTTGTTGTAGAGTTGCTACTGAAGAAGTGCCAATGTAGGGTACCTGCACTTGACCATAAGATTCTAGGTCAAAGTTTTTCTCAACATCTTTCATCATTTTATTCATTTTGTCAGCTTCACTTTCTTCCTCAACAAGTGTTCCTTCAATCCATTCATCTTGATTGGCATACTTTTCTAGATCAGGAATCTTGTGGTGTATATAAGGGGATGATTTATTCTTTAATCTCTTTTCACAAATAAAACCAACTGGGTCATAAGGAACCCAACGGAAAGATGTCTGGAACTTTTTCTCTAATATATTTTCTGCCTCTCTCTCAGCCTCCCTAGAGTTGCAGATGAAAGGACCTAATTGGCTTTTGATCCTTAACTGAGCTTTCTTCTTTACATTACAAAAATGAATCATATCTGAATTGTTCATCTGCCTGAAGTATTCCAAGGCAAAAATTCTCATGGGCACATATCTGGGTAACTTGAATGGACGTAATTCACATCCATAAATTCTGATGACTGTATGGTTATGATACAAATACCAATCCCCAACTTTATAACTCTTTGACAGTTGCAAGGTCTTTCTAATTTCATTACTGAGTCTTGGGGGAGGAATTCCTGTTAACAAAGTTGTTGGGGGATATACAAACTGGTCAATGAATTCAGTGTAGGAATAGGGAGAATCAGAGGAAAAATGAATTATGGGGGACCAAAATATGACTGACCTGGGGTTTCCCTTGGCATCAAGTTTTTGCACAGGGAAAGGGAACCTTTCTGACTGATAGTAGATAATGAGATGATAGATGACTGAGGAGTATTTAAAAACTTTTTCAACATCTAGCCTTATGAATTGATCATGGATCTTGTTGGCTATGAAGGAAGCAAAGTCATATTTGATCTCAGGAGGTTGCCCAGGAGTAAAAATGGATAGCAGAGCCAAAGTTATCTCATCTACATATTCACTGGTGTTGAATCCTAGGACAAAAGATATTATATTTACAATGAGCCTTCCCAATGGATTGAAATAGTAAAAACCATAGGGAGGAGACCCTTTTGGCTGATGCTCAGGTAACATGAAAGTTTGACACATGAATTTTAGCTTTTCTGGGGTTAATTGCCTGGTTTTCTCAATCAGTCCTTCCATGGACAATGGTGCTAATTCTTGGTCTGGTTCAAAGTGTAACATGGTATTGATAGCCTGGGGACTGATGGGAAACAGAATACTTTGATCAGGAGCTATTACAGCCCTCCGTGTGGGATCATAGTTTGAATGGAAATAATGGATGATTTCTGGGAAAATAAGGACTGAGGGGATGATATACCTTGGGAGATTGGATTCCCACAACCCTATAAGATCTTGCCCCTTTGAGTATTCATCTCTGCAGCGACAATAACTCAATAGGGGATCTTCATCATAATGCAAGTCTTTAATTTGGAAATCTTCATCTACCAAAGGTAAGTAATCCAATTCACGGTGAGGAGCATTCAGTGGAGTGATATTCAAAGCTGCCGGGGCCTCCATTTTGGTTCTTGTGGATTCAAAATGGAGGTTTTTGGTTTTCCTCACAGGCCGGGCGGGATTTCTAAAATGAAGGAAATTGGCGCAATTCGTTGGTTCAGGGAACAATTATACAGTTTTAGAACCTCTGGAAAGGGCTCAGTGACGATTTTTAATCACTATTTCAGCAAAAAACAGAGAACAGTGAGTTTTATTTGCAGTCGGGGCGGAAAAGGATAAATACCTGCTTTTAGACGGAAGCTGGTTCTTTAACAGGTAACAGGTAATGGCGGGACTGCTCTTCAACACGGGCGCAGCGAAATCTTGGAGTGAATTGGTCAATTGCAGTGGAAATTTGAAAATCGCAGCGGGAGCTCTGTCGTTTTCAGAATAACGAAAATAACAAGAAAAACATGAAAAAATGGCTTTATTTACAAGTTAAAAGAGTTTTTTATTTTTTCGAGGTGTGACGTCATCGACGTACGGGCTGACGTATGCAAGGTTGGGCGGTAAGCGGTAAGCGGTAAGTGGTAAGTCCCCGCACCGCTTTTGGTCGAGGGTGGTATTGATCGCGGGGGGAGCGATTCCACAGAACGTTTGCCACGTGGATGGTGGAATTTTCAAATACCGCTCGTTCCCCGCTGGTTAACGTTCTCACAAAGGATGGCTAGCGGGGTTCACGTGGACCATTGATCTGCGGAGGGTTGATCCGACGGCTGAAGCGATGGGGGAATAGGCGGAGGTTTCAGATGTGGGCCCGTTGGGCTTTAAAACACTTTTTAACGTTATTTAATCACTCCGGGGAATATTTAATAAGCGGATAAAAGGTTATTAATTAGTCCTGATCACTAATTAATCCCGAATTGTAAGAAATGGGTTGCGGCGGAGTTTGGTTAGGTGGACTGCCAGGTGGACAATCCACGGTGGCGCAAGACTTCTCCGAAGTTTTATTCCTATTTTTGCGTTTTAAACATACATATCGCATATTTAAAGTTTTTTGTATATATATTTTATTATATGGTAACCAATAACATTATTTAATTACCATAAGGGCGGGATTATAATATATTGATAATTTTAACCAAAGGGCATATAATGGGTTTTTATTTTAAATGCGCGGGGATATAAAATACTTTGGTTAAACTTTATAATAGGGGGGTTTTTTGGGTTATTTATAAAAAGGGATTTATATACTTAGGATAGGGTATTTGACTAGGGATTTAGTAAATATAGTTAAATGTTAATATGGAAAAGGACAAGGAAACTCAAAATATTTTTGCACATCTAAGAAAGTGATAACTTGTGAAGTAAATTGCAACATTTTATCTCCAACACTTAAACTTAGAATAGCAAGTTATCTTGAGGGATTTTTATGAAATTATGCATCAGTTTCCTAAGTAAAATGTGATTTTACTTAGGAGAAAGTTAAAAATGGAAGATAACAATGATGAATTATCTCAAGTACTTAGGTCTTTTTTGATCATTAGGCCGAGGGTCCGGTCCCTCCAGAAGTCAAGGAAATGCCTTGAGCCCCTTTGATCTCCAAATACCTTAGTACTTTTGGGGGAAATTAGTAAAACTTTTGAGGGGAAAGTGATGAGGGAAGTTAATGAGTTTGACTTTGCTTGCTGTGATTTTCCAGTGTATTTCCTGCTTTAGTATTTGTGATGAAAGTAAAGGATCAAAACATGTAGCAGCATCATTCATCAGATAACACTTTGCAGCACCATCTACCTACCCTATCTACTTGACACTACCATTTTCTCTTCTTTATTAGGGTGCATTTAGACTTGCAAACCCTTTTCAATCTTTTTCTTTTTACATGGAAAATCTATCTAAATCTACCCTTATTACATCCAAGGGCTCAGATTAAACTGTTGAGCACCTTTTATTCACTCTACCTAGCTACTTATCTGCCAAGATTAAACTGTTTGGCTAGATATTTATTCTCTAATCTATAACATGAAATTGAAATATGAGTAAGCCAAGTTTAAATAGTTTGACTTATTCATGAATTGTGGCAAAGGTTTGACAAGCTGCACACAATTGATTTATTACAAAAATGAAATAGCAGTGGCATTTGGATTTGCACACTTTCCTTGGTCTATTTTTTGCTTGGGGTTCATTTCTTTCACTTTTTTGACCATTTTATTCTTTGTACCCTTTGATCTTTCTTTTAGGGTATACCCTCTTTACATTTTTTAACTTTTTTGATTTTTTGGTTTTTTAAGAATATGGAACACCTTTGCTCAAGAAAGAAGGTTTGAACATATTCCATAATTCAATCAAGACAATCATGAAAGATGAAACCTGTTGGTATAGGAGTCTAACACTGGCTCCACTTGGGGATGGCTTTTCCTTGTGGAAAGTCAAGAACAGCAGGTCAGATGCCTCAAAATGTCTTCAAACTGAAAGTATGAAATCTTCCTTCTTCTGGTAGCTTTATTTTACATATGATAGTAAAACTCTTTGAAGCTTAGGGCCTTCACTTCGGGCTTCAACTTCAAGAAGTCACCATCCAATCCAAACTGCATTAATAAAACAAAACAAGAAAACAATATATTATGTACAAGTTAGAAACATTAAAACACTCTAGTAAATTGGATCAAAATAATGCTTGAGCATTCGACCATTGACTGGTCCTTCTTCAACTTCTGAATTGTCCAAGTCTTTCAAAAAGTAAGTATTGTTTCCCTGCAAGGCATGAATGATATAAGGCCCTTTCCACAAGAAATCAAACTTTCCATGTTTCCCTTTTTCTTCTCTTCTAGAATCCCATCTCAGGACTTTATCACCTAGTTGAAAATCTTCTGCTTTAGTCCTTTTATCAAACATTTTCTTTAGCTTTTCCTGTAAGACTTGTGATCTTTGGTATACCTCTTCTCTGGTTTGCTGCAGGTGGATTGTTTGATTAATTCTTCTTTGAATGTCATTTGGTTCCACTTGAGCCTCCTGAAGTAATTTCATAACAGGGATTCCTAAAGATGATGGAATCTTGCTTCCAGACCATAAACTAACTCATATGGACTAGTCCCAATAGATTTCTTAGTTGTAAGTCTGTCTGCCCACAATGCATTGGTCAGTTTCTTATGCCAGTTCTTTTTATTTTCCTCCAACAATTTCTTAATGATATTGATCAAGCTTTTATTGGAGGATTCTGCTAGTCCATTACCCTGAGGGTAATAGGCTGTTGAATGGCCTAAAGTAATATGATATTTATGGCAGAAACTAATCATTTTCTTTGATTTAAATGTAGCAGCATTATCTGTTATAATCTTTTCTGGACATCCAAATCTTGAAAGTATGTTTGTTTCTAAAAACCCTATGATTACAGAATCATTGGACTGTCTACATGGGATGGCTTCAATCCATTTGGTGTAGTCTGTGGCAGTTAAAATCCATCTGTGTTGCCCTGAAGAAGGAGGATGAATTTCTCCAATAAAATCTAAACCCCATTGTTGAAAAGGTCTTTCTGTGGAAATTGGTTTTAAAGGCAGAGGTAACAACTTTCTTTTACCCTCAAATATCTGACATTTATGACAAGTTGTTACAAATTTCTTAACATCAAAGAATAAAGTTGGCCAGTAAAAGCCAGCCCTTAAGATCTTGTCTGCAGTAGATTTCCAGTAGAGATGTCCTCCACAATCCCCTGCATGAAATTCATTAAGCACTTTATCAGCTTCATCTTTTAAGAGACAATTCAACAAAATTCCTTCATGATTTTTCCAAAATAGAGTGCTATCTAAAATACAATATTTCAAAGATGTCATTTTTAAAAATCTTCTTTTGGTTCTGGACAACCCTGGAGGAGCCTGCAGGTTTAATAAAACATGAATTATATCAGAGTACCAGGGTGAATCTAAGAAAGCTTGACTGATCCGAGGAGTCGCCATCTCCTGTTCGTTGTCCAGTTCATTAAGGTCTAAGGCTTGGCAATTGGTTTCTGTCATAAGTTGTGCTAAACCTTGGCCCTTTATAAGTTTTGTTGGCTTGATCTCAATATCATATTCCAAAATGGTAGCTATCCACTTACCTCATTTACCTTCAATGCCATCTTGAGTCAAAATATCTTTAACTACTGCATTAGGCACATAAGCTATCACATGAGAATATAATATGTAAACTCTGAAATCTTTGATTGCTTTTACCAATGAAAAAGCATGTTTTCCCATAATATTGTATTTTAGAGATGCATCCCTCAGTGCTTTACTAAAAAATGCTATTGGCTTTTCACACCCTTGGTCATCTTTTTGAAGTAAAACAACTGCAACAGTATGTTCAGAAGCAAATGAAAAAATGATAAAGTCTCTATCAAATTTAGGACTGGTCAAAACTGGTGTCCTTGTTAAAGCCATTTTAATTTCCTCGAATGATTGTTTGGCTTCTACAGTCCAGTCAATGCTTGAATCTTTCCTTAACATGTTAGTTAGTAATCTAAGTAACTCTGCTAGACTAGAAATAAATCTTCTCAAGAAATTGATTTTTCCTATAAATGCTTGCAATTCTTTTATGTTTCTGGGGTGGGGTATTTGCAAAATTGCTTGAATTCTTTCTGGATCAATCCTAATGCCATCTTTAGAAATAATGTGCCCTAAGAGCTTTCCTTCTTCCAAACCAAACAATGACTTCTTAGGGTTTAAAGAAATTCCATATTTTCAGCACTTTATAAATACTTGTCTTAAGTGATCTAAATGTTCCTGATTTGTTTTAGAAAAAACAGTCAAATCATCTAGGTAAATTACCAGAAAATCATGTATCTCTTTAGCAAAAGCAATATCCATTGCTCTTTGAAATGTAGCTCCTGCATTCTTGAGCCCAAATGGCATTTTGACATATTTAAACATACCCCATGGTGTTGTGAATGTTGTTTTATCCTGATCATCAGGATGAACCAAAATCTGGTTGTACCCTGAAAATCCATCCAGTAGTGATATTCTCGAAGATCCTACAACCCTTTGCAGAATGTGGTCCATTTTCGGCAGAGGATAGTTGTCTTTTAAAGAAACTTTATTCAAATTTCTTAAGTCGACACACAATCTAATTTCTCCTGTCTTTTTTCTTGTTGGTACCAGGTTAGAAACCCATTCTGAGAATCTGATAGGAGCTATAATCCCTGCTTCAAACATCCTTTTGATTTCCTTTTTAATTGAGGGTAATAAAACAGGATTTATTCTCCTAAGCTTTTGTTTAAAAGGTTTCTGGTCAGGTTTCAAAGGTATAGTGTGTTGAATGATGGATGTATCATAAGATTTGAGGTCTTCATAACTCCAGGCAAAAACATCCTGGAATTCTTTTAATAGTTCAACATATTTAACCTTTTGATCTTTTGGAAGAGATTTGGACAACTTAACTATTTTGGGATGTTCTGGGGTTCCTAAGTTGCATTCTTCCATATCGGCCTTAACAGGTTCCATTTTAGGTCTGAATGGAATATCATTTGAGTCAAACAGATCTTCCAAAGGTGTTAATCCTTTGGGTAATTGATTATCTTTTAAATTGATGATTTCTGTTTCATCATCTATGATCTCATCAGATTCCATGTGTTTCAAATTTTGCATGTCTTTTTCAGTGAATGTGGTTGGATGCAGCATATGAATTTCATTTTATCTTGATATTTCTATTTTTTGTTCTTTTCCTTGATCAAATTCATCAATAGTTATGTCTTCATCTATATTACAGTTAGAAAACTCATTCTGAAGTGTCAAAAAATTATTGATTTGATTGTTATTCACAAATACTTGCCAATTCAAAATATTGTCTGGTATTGCAGGCCTATGTCTAATCTCAGCTGAAAACTGATGATTAGGATCAAAAGGTAACTTGCATGTACTAGCAAACATTGCTAAACTGTGAGCATGCAAATTTTGTTTCCTGGGAATCTTGGCAAGTTGAGCTTGTAAAAATGTGTTGAGAATCTCTACCACTGTCTCACGGTATTGTTTCAGTCTCATGTCTTTTGTTGAAAATTCTCCTTTAATCTGTTGAATAATCAGCTCGGAGTCTCCTATGATTGATACCCTAATAGCTCCCAATTTCTTGGCATGTTTAAGTCCTAATAAAAGAGCTTCGTACTCTGCCATGTTGTTAGTGCATTTGAAATTCAACCTATAAGCATGAACCTCTGCATGATTATTCTCAACATTATGTAACCAAATCCCAGCTCCTGCCCCTAGTCTGTTTACTGAGCCATCAAACTCTAAATGCCATAGAATTTCATGTTCATAATCTTCATCAATTGTTTTAAAGTGTTTCTTGACAGGAGCTAGTTGTTTAGTTTCTTCAGGTGTTTCTTGATCATCTGGTGTTTCCTTGTTTTCAGAGATTTCTTCAATTTTAACAGTGGTTTTGTTTATGGTTTCCAGTTCTGGAGCTTCTATTTCAGTAGGGAGATCTAACTCAGCATTGTATAAAATAAAAGAATCCATATCAGAATGTACAGAGTAAACAGGGAAGTTTTCAGGCTTCTCATGGCTACTCACTAAGTACTTCATCAAGGTTTCTCTATATAATCTTTTAGGCTGACCAAATACTGAAATCGTTGCATAAGACATGTCTAGTTGAATAGATCCTCCAAGTTTAGCACCCCAAGATCTAGACAATAACATACCATATTTAGGTGGAATATCAACAACTACTATGTCCATTAAAACAGACTTAGCAGGGTATTGGACCAAAGTGACACACAGATCTTTAATTAAACCTAAACATTTTACCTGACTGGAATCAAATGAAAACAAATCTTTGTATGGTCTAGTAATATCCAGATTCAATCTTTCCATTACCGCTTTTGGCATCAAATTGTGAGATGCTCCAGAATCAAGCATTGCATTATGGAGTATCTTGTCATGAACATTCAGGCTTACATAAAATGGAGGGGTTCCTCCACTTTCTGGTTTGCCATTAACCTCAGGGCCAAAAAGAAGTTTGGGCTGATCATCAAGAATGTTTACTGAATCATCCAATCCAGTAATGTTAATGTTTAGGGACTTGGTAATCTGACTCCTATAGACATCATGTTTAGCCAATTCTGATAAAGGAACAGCTATCTTAAGTTTGCCTATTTCAGCCTCTAGATTAAAAGGTTTTTCTGTTTGAGTTTTAGTGTTTTGCACAGTTGGGTTCTCTCTGTTTTTTGGGTCTTCAATGTTTTTCTCTTTTTCATGAATGAAGTTTTGTTTTGAAGATGTTTCAGGACTAACTTCTACTGTTTCTTCTACATTTCCTATATGAGGAGATGTATTGGATTGTTGTTTGTTGATTGGTTGGTTGTCCGAGACATCTTCAATTATTGGATTTGAAGAACTGGGATTTATCCTAGACAAAATTTGTACTTGGGGACTATTTTGTACAGGGGAAATGTTTTGTACAGGGGGAATGTTTTGTTTACCTTTGACATTTTGTTTTGTGGTTTTCTGTTTGTTATTCTCTAGCACATCAATCCTTCTACTTCTCAAATTATACTGTTTATGGACTTCATAGATTGCTGTGTCATAGCCTTCCTTGAAATCGAAAGTCTCACCTGAATGAGTTTGGAATGTTTCAAGGATGTGATTCTCTTGATCATCCTGGGATAGGAAGACTTCTGGTTCATTTTTGTCATCAGTTACATTTTTTATTTCTACATCTTCTGTAGGTTCTTCAGAAGTTGAACCTTCAACAAAGTTTTCTTGGAAAGGTGGCCTAATGTTTTGATCAGGGACATTCTTTCCACTATTTTGATTCAGATTCCTCCTAAAGTTCGGGTTTCTAGCAACATTCTGATTGTCAGTAGAAGACTTTCTTTCAATGGTTTCCACTCTGTCTCTTAATCTTTCCATACCTTTAATGATTACATCCAGCTTCTTTTCAAAAGCTGAAGGTTCTTCATTCATAGGCATTCTTCTCTCTGCCCTAGCTCTGGCTCGTTTTTCTATCAGATTTGCTTCTACGCTCACCACTATGCTTTGCATTTCCTCTAGTGTTTGAGGAGCTCTTTCCCTAAGGGAATAAGCTATACCAGAGTCAAAACCATCTGGAAATTTAACCAACACGTTGTTGGGTGGGGGTCTTAGGTTTTGAGGAACTGCATTATATGATTCATTGAATCTTATGATGTAATCTTGTACGGTTTCGTTCGGTCTTCTTCTTAATTTTTCAAATTCTGAAAGGATCTGAAGAGGATCCTTCTTTTTCTCCCATCTGTTCAAGAATGCCCTATACAAAGCTTCTAAATCAGCAATACTGTTCGGGGTAAGAGCCCTAAACCAAGTTCTAACTTCTCCAGTAAGACTCTGAACGAAAATTCTCATTCGGATATTATCAGTATCAATCTCATAAAACTCAAAGTAATCAGTCATCCTTTTGGTGTGTTGTTGAGCTGTGTAAGTACCCGATCCATCGAAAGGTGTGATCTTACTCTGGTAGTCCTGAGGTAAAGCTGGAGGGTTGGCTGGTAACTGTAAAGGGGCATATCGATTAGCCATTGGAAGATAAAGTGGGATAACAGGAGTAGATGGTCTAGCAGGAGGAGATGGAGGAGTAGGGGGTGCAACAGGTGTTTGAAAAGCTTGGGAAAAAACAACTGAACTTGCAGAAGCTTCAGTAATTACAGAGATGTTTGAACTTTCTTCAAAGGTTTGCTCAGACTGAATAGAGTTATGCAATTCTATGTCAAGATGATGTGAAACAAATCTGTATTGCAAATCTTCAAAGAACAATGGATCTGGAACTAATCTAGATAATTCAGTTTCGGAAAAATTCACAAACAAAGATGTTTCAAATCGTGCATCAAAAGGAATGTCATCAATATATATAATTTTCACAGGACAAGATGCAGATCTAGAAAGTGGTCTAGAACTTCCTGTACTCTCCTGACTTCCTCTTTCATAACTTTCTTGACTTCCTTGTCTTCTAAGAATCCTAGGAATCAGATTTGGATTTTCAAATATTGGTGGTGGATTGGGGTCAGGGTTTGACCTAGTATGTCGAATCCTTTCTGAAGCCAATTTTCCTAGACTATGTGTTTTTTGGATTTTTTGATTTTAATTGAAAAAATAAATACAACTTCTACAAATTCTTCAAGAAATAATGATGTATGATTAAAATTTTCTCAAAGATCTGTTAAACTAGAGAATCTGATTGAAAATTTTGAAAGTAAGGTTCAGTATACAAGCTAAATCAGAGTTAGACTGAAGCAGCTTTTATTTACTTTTGCATTTGCAAAGAAAAAGCAATTTCAAAGGCTTCCTGGCTGATCTTCAGACTCTGTCTATAGCTTATAAATCAAACAATAGTATCAATAAAATGATTCAGGTCCCCAGTATGGTCGCCACTATGTTATCACTCAGGTTTTCCTAGAAGTTGTGTAAGAGGAAAGTATACCCGAGGTAACCACAAACCAACCATTTAGATGCAGAATCTAGCCAATCTGCATCCAGAGAGGGCTCTCTCTTTATGATTTATCTTTGTTCTTAGAAGGTTTTAGGCTAGTTATAGATCCAAGAGTTTGTTTTGGAAAATGGTGGAATCCACAAACTAAGGGCAAGGTTGAAGGTTTTCAGTCCATTGGGCTATGGAGTCAAAGGATGGCTTTACTGGATTTCTATTCTATACACAAGATGGCTTTACAGGGCAAGATAGCTAGACAAAGAAAAATCCTTAAAATTTAAAGAGGATGGGATGATCTTGAAGGGATGAAAGGCAGCTAAGAATCTTTCACCATGTTCAAAAGAAAGAAATGAGATGACTACAAACAAAGAGCAATGAAGAATTCTTTATTATAGTAATCAACAGTGTTCAAATTAGCAAAGCAGGAGCATTTAAGAATTCATGCTTATAACTAATTTAGAGGAAAGCATTAAGAATAACCACATTTGAAAACAGAGTACAATTAAGCAAATTCTATTTCAATCCTTTATGTAAATTATTCAGAAATGGATAAGATGGTATTATAAACTAATATAAAATTTCAGACAAAGGGTAGAAACACTTATTGAACTGTATTCCAACACATGAATCCTACAACAAGTCCAATGCTTTAAATCGTCATCCAGTAAGCCACAAGTAAATGTCTACAAAAGCTTTTATTCCGAAAATCTCAATGTCACAGCAGAGTAATAGAATCCACCCTCAATACTCTCTTTGAGGGTTTATTTATACACAAAATAATCTTAAACAATCTTACACTATCTTAGCCAATAACCTAGGCTGACTTAAAGCATAATTTACAAACAAACAAGAGACAAATGGTCTCGTGGATAGAATAATGGGCAACTGCCGATGTGTTGTTCCTTTCTTCGTGGATGTGCTGGAGGTAAGTGCTGAAATAGGGCTCTGTGCTGTCCCTTGCAGTATTTCTTTGGCTTGTTGGACACTCTTTGTTCCTACGGATACTCTTTAACCTTTTCACCTGATACTCTTTCATCTGTTTTCCTTTTTACTTTTCACATAATAGTAAAAGATAAAATTCTCATGCTGAAGATAATTTTCATAAAATTTCTAACAAAATCAAGTGAAACGGATCATCCTGCATCATAGTCCAACCGAGTTTCCTCAATGTCTCATCTCGCTTCGTGAGTTTGTAGCTGTGCCTCCATTAGGAAACAAGATATCTATTTCATGTTCCAAATGAAATAAATTCTTTACTCTATCATAGATATTTCTCCTCGTTGGTAATGTTGATTGTGGTAAACTAGAGAACAAGCACTGTATTTCGAGCATGAGCATTTATTTTCTTTATATATGTTTCTAAGTCCATATGTTGGATCTTCTCGTGAGCATAATTCTTGGTAATCCACTATCCAACAAAGCTTGAAATTTCTCTCTCGAAATGTTGATATCAACCAAAATGTCTGTACACTTCCTCTCTAAATTCTGCATAAAAGTTCTCTTAATGAAAACTCTTTTTCCAGAGCCTGAACCAATTTTTCCAACCTTTTTATCTCCCTGGTGTTATCAGCAGCTGTCTTTTTAGATGTGTCATATTTTTCCTCCAATTTTTTTAATTGCAATTTTGTTTCTTGGAGTTCTGTGACCCTGAGTTGTAGACTTTCCATCTGCTTTATTAATTCATCAGAATTCAAACCAGAAGTATTTACCTGGGATGGTTGTATCTGTTGCCCTGTTGTTGTAGTACCTGTTGTTGATGTCTGCCTGATAGTTTCCTGTTCCTGCAAAGCTTTTTCCAATTCCTTCTCCGTTTCACTTAGTCGCTCAGTCATACTTAAGAGCAACTCCATTATTTCTTCCTGTGAATTCCCTTTTAGAACTTCTTGGGTCTGAGGGTGCCTTGAGGCTGGCAATTTTAGCTGCTTCCTCAGTGCAGCTATGTCATCATCTTTCTTCTTTATTAATGCCTCAATACTTTTAATGTCTTTGGGGTTATGATCCAAGCCAATAATTATGTCTTCTAAAGACTTTATTCTATTATCTTTAGCCTGTGAAGATGCCTTCTCAATGTGCAATTGTGCAGTTGTGTTATTCAAAGAATCCTGCAGCGTTATAGCTGCCATGGCCTTATTGGTAAGAGTAGAATAAACCATTTCCCCGGTTTGTCTGTGTAGCTCTATCTGGTCCAGTGGATGGATATCTTTCGCCAAAACTTCAAAATTTGTTCTGATGTAGTCAGCTGCTGAAGTGGGATTTGGCACCTTTGTTTTGAAGTGGCTCATCAGCATTTTACCTTGTGAAAGGTCAAATGCTGACATTAGCCTTTCTTGATTTTGGGGAGCCATCTTCATGTACTGATCATATACCTTCATTTTCAATGGATCATTCTTTGCTTTAATATTAATGAAGGTTCTTTTAATATCCCCTGTGTCTGTCTTTGGTGGTCTGAAAGAGGATACCTCAGTACCTAATTGCTTTTGTAAAGCTTTCCCTCTCTGGCTTATGTTTGTTTCACTTGCTGTGCCAGTTTGCTGACTATCTTCCCTTCCATCATCAAATACTTCATCTACAATTTCCACATCTGGAGGTGGATTTGGTTTCTGTTTCTTGACCTGATGTACCTGTGAGGTTTCTTTTGGAGGAGTGGTGTCTGAAACCAGTCTTTTCTTTCCTATTTCTACATTTGATGGAGTCTGTAACTCTGGAACCTGTGGATGTTGTACCTATGTGGGAGAAACCTGTGATCGTTCAGGTGCTTTGGAAGTTTGTGGTTTCTCTGCCATAACCAAAGTTTCAATAACCTGGATTACAGGTTCTTTTCCTTTACCCTTTGATTCTGTTGCAACTGGTGAACTGCTTTCCTGTAATGCTTGTTGTAGAGTTGCTACTGAAGAAGTGCCAATGTAGGGTACCTGCACTTGACCATAAGATTCTAGGTCAAAGTTTTTCTCAACATCTTTCATCATTTTATTCATTTTGTCAGCTTCACTTTCTTCCTCAACAAGTGTTCCTTCAATCCATTCATCTTGATTGGCATACTTTTCTAGATCAGGAATCTTGTGGTGTATATAAGGGGATGATTTATTCTTTAATCTCTTTTCACAAATAAAACCGACTGGGTCATAAGGAACCTAACGGAAAGATGTTTGAAACTTTTTCTCTAATATATTTTCTGCCTCTCTCTCGGCCTCCCTAGAGTTGCAGATGAAAGGACCTAATTGACTTTTGATCCTTAATTGAGCTTTCTTCTTTACATTACAAAAATGGATCACATCTGAATTGTTCATTTGCCTGAAGTATTCCAAGGCAAAAATCCTCATGGGCACATATCTGGGTAACTTGAATGGACGTAATTCACATCCATAAATTCTGATGACTGTATGGTTTTGATATAAATACCAATCCCCAACTTTATAACTCTTTGACAGTTGCAAGGTCTTTCTAATTTCATTACTGAGTCTCGGGGGAGGAATTCCTATTAACAAAATTGTTGCAGGATATACAAACTGGTCAATGAATTCAGTGTAGGAATAGGGAGACTCAGAGGAAAAATGAATTATGGGGGACCAAAATATGACTGACCTGGGGTTTCCCTTGGCATCAAGTTTTTGAACAGGGAAAGGGAACCTTTCTGACTGATAGTAGATAATGAGATGATAGATTACTGAGGATTATTTAAAAACTTTTTCAACATCTAGCCTTATGAATTGATCATGGATCTTGTTGGCTATGAAGGAAGCAAAGTCATATTTGATCTCAGGAGGTTGCCTAGGAGTAAAAATGGATAGCAGAGCTAAGGTTATCTCATCTACATATTCACTGGTGTTGAATCCCAGGACAAAAGATATTATATTTACAATGAGCCTTCCCAATGGATTGAAATAGTAAAAACCATAGGGAGGAGACCCTTTTGGCTGATGCTCAGGTAACATGAAAGTTTGACACATGAATTTTAGCTTTTCTGGGGTTAATTGCCTGGTTTTCTCAATCAGTCCTTCCATGGACAATGGTGCTAATTCTTGGTCTGGTTCAAAGTGTAACATGGTATTGATAGCCTGGGGACTGATGGGAAAAAGAATACTTTGATCAGGAGCTATTACAGCCCTCCGTGTGGGATCATAGTTTGAATGGCAATAATGGATGATTTCTGGGAAAATAAGGACTGAGGGGATGATATACCTTGGGAGATTGGATTCCCACAACCCTATAAGATCTTGCCCCTTTGAGTATTCATCTCTGCAGTGACAATAACTCAATAGGGGATCTTCATCATAATGCAAGTCTTTAATTTGGAAATCTTCATCTACCAACGGTAAGTAATCCAATTCACGGTGAGGAGCATTCAGTGGAGTGATATTCAAAGCTGTCGGGGCCTCCATTTTGGTTCTTGTGGATTCAAAATGGAGGTTTTTGGTTTTCCTCACAGGCCGGGCGGGATTTCTAGAATGAAGGAAATTGGCGCAATTCGTTGGTTCAGGGAACAATTATACAGTTTTAGAACCTCTGGAAAGGGCTCAGTGACGATTTTTAATCACTATTTCAGCGAAAAAAAAAGAACACTGAGTTTTATTTGCAGTCGGGGCGAAAAAGGATAAATACCTGCTTTTAGACGGAAGCTGGTTCTTTAACAGGTAACAGGTAATGGTGGGACTGCTCTTCAACACGGGTGCAGCGGAATCTTGGAGTGAATTGGTCAATTGCAGTGGAAATTTGAAAATCGCAACGGGAGCTCTGTCGTTTTCAGAATAACGAAAATAACAAGAAAAACATGAAAAAAGGGCTTTATTTACAAGTTAAAAGAGTTTTTTATTTTTTCGAGGTGTGACGTCATCGACGTACGGGCTGACGTATGCAAGGTTGGGCGGTAAGCGGTAAGTGGTAAGTGGTAAGTCCCCGCACCGCTTTTGGTCGAGGGTGGTATTGATCGCGGGGGGAGCGATTCCACAGAACGTTTGCCACGTGGATGGTGGACTTTTCAAATACCGCTCGTTCCCCGCTGGTTAACGTTCTCACAAAGGATGGGTAGCGGGGTTCACGTGGACCATTGATCTGCGGAGGGTTGATCCGACGGCTGAAGCGATGGGGGAATAGGCGGAGGTTTCAGATGTGGGCCCGTCGGGCTTTAAACACTTTTTAACGTTATTTAATCACTCCGGGGAATATTTAATAAGCGGATAAAAGGTTATTAATTAGTCCTGATGACTAATTAATCCCGAATGCGGAAGGAATGGGTTGCGGCGGGGTTGGCTAGGTGGAATGCCAGGTGGACAATCCACGGTGGCGCGAGACTTTTCCGAAAGAATAAAACTTCGGGCCTTGTATTTTTGGTTTTAAACATACATAGTGTATGTCTAAAGTTTGATTTTTTCATATATATTTTTATTATATGGTAAATTAATTAATACAACTAATTCACCATAGGGGCGGGATTAATGTATAACGCTATATTTTAACCAAAGGGCTTATAGAAGCGGGTTTTAATGATTTTTAGGGAGATAAATACTTTGGTTAAAACATTATAATAAAGGGGTTTTTTGGGGTATATATAAACAAAGGGATTATATACTTAGGATAGGGTATTTCACTAGGGATTTAGTAAATAGAATTAAATGTTAATATGGCAAAGGACAAGGAAACTCAAAATATTTTTGTACATCTAAGAAAGTGATAACTTGTGAAGTAAATTGCAACATTTTATCTTCAACACTTAAACTTAGAATAACAATTTATCTTGAGGGATTTTTATGAAATTATGCATCAGTTTCCTAAGTAAAATATGATTTTACTTAGGAGAAAGTTGAAGGTGAATGATTATGATGATGAATTATCTCAAGTACTTAGGTCTTTTTTATCATTAGGCCGAGGGTCCGGTCCCTCCAGAAGTCAAGGAAATGCCTTGAGCCCTTTTGATCTCCAAATACCTTAGTACTTTGGGGGAAATTAGTAAAACTTTTAAGGGAAAAAGTGATGAGGGAAGTTAATGATTTTTAGCTTTGCTCGCTGTAATCTTCCAGTGTATTTCCTGCTTCAGTACTTATGATGAAAGTAAAGGATCAAAAACATGTAGCAGCATCATTCATCAGATAACACTTTGCAGCACCATCTACCTACCCTATCTACTTGACACTACCATTTTTTCTTCTTTATTAGGGTGCATTTAAACTTGCAAACCCTGTTCAATCTTTTTCTTTTTACATGGCAAATCTATCTAAATCTACACTTATTACATCCAAGGGCTCAGATTAAACTGTTGAGCGCCTTTTATTCACTCTACCTATCTACTTATCTGCCAAGATTAAACTGTTTGGTCAGATCTTTATTCTCTAATCTATAACATGAAATTGAAATATGAGTAAGCCAAGTTTAAACAGTTTGACTTATTCATGAATTGTGGCAAAGGTTTGACAAGCTGCACACAATTTCTTTATTACAGAAGATGAAATAGTAGTGGCATTTGGATTTGCACACTTTCCTTGGTCTATTTTTTGCTTGGGGTTCATTTCTTTCTCTTTTTTTTTGACCATTTTATTCTTTTTACCCTTTGATCTTTCTTTTAGGGTATACCCTCTTTACATTTTTTAAATTTTTTGATTTTTGGTTTTTCAAGAATATGGAACACCTTTGCTCAAGTAAGAAGGTTTGAACATATTCCATAATTCAATCAAGACAATCATGAAAGATGAAACCTATTGATATAGGAGGCTAACAACAACAACACTAAAGGGTTGTGCCAATGAGGCCGTCGGCATGTGCTCCAGGTTGCTAAGTAGCGAGATCATTGGAGTCTCTAGGGGCATGGAGGAGTAAATCATACAACGTGCGAGATTGCGAATAGATGAGATCTAGATGTTGTGCACAACAGATGGATTGGTCCTCTATGACTGCACCAGTTAGGGCAATGTCCTTAGCAATGGGAGGAAGGAGCGACTTACAAAACCAGTCCGATAATAGATGATTCGAGATTGGTGCTTTGACTAGCCTTCCCCCACATCTCCATTCATGAATGTGATCGGAGATGTGGGTGGCGTTGTCTTAGCTCAGCGACATTAGAAGTTCCGTTCTGGTTTCGTATCGGATAGGGAGCTGAAAGTGTTTGAGAAATTTCGTTACTAAGGGACGAAAAGTATTGACTGCAGCTTGTGGTAACTCAATGTACCATTTGGCAGCGTTGCCTATGAGGGTGCAGGGAAAGAGCCTGAGCCGGATACTATCATCCACCATGGAATTAGAAACATACCAAAGATGATCGGGGGTGATATGTGTGGCCAGATCATCCCCTTGTTTTCCATCGAACTTAGGGATATCTGAAGGAATCTTATGCGGTATCTGAGGCCCAAGCGAGTTATGATTGATGGGATCATTGGTCAATTTATATAGATCAGGGATGTCTAAGGTTGCCAAAAATGGCAATTGTGTTGTTGCCCCCAAGTCTAACTAAGGAGGTGTTGGTTGACCAATCGAACCGTAGGGTCCTCCCATCAAAGTGTTTCCAACAGGATATGCAAGACTCGTTTGATAATAATTTCTAGGTAGTGGAGGTGTAGGGATGTAAGGTTGTTGTCCATAAGGGTTATTGTACTGTGGGACAAACAGCTAGTTTCCCCTAGGGTAATAATTTTCCCCTTGCCCCAATTGATTTTTGGGAAGGGTTGCCCAGATATACGCGATAGATTTTGCTTGTGGCATACTACTAGTCGCATATTTTACCATTGGTATAGACCCTACACCATAAGGTTGACCACTAAAAGGAATGGCATTAACAATGGATGGACTTGTTTGTCCCATAGAATGGAGGGGTATAAAAGTGCCCCCCGACATGTAAGTGTTGGTAACACTGCCCTCTGGCATAGACACCGAGAGGTTCAAACTCAATAAGGGATTCCAACCGAAATGGTTTCTTAAGAGAACCGTGGTAGCCCCACAAGTAGAAGAGGAAGCCAAAAGCCTAGGAGCAGACACAAAAGGAGTAGAGACAGAAGAGTTTAGTATTCCACTCACAGATGTTGTGACCAATTTTTTGGGACTAGACATATTCTAGCTATTAGGGTTTCCAGTCTGCTATGAATAACTGGAAACTGGAGGTGGGGGTGGCGATGGAACCGAGTTGGCCACCAGCAACAATGACACATTGGTCATCGGTTGTGTATGTTGAAAATACTAAGGGGGGGGTGAATCAATATTCCTTTCAATTGTATTATTATTAATATTTCATATCATTAGTTAATCTTCAATTATTATCAGTGTTTGTACAGTGATAGTAGTAAAAAAAAGGAACACAAATGCACACAGTTTTTAAGGTGGAAACCCTCTCTGGGACAAAACCACCTGAATTCTTTTCTAATAATTCTTTAATATTAAACTCCAATCGAAAATAAAGATCCAACTTCCTAGAATCTAGAAAAGCATTCTTCTCCAGCTCCCACTGGATGGATGCTCCAATTCCCGAGATTCTTCAGTAGTTAACTGAACGGATGCCCCAACACCCAATTAGCTACAAATCACCCTAGCACCACCCTACCACCTGAATTTTTCACAGGCTTGAACCTGTTAGTCATCAGTAATTTTCACTATCCGTAGATGACTAAATATTGGTTCTAGATTTCTAAAAACAAAACTCCATGAACATTGTGAGTTTTAGAAATCTCACTGCATTCATTATCCTTTGAGAAAAAATCTCACTATTCTACCATTTTCCCATTTCATGGTCACCTTGTCACTCCTACAGACTCCAAATGGCTTATGCCTCTCATTTCCATCCTTTTTTCCTACCCATAACCTCATTACTCTATTTTTCCCTTGCCTATAACTCCATTGTCCATCTAGGGTTTTATTATAAGCCTAACTATTTCCCATGCTTACCAGATTCCTCAAACATTGATGGTCTCAAAACTATCCTTGTATGCTCTTTTAGATGAATCAAGTACATTTGATTTTGGATCTTCAATACACCACTTGCTCAATACTTTGTTTTTACACTTGAAGACTCCAAGCCAATTTTTAGTCAAAGACTAGGTTAAAGAGCCCTCCCACTAGGTCAATTAGGTTTTCACAGGTTTCAAGGTCATCATGGGTATTTCTAACATTGTGTTTCTTTTTTAGAATATGTTTCAGAGGTATTGAAATGATGATACATGGTTATTCAAGGAAGACCTGAAAGTTGCGAAAGATGACTACCCTATCAGCTCAAAGTCTACAAAAGGTACAGAGGTTAAGCTAAGTTTCATGATGGGAATTACACAAGTTTTTGGGAGAATATTCTACTGTTTACAGTCCTTCCAAAGTTTTCAAGGTGACTCTGTCATACTTCAACAACAATTTTATCATGCCTCCATCATTTTCCAAGAAGTCATTTTGAAGGACAAATCATTTGCCACACCTAGGGCTAGTTTTTGTTCAAAATATGTTTCTCACCAAACAGAAATGAATTTGACAAAATTGAGAGAGGTTTTTTTCCATCATAGGTCCAAGAATAAACACCTCCTTCATATTTTACACAGGTGTCATGGTTTTAGAGAAATGTCAAAAATACAAGTGTCATGGGAGAATTTCTACACTTCTGGAGTGACCTTGGAAAAATCAAATTTTCTCATAGCTGGATTTTCCAAATGATTTTCTTGATGATTCAAACGATAAATATATTGGAATCAATTTAAAATGAGCTATCATGAGCTCAATTTGGATTTGAGGAAGGCCTCCAAAATTTGCCTGCAGCAGCACTTTGCATTTCTACACCATCATTCAGCACTTTTTGACAAGTCTTGGGAGAATAAACTTTTTACAGGACAAAACAACTCCAATCAGCAAAAAAAGGTATATTTGGAAAGTATACAGGATAATATTTCCAATGAGCTATCGTGGGCCCAATTTTGACACGAGGAAGGCCTCCAAATTCCCTCTTCCAAATGGCGATGTGCGCTCAGGAGTCGGTGTTGCACCCTTGGCACTATGCACCTAGCATAAGGCACTGACCTGACTTTCCCGACCCGACACCTCGTTCAGGTGCTGTGCGTTTGGCTAGGAGGGTCTTCTAAGCCTTTTAACCCTCCAAATCCACTCAAAAATCCTCAAATGGTTCCCAGACTCCTGTTAAAGGTCCTTCATACCTATTTTTAGGGTAAGTAAAAATTCCATCATCCTTCAAGCCTTTGTCATCATTTAAAAATTGAAAGGAATAAAGCCCTAAGAGGGGAGCCTAGGTATCTAAACTTGAAATATCTTTTTGTCACTTATCCATCTGCTTATGAAGAATATCAGTTGAAACAAGGGAAATTTCACAGTTAGGGGTTGTCATCAAGTTTATTCAGCCTCTCACACAGCTTCATATATTCATACACTCCTTCCATTCACTTACAGAGGTTTCCATTCCATTTTCCTTTTTCCTATCAGTTTCACAACAATACAAGGAGTTATCAACACATGGTTTAAACACTCAACGGAGGTTTTTCATTGATGTCTTGACTCTCACTCACATACCCCCACATCATAGTGATCCTCCTTCCTCACCCTCTCCAAATCCTTCACTATCATCTCATAAGTACATGTGCATATAACAAGAAGATGATGACCATGAAGAATAAATCAAGGAGGAAGAAAATAGTGGGGCCAAGACAAATGAGGTTAAAATCTAGTGAGGATTCAAACAAGGAAAAATCAAGCACCTGCAAAACAAAAAATGTTAAAGAAGGTGAAAACAGAGATTAAACTTTATGGTGCAAACAAAAGAAGGTAAAGGCATGATTTGAATTCCATGGTGTAGGTCAAGGAAAAATTTTAAGGGTGTTCCTGTGTGTTTGAATTCCCAAGGGCCAAGAGGAAGATGTCAACTATAAAAGTGCAGAAAGAAAGCCACTTTAATGTCTTTCATATCACCTGTAGAAAAAAGACAAAGAAATATCAGTGAAAGGAAAAAAGGGGTTCAAGACATTTGAAAATGGTTTTCAAAGTTGAAATAAGTACCACATGCCTACAACACTCATTTCACACTTCAAACATCTCATTATTCCATTGCAGAAAGTTAGAAGATTCAAAAGGGAGGAATTTCAATATTTTTTTGAGTGAAATTGGGAAAGTATGCCCGGCGTTGCGTGCCTGGCATTTCCTCCTATTTATTTTTACACGGGCACTGCGCGCCTGTGTGATGGCACTGCATGCCTGCAATTTCCACTCGACAGGCCCGAAAATGTGACCCGACTCGCCCACACCCAACTGATGCATTCCCAACTCACTCGACAGGCCCATGCACGAGTGCAAGTTCTGTGCGTTTAGTCATTCATAAGACTCGGCAACCTTGCCCGCACTATGCATTCAGGCTTTTTGCTCACCCAACTGGCCCACGCTACACGTTATGTGCTACGCATTTGGCCAAGAGGGCCTCTGCATCAGGCCAAGCCCTAAATTTTCTCAAAGGCCTCAACAAAATCACCTCCAAGGGTTTCATAACACTTCTGAGTGCCCACTAGTTAATGCGGCTCAGGGCAGTGATAGAGGCAGTACAGAAGGCAGTCATTAAAAAAGTAAGGCTAATAGAAATGTTACTAATAAATAATGATATAAGTAGCACAAAGAGTCAAAATGAAAATGAAAGATCAATCAGTGAGGCTCATGGAAAATCAGTGGATCAGTTGAGGGCAAGGATGGAAAAACTAATGCAAAAGAAGGAAATGAGGAAGCAGCATAACAATGAGGCCTAGGAAGAAAAAGTGAGGCCAATGAAAATGATAAAATGGTAATGAGGGGGAGGGAAACAATGATAAGGAAATCAGCAAAGAACAAAACAATAAAATCAGCATGGAAGATATCATTGAGGCTCATGATGGCATTAAATTGAAAGGAAGTGAAGAAGAAAACAATGAAGAAGATGCAAATAAGCCTAAAAGCAACAAAGAACACATTAATGATAATGATGGAAGTAGGTCAAAGGAGAATTGAGACTCATGGAAGAGGAAAATATAGTGAAGAAAAGAGCATTAATATCAGCATGAAGGATGTAGATAAAGCAGAAAGCATGGAAGCAGAAGGAGATGATAATAATGATGATGGTAGGTCAACAAACCATGAAAAACCAATAAGGCTGCCAACCAAGAGGCTTATGAAAAATATGATATAACCAAGGTCTAAATACAAATAAAAACTCAAAAAAATGGTTGATATATCCCCACAAACATCCCAAACACCACGAGAGAGGTAAATCCAAATTTTGGGGATGTTTTGGAAATTTTGGATTTTTGCTAATTTGGAGGGCCAAGGGGGTAGCACCCTTGGTGCTATGCTTTTTCTCAGAGCATATTCAGGAAGAAACGCTTACATTTTTGGAATCCTTAGCTCAATTATATAATTCTCACAAATTTTCAAGTCAATTGGAGTTGTTTTGGTCCTCCAAAAGGGTAAACAAAACCCTATTTTTCACCTTTCTGTCTAGTTTTTAGGACAAGTGATACGCCTTTACCAACCTTGGAATTTTTTATTTTTTAACAGGATACATGGGTCCAATCAGGAAACCAAGGGTATTTCTGGAAATTAGACTCAATAGGCTTTCCAACGAGCCATTGCAGAGCCTATTTTGAAATCGGGAAGGCCTTCAAAACGTTGCTGCAAGTTGAACTAGTTTTCCTGCTCCAGTGCTACACCCTTGGCATGGAAATTCATCCTCAAACTCAGTGTTGCGCCCTTAAAAGAGGAAAATTAAAAAATGTACGCTTGGAAATTTTTAGGAAGATTGGAAGAGCCCAAATGTCAATTTATTTGCTAAAAATGCCAGAAAAGATATTTTGTGCCTTGGGCCTTGCAAGGTCTCAAGGACAATAGTGACATTTATGATTAGCCAATGGGCTTCTAGAGACTGTTTTAGGTTTTCTCCTCCTTGCTTGTTAAATAGAGAATTGAGGATTCATTGTTTATGGTTGTTGTGATGACTCTTGTGATTAATACATAATCTTTGGATCTTGAAGAGAAATTGGTGTTGTGGAGCTTGTGAATGGCTCATTTTTCTTATTGATGGAGAATGCTTGCTTGCAGGATCCCTAAGCTTGGTTAATGGTGATGTGCTTCTATTTAGTTATCGTTTTCTTGTGTATCATTGTGGTTTATCCTTCTATATTGCAGTACGATAAAATATTTAGACTAATAAATGTTGTTTAGAGGCACCTTAGTTCTGTTTATCCTTCACTGCTTCTATGTTTTCCTCTGCTAGGTCAGTTTAGAGAATTATTAGTTGCTCTCTAGACCCACCTAATATTTTTTATCTTATGAATGGTTTAATATATTAGATATCATAGATGTTTTATGGTAAGCCCTGCTTGTTTGATATCACTAAAACACTGTTTTGAGGTATCTCTTTGAAGTACCATTATTTAGGTTTGCCAGAGGCTATGTTTCGATCATACCCTTTGTCCATGCTTGAAAATTTGTTTCAAAGATATTTATAGCTCTAATCAATGATGTCTATGATTTCCCTCTTCCTTGATTAAATTTATGTGTTAATCTTAAATTTTTTCTAACCTTGAATGTGAAATCACTAGAAGTTAAATGAGTTTCTCGCCTTCTATATTTCATTGGATTGTTTGTCTGAAATGCTTAATTGCTTGAGTTGAATCAAAGTGTTATTGGTATGCCCTATCTATTGATTACTTCTTTATGCTAAATAGTTTTGAAGTCCCTTCTTGTTTTAAGTATTTGACAAATGATTCTTGATTTCCATTTTCCCTAATTTGTTCACAAACTTGACGTTCATTTCATTTCACCAAACCTTGAGAATCCATCTGACCATGCTAGATTTTCCCTGTGATGCTCCCTGATCCATTATTGAACCTTCCATGACTTTTTGTAGACTCCATAGCCCAATGACTTGCAAATCTCTCATTCCATCTATTCTACTTGATCATCTACACAACCCGAACAAACAAACAAACCCTAAACTTAACAACTATCCTAAAATCAAACCCTAAAAGAAAACAAGTTCACATCCTTTGCACAATATAGAGAGAGCCCTCTCTGAGTCCGAGAAGGCTAGCTCCTAGGACTCCAAAGACTAGTCTGATGTTACCCTATGCATTTGGTCCACCAATCTGCTAAATCACGGGACACTAACATAATGACGATCATGGTGGGACATTCTAAGTTAACAACCTAGGAATCCTTAAAAACTTTAGAAAGCCCTTGTCAAGAATATCAAATGATTCTTTGCCACCTCATCGCCCTAACATAATGGAAATCATGGTGGGACCTTCTGAATAAATGATATCTTAGACATCCTTAAGACCTCAAAAAACCACAAAATTCCTTAGATTAGCATTTAGTTGTTTATGGTGGACAAAAAATACATCCTTAAACAATAAACATCATCCACCTGGCGACTCCACTGGTCTTCAGTAGCCCTATTGACCCCACTAGTTCTCATAAAATCCCCTGGGAATGCATTAAGCAATCCCAATGATGTTGATGGTGGACAACAAAGTTGAAATTTTCCACCTAGCAACTCCACAACCCTCAATAGACCTAAAGACTCCACTGGTAGAGAACTCTAGACTGGTTGAAAAGATACAGTGACCCTTTTTTATTTACAAACATGGATCCAAGGATACAAAGGAGATATGCTCCGATGAACAAAGATCATATCCCTGGATTTCCACATAAAATGCCTCAGATAAATTGGATAAAAAACCTGCCTATTTTTCAATATGAAAAATTTGATGACCCCTTTTTACATCTCATCAAATTTCATATACATGTATGGAGGTTAAAGGTTGAATGGCACTAGGACTGCCTCATGAAAATGCTTATGAAAACATTAGAGGGAAAGGCAAGAGAATGGTATGAATGGCTAAAACCTGGTAGCTTGTTTTCCTTAAAAGATCTCCACACGGTATTTTGTGAGCATTATAAAGAATATTTTCCATCTTTATCATTAGCTAAAAATTGTTGTGATCAATCTAAAGATTTCATACAATACCTTGTAAACATTGATGAATATCTAGGGAATTGGCATCCTAAAGATCTATTAGAAGAACTCTGTGCATTTCATACTCAAGATAACTATTATGATAGGCAAGAAGAGTTGGTTGAGGATGAAATAAATCAGGAATTAAAGGAAGATCTTCAGAATCTCTCTAAAAGCACAATTGATGACTTACCATCTCTTCTAGGAGAGGCTCAAGAAGACATTCAGCCTCAAAATCAGCCTTCACAAGAGAAAGAGAACTACTATAGTTCTATCCTAAGAAAGAGAAATATGACTCCTCTTTTAACTGAAGAGGAAATAGATCAGACTATAAGCATGCAACCAGCCTCTAAACCTTCATGTGAAAAGAAAATTTCTATGTATTTTCTTGCTAATCCAATATGTTTGAGTGGTGACATTACTTATGTTGATGATTCTCCAAATTTTGATTAGTCTGATGATGATGATGTTCTCTAAATAGAAGCTAATATTGCAGAGAAATCAACATTTGATTTGTGGGATGAAGTTCAATGTCATCAACTTGAAAACAATAATCAACCAATACAGGTCACCTATGACATTGATGAGGAAAACCTTGAAAGTTTAGAAGTAAGTGAAGGATATCTAACTATTTTCTCTACTTCATTGCAGTCCATCAAAAATAGCTTTCATGTGATTGGAAATTAGCTGTCTTTCAGTTTTGATGTTGAGGTTGGGGAAGACAAAGAACTTCTTGAGAAAATTATTAATGAGAAACATCTTCCTGAAATGGATGAGGAAATCATTTATGACATAGAATTCTCCTTAACTCGAGATTTACAGTCGGAAAGTCCCATTAAAGTTCAAATTGCAGATTAAAGCTTGGAGATTTACAATCATATGAAAGTTGTTGCATTGCCTTCTCAAGAAGATTTATTCCCAAAGACTACTCCTGCTCATCAACATGATGATATTCATACAGAACTCAGCCCACTCTATTAGAACACATCGCGTTTCCTAGAGGATAACATTGAAATATATGATGAGTCTACTAGTTCAGATGATCATGAGGAAGAGGAGGAGTTTCTTTCCCAAAAGAGTCCCAAGCTCAGCAAAGTGGAGGAAGAAGCAGTCCTGGATCAAGCATATCTCCCAAATCCTCTAATCCAGGTATTGTTCCAAGTTCCCTGTGCTATTTTCTTAAAGACAGTTGAAGAGGGAATAAAATATGTCAAGAGAAGTTTGATGCAAGGTTTAAAGAAAAGTTTATGCACTACTGTTCAAACACAAGTGAGGTGGGAGTGGCCTTTTTGATTTTTTTAAAACCCTCAAAGAGCTAAACCAAGATCCCTCATGGAATCATCTGCTTGATTGGTTGTATTGGAAAAGAGAGTTCACCAGCTGAATGTATATCATGTATAGGTTATATTAGGATAGATAGGCATGCAAATAAGTTCATGCACTATAAGCATATTTCTAGTTTTTATTTTTAGAATACTAATCTTGAAAACATAAAAAACAAAGAAAAGATGAAAAAGAGGGAAAATGAAAAATAAAAGGTACAGCCCCATACCCAAGAAAGAGTTTTGTTGAAAGTGAGCAAGTCTAAATTCCACTACTTTTTCAGAAAGAAGAGTCTTAATCAGTCATCTAGCCTAATCATGGCTGAACATGTTTTGAATTTCTGCTGATAGATTAGTAAAATAAGACTCGTCAAACCATTTAAGCTTGACTTGTCAGTAGGATAGATTAGGAAGAAAATATTTTGGTTCTTAATGATCAAATCTAAACCAAAGAGAAGGATAGGGACTATTAACAAATGATGAATCACATTCCTCATACTTTCTAGTTTTCTTTGTACAAAAATAATGTCTGTGTGCAGCTTGTTCCAATGCCACAACCCATGTTGAATCAGATTTATTAATCCTAGTTTAGTCATGATTTCAATTTCATGCTAGTAGGATAGAGAATAAAGTTTGTCAAAAGACTTAATCTTGACAAATGAGTAGACTAGGTAGAGAATAAGAGAGTTCATTAGCCTAATCTGAACTCTTGGAAGTGATAAGGGTACAAGTAGATAGTTTTTTTTTATGATTTCAAAAAGAAAAGAATGTCAATGGTTTGATAGTCCAAGTGCACCCAAAGGAAGAAAAAATGTTATACAAGGTATGATGGGTAGGTAGAAATGAGGTTGAAGCAAATATGTCTTTTCAGATTTTGAGATCATAGTTTAAAGAGAACATCAGCAAATGAAGGAAAGAAATCTGCAAAGTGCAAGTAAGGCATTGATATTCAAAACTTAAAGATTTGAACTCTAATATTCTGGACACCTCCTGAAGAGGAGCTTCCCTCCCCAAGTGGAGCCACTATTAGTCATCAGTAATTTTCACTATCCATAGATGACTAAATATTGGTTCTAGATTTCTAAAAACAAAATTCCATGAACATTGTGAGTTTTAGAAATCTCACTGCTTTCATTATTCTTAGAGAAAATTTTTCACTATCCTACCATTTTTCCATTTCATGGTCACCTTGTCACTCCTACAGACTCCAAATGGTTTATGCCTCTCATTTCCATCCCTTTTTTCTACCCATAACCTCATTAATTAGTTTTTCCCTTGCCTATAACTCCATTGTCCATCTAGGATTTTCCTATAAGCCTAACTATTTCCCATACTTACCAGATTCCTCAAACATTGATGGTCTCAAAAATATCACTGTAGGCTCTTTTAGATGAATCAAGTACATTGGATTTTGGATATTCAATACACCACTTGGTCAATACTCTATTTTTACACTTGAAGACTCCAAGCCAATTTTCAATCAAAGACTAGGTCAAAGAGCCCTCTGAGAAGGCCTCCAAATTCCCTATACAAAATGGCATTGTGCGCTCAGGAGTTGGTGTTGTGCCCTTGGCACTATGCACTTGGCATAAGGCACTAACCTGACTTGCCTGACCCAACACCTCGTTCAGGTAGTGCGCGTTTGGCCAGGAGGGCTCCCAAGCCTTTTAACCCTCCAAATCCAATTAAAAAGCCTCAAATGGTTCCCACACTCTTGCTAAAGGTCCTTCATACCTATTTTTAGGGTAATTAAAAATTCCACCATCCTACAAGCCTTTGTCATCATTTAAAAATTGAAAGGGATAAAGCCCTAAGAGGGGACCCTAGGTATGTAAACTTGGAATCTCTGTTTTTCACTTCTCCATCTGCCTATGAAGAATATCAGTTGAAACAAGGTAAATTGCACAATTGGGGGTTGTCATCAAGTTTATTCAACCTCTCACACAGCTTCATATATTCATACACTCCTTCCATTCACTTACAGAGGTTTCCATTCCATTTTCCCTTTTCCTGTCAGTTTCACATCAGTACAAGGAGTTATCAACACAAGGTTTAAACACTCAACAGAGGTTTTTCATTGATGTCTTGCCTCTCACTCACATACCCCCACATCACATTGATCCTCCTTCCTCACCATCTCCAAATCCTTCACTATCATCTCATAAGTACAAGTGCATATAACATGAAGATGATGACCATGAAAATCAATCAAGGAGGAAGAAAATGTTGGGGCCAAGGAAAATGAGGTTAAAATCCAATGAGGAGTCAAACAAGGAAAAATCAAGCACCTGCAAAACAAAAAAGGTTAAAGAAGGTGAAAATAGAGATTAAACTTTATGGTGCAGACAAAAGAAGGTAAAGACATTATTTGAATTCCATGGTGTAGGTCAAGGAAAACTTTTAAAGGTGTTCCTGTGTGTTTGAATTCCCAATGGCCAAAAGGAAGATGTCAACTATCAAAGTGCAGAAAGAAAGCCACTTCAATGTATTTCATATCACCTGCAGAAAAAAGACAAAGAAATATCAATAAAAGGAAAAAAGGGGTTCAAGACATTTGAAAATGCTTTGCAAAGTTAAAATAAGTACCACATGCCTACAACACTCATTTCACACTTCAAACAACTCATTAGGCCATTGCAGAAAGTTAGAAGATTCAAAATGGAAGGAATTTTAGGTTTTTTTTTTAGTGACATTGGGCAAGTCTGCCCTACGCTGCAAGGAGATGATAACAATGATAATAATGATGATGGTAGGTCAAAAAACCATGAAAAAGCAGTAAGGCTGGCAACCAAGAGGCTTATGAAAAATATGATAGAACCAAGGGCTAAAGAAAAAGGAAACCTTAGAAAAATGGTTTATATATCCCCACAAACATCCCAAACACCATGAGAGAGGTAAATTCAAATTTTGGGGACTTTTTGGAAATTTTGGATTTTTGCTGATTTGGAGGGCCAAGGGGGTAGCACCCTTGGTGCTACGCTTTTTCTCAGTGCATATTCAAGAGGAAAGGTTTAAAATTTTGGAATCCTCGGCTCAAGCATAGAATTCTCACAAAGTTTCCGGTCAATTGGAGTTGCTTTGTTCCTCCAAAACACCCTATTTTTCACCTTTCTGCCTAGTTTTTAGGACAAGTGTTGTGCCTTTACCAGCCTTGGAATTTTTACTTTTGAATAGGTTACATGGGTCCAATCAGGAAACCAAGGGTATTTCTTGAAAGTAGACTCAATATGCTTTCCAACGAGCCATCACAGAGCCTATTCTAAAATCGGAAAGGCCTTCAAAACATTGTTGCAAGTTGACCCATTTTTCCTACTCCAGTGCTACGCCCTTGGCATGGAAATCCATCCTAAAACTCAGTGTTGCACAGTTAACAGAGGAAACATCAAAAATGTATGCTTGGAAAGTCTTAGGAAGCTTGGAAAAGCCAAAATTTCAATTTCTTTGCTAAAAATTCCCAAAAAGATATTTTGTTTTAGATAATTTGTGCCTTGGGCCTTGCAAGGTGTTACACAGTAATTTGTCACCGTCCCTACAATTCCCTGTCCCACACATTGGAGGGAATTTTGCGTGACTTGTGAGTAGTGACATGACTTGAAGCCAATTTCATGGCATCCCCCTTGACAAGGACAATTATTCCCCTGAAGAAAGTTTCCTTTGAAAAACCCTAAAAACTGATCTTTTGGCCTTGGCGCGACTAGCCAGTTCTTCCCTCGCGCCAATGGGGAAAATCCACCAAAGAGGGTGTGCCAACTGGTGCTCTATCCCAGTGTATTGCTCGTGCCAAGCTTAATAAGGCATTTTTTTTAAAAATAAATGGAGAAATTTCGATTCCAACAAACTCCTGAACAAGTCTCTAAAATGAGTTGGGAGGTTTGGCTCCGGATCTCCATGTAGGGGAAGTGGTTTTCCACCTATCATGGAAGCTTCCTTGAGGATAGGGCCAATCCCATGATTGTAGGGATCCAAACTCCCCTTCCACCATCTATATAAGCTTTCCATTTTCCCTTAGCAAGCTAGTACCAAGAGCTGAATCTGTAGCAAGGAGACTATCGCCAGACAGCCTTTGAGAGCCAAGCCGAAGAGAGAGAGCTTTGTCCTATTTCCCGACGAGCTTCATCAAGACATGCTCCGCTGTCGACCCGCCAAAGGAAGATCCAGCATCAAAGCTTGGGTTGTATCTTTCTTTCGTTATTATTAATGATAAGCAACTTTGATTATGGTTTCATTCGTGTATCTATTTCTTTGATGAAATGAATTACATCTTATCTGACTGATGTAAAGTTACAAGATTTAGATTTTGTGCTGTGTATCGTTGTGTTTCTTCACACATGTGCAGGTGTTCGAATGTGTTAAGTGGGAGGATCGTGATCTGCCAAAGCGAGGGGTGGGAAGTGTCATCCTTTCTCCAACGACCATCGCTTAGGACCTGAGGTAGGAAACTCGTCATGTTTTGTCATTTTTGTAACTAGGAACCTGCATCTTTGTGTGACTTGATTGTTGCTAGACTCGATCTGGGCTAGTAGGGATCGCCTCTGTCCGCAGAGGGCATATTTATAAATTTTCAAAGTCAAATTAGGTTTTGAAGGTCATTTTTCCAATATTTTATTATATTTTGTCAAAAAATGGGTTTTACGCTCGCTTTCTTGTGCAACAACAAGTTTTCACGTAGCTTGGACGACGATACGAGTTGTATTTTATACTTTTTTGGACTCGGTAAAAACACGAAAAAGTCATTTCTAGAGTCATATTTCAGCTCTTTTCTGACTCTCTAAATATGAAAAGATTATCGAGTCACTTGTCGTTTTGATCTTGTTAAACTGGCTGCGAAACGACATCTACCCAATATATGTTTACCCCTTTTTTGAGCTAGGATAGATTATTTATGAAAAAGGAATACCCTAGCATTTCGCGACTAGGAGGTTTTCTCAGACACAGTTTTCTACCTTTTCGGATCTAAGGAACTATGTACGAAAAGGGACTGTTGGAGTTTACTTTTCCGTTGTCTTTTCAAACTCTCTAAACATGAAAAGACACCGAGTTCTTCCTTTCTCAGACTTGTTAAAACCTGATGACATCGGATTCTGTCATAATGACGATACTCGAGTTCCTCCTTCCTAGGGCTCGTTAAATGTACTGGGTTGGATTTGTCCGAAGGACAAACTTATATCACAAGAATATTCTATCCCCTTCAAGCTTGTTTTCAAAAAATAATTGGGTACTCACCAGAAATGGTGGGGAAAATGAAATCACTATCATCGTCGTGTCAGCAGTATGTCGCTCTTGAACATGGCATTTGTCTGCATTCATGTCGGGTTGGGGACATCTCATCTCGTTTTCTGCTTGCCTCCATGGGTTTGGGTAATCCTTTTTGACCTCTCATCTGCTCTTTTCCTCATCATCATGACCTTATAACCTTTGATGTCAAATACTTCCAAATCCACTGCCGTGCCACCGATATGTTCAAGAGAAGTTGACCTCTGCAGTTTTCAACCCTCCTCTGATTCTCATCTGATCCTAATTCACAAACATTATGTTCCTCTGTCTCGTGTCGATGATGTGGGAAACACTATGGCCCACCTTCGATAGAGGTCACTTCCTGTCGACTCCAGCTCATTATCTAGGAAGTTGATCTAGAGACTCCCTTCTGGTACCTTGGAGCCTACCTGCCTCAATGGTAGGTTCTTCGCATTTGATGCAAGGTTTTCATCATTGGCCTTCGATCGAATGGTTCTACAGGTGTTCAACGCCAACTCTCTAATTCACATTCCATGGATTGTACCTATAGTACCTTGAGGACCATCGTCATCATTGGTGGCACCTCTCTCACCTATTAACATCTTTCATCATTGGCTGGTAATCAGACGATGTTCTTGCATGTTTGACTTCAGCTCACTTATTCACAGGCTTGGACTTGTACTCTGTTCGGGTCGAGATTGAGTGCAAGACCCTGGATTTTTTGTGATGGAATCTAGGCTGTGGATATTGTGGATTATCATGATTAGCTACATGACTCATTGATTGGATGGCTACGACCATACCTGAGTCTATTTATCGATCCTCACTGAATGGCTGCGTCCATGCCTTGGATCTTGATTATTGTATACTCGGTTATGGATGGCTGTGCCCATACCACATATCATGACTTTGATATATCATTTGTACTTTTCTACATAGGTTTTACACTGGCAGTGTTTTCAGTTGGACATGTTATCGTAAAGAATTTCACCCCTCTCTCTCTGTCGGGCCTCATGCTTTAGGGGGCATCTGTTACACATTAATTTTTCACTCTCCCTACAATTCCCCATCCTGCACATTGGAGGGATTTTTCCATGACCTGTGAGCAGTGACTTAACCTGAAACCACTTTCATGGCATCCCTCTTGACAAGGAAAATCATTCCTCTGAAGAAATTTTCCTATGAAAAAACCTAAAAACTAATCTTTTGGCCTTGGCGCTACTAGCCAGTTCCGCCCTCGCGCCAATGGGGAAAATCCACCAAAGAGGGTGCACCAACTGGCGCTCTATCCCAGTGTATTACTTGCGCCAAGCTCAATAAGGCATGTTTTTTTAAAATAAATGGCAGAAGTTTGATTCCAACAAACTCCTGAACGAGTCTCTAAAATGAGTTGGGAGGTTTGGCTCCGGATCTCCATGTAGGGGAAGCAGTTTTCCACCTATCATGGAAGCTTCCTTGAGGATAGGGCCAATCCCATGATTGTAGGGATCCCAACTCCCCTTCCACCATCTATATAAGCTTTCCATTTTCCCTTAGAAAGCTAGTACCAAGAGCTAAATCTGTAGCAAGGAGACTATCACCAGACAACCTTTGAGAGCCAAGCTGAAGAGAGAGAGCTTTGTCCCATTTCCCCACGAGCTTCATTGAGATGTGCTCCGTTGTCTACCCGCCGAAGGAAGATCCAGCGTCAGAGCTTGGGTTGTATATTTCTTTCATTATTATTAATGATAAGCAACTTTAATTACGGTTTCATTCGTGTATCTATTTCCTTGATGCAATGAATTACATCTTCTCTGACTGATGTATAGTTACAAGATTTAGATTTTAGGCTATGTATAATTGTGTTTCTTCACACGTGTGCAGGTGTTCGAACGTGTTAAGCGGGAGGATCATGATTTGCCAAAGCGAGGGACGAGAAACGTCATCCTTTCTCCAACGACCATCATGTAGGACCTGAGGTAGGCAACTCGTCATGTTTTGTCATTTTTGTAACTAGGAACCTGCGTCTTTGCGTGACCTAATTGTTGCTAGACCCGATCTGGGCTAGTAGGGATCGCCTATGTCTGTAGAGGGGATTTACCTCTCCAACAAACTAGTGACTCCATATCAGTGGCACGACAATGGATTTGGAAGTATTTGACATCAAAGGTTCTGAGGTCATGATGACGAGGCAAAGAGCAGATGAGAGGTCAAAAAGGATTACCCAAACCCATGGAGGCAAGCAGAAAACAAGATGATATGTCCCTAACCCGACACGAATGCAGACAAGTGCCATGTTCAAGAGCGACATGCTGCCAACACGATGATGATAGTGGTTTCGTTTTCCCCACCATTTCTGGCGAGTACCCAAATTATTTTTGAAAACAAGCTTGAAGGGGATAGCATATGCTTGTGATATAATTTCATCCTTTGGAAAAATCCAACCCAGTACATTCAATGAGCCCTAGGAAGGAGGAAGTTGAGTATCGTCATTATGACAGAATCTGATGTCATCAGGTTTTAACGAGTCTGAAAAAGGAAGAAATCGGCGTCTTTTCATGTTTAGAGAGTTTGAAAAGACAGGGGAAAAGTAAACTCCAACAATCCATTTTCGTACATAGTTCCTCAGATCCAAAAAGGTAGAAAACTGTGTCTGAGAAAACCTCCTAGTCGTGAAAGGCTAGGGTATTCCTTTTTCGTAAATAATCTATCCCAGCCTGAAAAAGGGGTAAATGTATACTGGGTAGATTTCGTTTCGCAGCTATTTTAACGAGATCAAAACAACAAGCGACTCGACAATCTTTTCATATTTAGAGAGTCAGAAAAGAGCTGAAATATGACTCCAGAAATGACTTTTTCGTGTTTTTATCGAGTCCAAAAAATATAAAATACAACTTGTATCATCGTCCAAGCTACGTGAAAACCTGTTGCTGCACAAGAAAGTGAGCGTAAAACCCATTTTTCGACAAAATATAATAAAATATTGGAAAAATGACCTTCAAAACCTAATTTGACTTTGAAAAGTTATAAATATGCCAAAAATAGTAAAAACATATTTACTTTTACTTTTTACCTCTTGTGGAGAGCAATAGTGATTTTTTCCTATGCGGATTTGTGGCGATGATTATGGATGATCCAGTACACTATTTGAGTTCCCTTCTTTCCCAGGTAAGATGCGCTTCCCTTAGCTTTGTTTTAATCCATTTTTTATAGAATTCCACTGTATTTTTGGATCCCTGAGGGGACCTTTGCAATTTTAGGGCTCGGCCAATTGGCACAGGTATCGGGCATGGACCCGTGCTAATTGGCTCCTTTTTGCAAAGGGGTCGCGCCAGTTGGTGCGACTGTCAGCAAAACAGTCGCGCAAATGGCGCAACCTAAATTTCCACTCAAATTTAACAAAAAATGAACCAAACAGTTGAACTTCTGAGTGTTCAAGGGATCTAATGAGATGTTTATGACCACTTTGGTGTAGATTCATAGCCACAATGGTGATCGAGTGGAAATAAATGGAGAATAGTGAACAAGATGAAATGGCAATGGATAACGAAGCATGCATGAACGCTCTCTGAAACTACGGCCTAAAAAAGTTATTCTTAACACCATGTTTGAGGGCACAACCTGAGTTACTGCAGTATTTTATCAATATTTCGGACAAGAATGAAGAAAAGTTCAGGCTTCGGGACCAAGTGTTGGAAATTGAAGTATCTGACGTTTATTTCATCACTATATTGTCTAGGAGATGTTCAGTCCTAATCATGACAGGTACTAGGCCTTTCAGCGAAAAAAATGTCAATGGTAATGGAAAGAGTGTGCCCAGGGGCACAAACAGGATCAAGCAGTGGGAAGGTTGATATCCACATGGTTCCTGACCTAGCACTTAGGGTGGTGCTCTATACCATTACGCGGGCTGCGGGGTCGCAAGCACTACATGAGGCAACTAAAACACAACTCCTCTTAGCATCTGAATGCATGAACCCGACACTATTCAATTGGGCCACTACCGTAACAATGAACATCAAACGGCAGTTGACGAAGTGTAATAAAGCCAAACTGAAGCAGTTTGGATACGGATCTATCTTGGTATAATTCATCCTTGAACGGTTACCAATCTTCCACGGCCAGGGGGCGATAGTCGCCAATCCACCGTTGAGAGAGCCACGGATGGCTCGATGGGCATCACTCATGCCCAGGTCAAGTGGGGGCCAACAAATGTCATGGAGGCCCGAGTTTTTTGCGTGGCTTCAGCGAAAATTGATTTTCATAGAGGACTAGCCCTATGCCAGTATAGACTTTACGGGAGACCCAGATCTTCCACTCCCGGAGGGAGAAGACTCGGATGAGTAGCTGGGTAAGACTCTTTTTTATTTTGTTTATTTTATGATTTTTTTTGGATATACATGCATTTTCTAACAAAAATTCTATGTGGATGCAGATGTTGGCCCAGAGAGACCCACTAGGATGTCGCCAATTGCTCGAAGGACCCCGCTTGCCTATGACCCTCAAGGCAAGGGTGGCGAGGGGAGTGAGATAGTGTAGAACTTGGAGGGTATCGCGTGTGGGATCCCAGATTATGCTCATATAGCAAACCTCCCACTGGCTTATCAGAGGCACACTGTGGGGGTGCCTAGTTGCCTTCATTGTTTACTGAGGTGGTTGGTGCGAGCGGTGACATGCTACCATGAGCACCATGCTGATTAGTCATCTAGGCTTTTCATTTGCACAGTTTTGAGAGACATGTTGTCTCCGGCTATTATTAAAACAGACATGTATATTTTTTGAATTTTATGTGATGTACACAAACTGCAAACATTCCGACATATATATATATATATATATATGGGTGGATCATTTTACATATGATGATGTTTTTTATAAGTTGCGTAAATATCTATCTACAACCATGTTATCTACTGCATCTGTTAACACATTCATGTGTCTGGGTATGTGTTGATATGTAATGTAATCAAAATTTATTTCCAGTAAACGAATACGTATATACAGACGTAAAATGGATGGGTTTCTTACTAAATAATGACCATTATGTTGTAGTACTACAAGTTGTGATTCCAGATATATAAGTAATGCACGAATACCGAGTTAACAGCCTCGTTCAATAATTCCAAAACGGCACTATACTCTGCAACGTTATTTGTGGTAGGCCCTAGACAAACACCTTGTAAATTGACCAACTCACCAGCAGGATTGTAGATTACCCAAGCTACTGAGGACAGATTCCTGGTACTATGGGAGGCACCATCTGCGAAACCAACAAAAGGAGTAATAGACATCTGCACAATCAGGAAGACCCAATCAGTAGAAAGACGCTTACAAAGCACACGACACCACACATGCACAAAAAATGAAATTACTCACTTATGTACACACACCACACAAGAATAATTCAAGCGTAGTACTTCTTAAGGTACAACTCGTTCCTAGGCTGCGCCAGAGGAATACCTTCGTAGTTGATTAGCTCATAGGCCCCATTTTTTAATACTCGCTTGATGATATAGGGCCCATGCCACATGGGCTGGAATTTTCCGGCTCCAAGTTTATCATGTGCTTGGTCATATAAGAGGACGAGGTCCCCTTTGATGAAAGAACGTGGAGAAACTGATTGATAAAAGTGGGCTTTAACCCGTTTTTTCTGTGCCTCAATAACCAAGGCATCCAAGTGACGGGTTTCATCCAGTCGTTCTAGATACAGGAGACATTCTTCCTCTGGATAAGCTTTGGGAAATAATTCCACAGCCAACTTCAGCGAAGGGATCTCACATTCAACCGGGAGAGTCGCTTCCAGACCATACACCAACTGGAAAGGTGTGAATCCAGTCACGCTCTTTACTAACGTTCGATAAGCCCAGAGAGCTAAGAACAATTAGAGATGACAATTGGATTTGTGAATACCAATTTTTCATTGAAGCATCGTGACCAGTACCTTGTTCACGGCCTCAACCTAGCCATTCACTTGAGGGTAGTATGGCGTTGAGCTTTCATGCCGCAAGCCCAACTTTGATGTCAGCTCAGCCATCATGCAATCCCGAAAATGAGTGCCATGATCAGTGACAATGGGTTGAGGAACTCCGAAACACGTAATCACATGGTTGAAAATGAATTGAGCGGATGTCTTACCGTCGGCAGCTAATGTAGGCATCGCTTCAGCCCATTTAGTGAAGTAGTCCACGACATCGATTATATAAGCATGCCCCCCACCCGAGTGAGGGTTACATGTCATAAAATCTATGCCCAATTTAGCAAAAGGGCCTACGGTAATGACAGGATGCAAGGGTAGGGGTGGCGCGCGCATCTTGCGCTGAAAGACCTGGCACGCATGACATTTTTGAACTGCAACTATATAGTCTTTGAATATAGATGGCCAGAAGTAACCCGCACGTAGAATCTTCTGGGCGATGGTGTATCTGGACATGTGACCGCCACAGGTGCCACTGTGACAGTCATTCAAGATTTTTTCATCCTCTTCCAGGGTCAAGCACCGGCGGAACACAAAATCAACTCTGACTCGATACAAGGTATCTTCGACAATGCAGTAGGGTTGATATTGATGCCGAATACGATGTTGATCATCCTTCATCAACTCGAACTGGAACGTGGATGTTTGAAGATACACGATAATTTCACCATACCATGGATCACGAGTGCTGATAAGAAAGAGTTTTTCATCCAAGATATGATCCTCGGATTGTGATGGAATGGAGTCTGTTGGGAGAGAGAAAATAAGATCAGAAAAAACCAATGATTTCATCAATTTAGCAGTGGTGAACTCTAAATCGAACTCGTGAAGGATGATAATCCATTTGGAGTACTTGCCCCCCAAGAAATTGTCGAGACAACATATATGTCATGGGGTTGCAGTCAGAAATCATGGTTACTGTACGCAACAGGATGTAATGGCGGAACCGATGAATAGCTTAGACTGTGGCAAGTGCCAATTTCTTGACATGGGAATAGCATGTTTCTGTGTCGAGAAGATTCCAAGTTAGATAGTAAACTACGTGTTCATTTTCATCATCGTCATCCTGTACTAGAACCATAGCTATCGTGCTAAACGCAGCAACCAAATAAAGGGTAAAATTGTGATGACAGTTGGGAGGACATATTAACAGAGCGTTGACAAGTAACATTTTAAGCTTATCGAAGGATTGCTGGGAAATCTCGTCCCAATGGAAGGGAACGTCTTATTTCAAAAGTCACGTAAACCCTTTGGCCACTTCCGCATAGTTCGTAATAAAGCACCGTAGGAAGTTGGCTTTCCCCTGTAGACTCTACAGTTGATATATCGAGGATGGGGATGGGAGTTTAACAATGGCCTCGACCTTGAGGGGGTCAAGGCGAATTCCATCTTTGGAGACGATGAATCCCAAAAGATGGCTAGAATCCAAGTAGAATATGCACTTATGAGGATTGAGCCTAATATTGTAACATATTTAGCGAAGGAAAATATGGCGGAGGTGTTCAGGATGGTCCTCACACCGAGCTGAATGGGCCGGAAAATCGTCTAGATATGGCTGAAAAATATGACGTATGTCGTGGAAAGCATAGGAAATAGCATGCTGGAAGGTGGCCCCAGCATTTTTCAAGCTAAACGGGAGCTTTTTGTAGGCGAAGGTACCCCACGGATAGATAAAGGCAGTCTTATGTTGATCAACAGGTAAAATATTAATTTGATTATAACCCGAGAAGTCGTCCATGAGGGAATAAATCTCACTCCCCGCGTAGTCATCGATGATATAATCTATAAAAGGAGTGGGATAATTGTCGTTAGGACAGGCCCGATTGATGTCTTGGTAGTCAACACAGACCCGTATAGTTCCCTACTTCTTATCTACAGGGACAATATTAGAAACCCATTCTGTGAGGGAAATCGGATATATAAAGCCCGCGTTAAGAAGTTTTTCAACTTCTGCCTTTATAGCTGCGGCTTTTCAGGGATGCACTGGGCATAGACGCTGACGCACGAGTTTCACACCTGGATAGGTGGGAATCTCATACATGACTATACTGGGATCAATCCCAGGCATCTCCTCATAGGACCAGGTGAAAACATCTCGGAATTCGCGAAAAAGGCTCGTGTATACTTGAATCTCTTCGGGAGAACAAGTAACTCCCACGTGAATGTTCTTAACTACCCCCGGTTTGATGGAGATGTCGATAGGCATGGTTTGTGTGATATTACTCAAATTTCCCTCCGAAAGAACCTTATGAGTTAATATCGGTGTTTGAAGAGGCGGAGTGGGAACCTGAGATGCAAAGCGCTCTAGACAATTAAAAATTGCCCCCAGGCTGGGCATGAACTAGGAATGATAATGTCCATCACTCCGCGGCAGATCTTCAAGAGACATTGTTTCAACGATAGCTTCATCAGAAGGGAAGACTTCTTTTAAAGGATTCGACGAATCCGAATCGCCGAGCCAAGGGGATTGAGAATATACATCTAAAGCCATGCTCAAAGGAGCATGATCAGAGGGAGGAGGATCAGATGTAGCGACGATCTCGCAATAATTGATCTCAACTGGAGTCAAAGGCATCGAATCTCTAAAAGAAGTCACTTGTTCAAGCGAAGGGATGATACAAGGGTTGTTTGGCCTAGGATCATGTTAACTTGAATGGTGTGTGGTGGTGGCACGGGAAAAATACCCATGAGGATGGGGTCCTTAAAAAGACCGGGTGCTACACTATCAGGGGGATTGGGGATTTGATCCACGTAAGGTACGTTGTTCTCAGAGGATGAGGTGAAGAAAGACAATTGATCGACAGTGATGATCTTGCCCTCATGAGGAAACTTCAGAAGCCAGAAGAGTGTGGAGAGAACGCATAGCATGGCGTGATTCCAACTGCGACCAAGAAGAAGGTTGTAGTTGAGTTTAGCGTCAACGACTTCTACTTCTACGTTGATTGTCTTACCTTGTAACGTGATCGGTAAACTCTCGAGAACACCTAGGGGTTTTGATTCCCTACCATCAAATGCCTATAGGACATTGGGGGATGACGTGAGAGCTGGAGAGCCAATGGCCTTCCAACATGCAGATGACATAACACAGGTGGAAGCACCTTCGTCCACAACGGCCCTATGGATGTTAAGACCATTGATACCTACTTGTATAACGAGAGAAATTTGATGCGGAAGTCGGCGAACAAAATTTTCTAGGTCGAAGGTGAGAAGACTACAATTGACAGGGTCAATTCCATCGATTGTGGACAACAAAGCCTTCTGTTGTGATGGGAAAATTTGAAGCACTTCCAACGCAGACATTGTGGAAGGTGCCTATGCCAAATCCTCAACAATGTTGTAGTGCTGAGCGGCGTGGGCATTTGGATTATAGGAATATTTTCGCAGAACACCTTTGGAAGGTGGCCTTACAATGAGTTCGGCACTGGGCTTCTCAATTTCTAAAGGACCAGAGACAGGTGGGGGAGGTGGGCCATCAATGACTTCCTTCCTAGCTGCCTGGCATGATCCAGCGTAATCCTTCGAATGCGTAGCAGTCGAAACAGGTGCAACACCATTCATCATAAGAACTTGGGACCCAAATGGTGCAGATGGTGAAGGCTACTCAACCATTTGGGTCTGCTGAGACAGGAACGATTCTTTGAGAACAACCGGAGTCCCTTTGGAGCCTTTTAGAAGTTGACTAACTTTAGATCATCGAGGAAAATCTTTGGTATAATGGTTTCCTTCACAAATAAGGCAGAGGTACTTCGGTTTTCGTTTGGAACCGTCATCAACACGAGGTTTGGAAGATTTCGATTTCGGGGCATCGGGTTTGGATTTTCCTTTGCCCTTATTCTTTCCTTTGGAGGTCTTTTCTGTAGGATTGGCCTGAACAGCATTGACCTCAGCAATCTTACCAGAATCTGGAGGGGTGGGAAGAGCAGAATTATTGGAAGAATTTGACTTCTTCTTCCCATTATAGGACTTCCGAGTAGTCTGAGAAACGGAACCAATAACACCATCCACCGATGGGGTATCTGGTGCTTTAGAGGTCCCTGGCTGTGGAGCATCAATCAATATATAATACAACATGCTAGACTTAGAGTACACCAGATCTAGGTACTGGGCACGAGCGATGGCTTGTTCTTTGGTCACACATGCCCCCATAGCAATATCTTGAGCGATTCTGTTAACAAAGGAGGTAGTGAACCAATGTGTTATAAGCTGATCAATTATGTCAAACTTGATCAGTCGATGACGACGTTGCCACTAATGAATATGATCTGAAATGTTGGTGCCTTTATCCTACTTCAGAGAAGTCAGGAGATGCATCTCGGCTTCATAATGAACCGGTAACTGGAAATGTGTCAGAAAAGCCAAAGCTAGAGTATTAAAGTCTTGAAAGATACTACGGGGTAACTCTATGTACCACGTAGCAGCAGCACTGGTAAGTGTGTGCTGAAAAAGATGAAGACAAATCGAATCATCCACCCAATAATTCAACGAACACCACATATGGTAGGTCATGACATGTGCTTGGGGGTCTTCTCCAGATTCACCCTCGAATTTAGGACAGTCACTAGGCACCTTGGTTGGAACCGGAGGCCAATATGGATTGTGAAGAATCAGATCATTGGTCAATTTAGATACGTCCGGAAATTCCAACATGGCAAGGAAAGGAAACTAAGGATTGAATGGCATGCCAGGTCCCTGATAAGGACCTGTACCTATACTCCACCCTGGTTGAGCATAAATTTGCCCCCATTGGTTCTGTCCCGGAGGATTCTGACCATAGAGGGTGTAAGCCGCATAATTAGGCTGATACGACTGCTGATAACTAGTATAAGGGGGTTGATAACCAGGGTACTAACCATGATTATATGTAGGCCCTGCTTGAGCAGTGTATGGATTTGACTATTGAGTATAGGTATAGCCTAGTTGTTGAAGGTAATAACCAGAACCTTGGGGCGGGTTGTAAACCGGTCGAGATTTACCTTGGAGGTAATAACCGCCTTGGGGTTGAGCAGGCTGTTGGTAAGTGGGCCCCTGGTGAGCTCGATAAGTTGGGCGCACAGGTGGATTCAGCTGCGGCATAGAATAAATTGGCTGTTGAGCAGGGTTAGTTGGATGTGTAGGTTGGCCTGGTTGAACAGGTTGACCTGGCTGAGCGGGTTGCCCTGGTTGAATAGGTTGGCCCGGGTGAACAGGTTGTCCTAGTTGAATAGTTTGTCCTGGTTGATAGAGGACACTAGGTTGGCCCGGCTGAGTCGGTTGACCTGATGGCGGGATGGGGCCAAGTTGTGCCTGATAACTAGGTTGACCTGTGGTGGGACCATAATATGGTCCCGGATGTGCAACGTTCGGACCGATAGGAACCTGGGGTTGCTGAGGTTGCACCATAGGTTGGGAAGGGTGGATTTTCCCACCAGGACCGTACAATGGTCTAGGTTTATACCCCGGTTGGCCTGTGGGTCCTTGAGGTTTCCCTAGTTGGACCACAGAGTGAGACTATAAAGGTTGACCTTGAGGGTTGTAGGATTGCCCTTGTGGACCATACAAAAACCCCTGCTAGCCTGAAGGTTGGCCCTATAAGGGTTGTCCTTGCAGGTCATATAGATAACCAGGCTAGCCCGAAGGTTGGCCTTGGAAGGGTTGTCCTTGCGGGTTAGAAGGTTGCCCAGCCTGGGCAGACAGAAAACCTTGGACGTACTAATAAGCCTCTGGAGCAGGAAAACGTAGAGGGTTTCCTTGCTCATCATGCTGGTATGGAAAAACATAAATGGGGGTACCATCCAGTCCATAATGGGAAAAATAAGGATGGTTGGGATCTTGGGAGGACTGACCAACCTCAGAGTTTGACGTTTTTAAAGACAACCGATACTCCTTAGGAGAGATATTCTCCGGAATAGTAGATGCTATGTAAACGTCTTCAGAAAGGGATAAGGACCTAGTGGAAGAAGTAGTGACAGCGGGTGTAGATGCAGCTACGCAGACCATAGGCCTAAAAGGTACTGATGTGACCTGAGGAGATGACATGAGAGGTGTCCTGGGAGACAACCCTAACGAAGGAATAACCGGCCTCGTGGATGGAGTTGATATTCCCATAGAAGCCACAGCGGCTGCAATCTGACTTAAATATATATATCCCGCTAGAAGCGAAAGACCAGGTGAAGACATGACAGAATACTCGGGGTTGTTTTCTGGAAAAAATTGATAATCTTCACCAGATGTAGGAATTTTCTCACTAGGAGAAGGACTGGGTGAGTCCATATCTAACCCTGCCGCTAGATCTTCTAAAAGAAGGCGAGGACTAGGAGGTATAACAGCAGCTAAGAAAGGCGACCCTGATGTAAGAGGAGGGAAGTGTTCCCCTACTCCAAATCCAAACCAAGCGTTGGATAAAGGCCAATTGAACTCAACTAGTCCACCAAAGGGAAGCTCAGATAGAACTGGTCCCCTGTTGGGAAACTCGGATACGATAGGCTGCTGGTGTTCAGCAGAGGATTGAGATACCTCTGATGAGTCATCTGTGTAAGGACTACCAATAGACGAAAATGAGGGTTCCACCACTGTGACAGTAATGAAAAGAGGAAAATATCAAAACAAAACACACGGGGAAAAACCAAGGCAAACAATCAAATAGCCAACAAACAATCTCTAAAAGGGAGTGTGATCATGGGTGATTGATTTTACCACATTGAAACTCAGAAATTTCACCGTTTCATGTTTTAAGAGTCAAGAAATGAGAAAAAGATGACTCTATCTCTTTCAATTTGGAAACAAGCGTGAAAGGACAAGTGCTTGATGATCCTTTCAAATTTAATGAGCCAGAAAAGATCGAAATGACTACTCTGGAAATCTAGGTAAAAGGGTGTACCAGATATCCGTGAACTGCCATATACACCTTGGTTAAAAAATGAAAGAGAAATCAACCAAGGACTTAACGTATGTGTAGGTAATCTCTCCGAATGTTGTGTCTGGTGTATCACAAGTATAAGGCGGTAGAGTTGGCTTCCTATGGATAAAGGATAGCAACCTAGTGGGTTCTCCCTTTATATACGCGATGGTAAGGGGGGCACAAGTCCGTACTAGTTTTGTCTAAAGACAAGAGGTGAACGAAAGATACTAGTTTTAACGACGCCGGAATATGTCACTAGCCTAGACCTCTAGATATTTCGTTAATGTTTCAATGCTTCCTTAAGGTAAATTGAATAAATTTTAGAGTTTATCTTCAATTATGTTTCAATTTCAGGCCCTATTGAATGTTATGTCTCAAAAATCCTCTAAATGCACACTACATGCCACAATATATCACTTTGCTCGATGAATAGCTAACTACAAGAAGGTTGAGAGCTTTCCAACAATAACAAAATGATCACAAAACAGCCACTACTGTCTCTAATGCACGCTAATGAAACCAAAAGATTTTCCTTTAGAGCTATATAACGCTAATAACACAGAAAAGTTTTCAATTTACACTAACTGATCAAAAGCAAAAAATTTGTTTTTGTATTTTCAATGTTTTAAGAGAAAAAGGCACTAAACAAAATGAAAACTAATGAAGAGGCCAGTTCGAGAAATGATAGTGAGCGAGTAAAAACAAGCAAGTTCACTCAACACCAAACACACAATCAAACCTCAAACTGATGAAGAAAGCCCTCAAATCAAAGAGGAATCCCAAAAACTCATATGAACCATGTGATCTAGGCTCGAAATGAGACAAAGCAAAACTTGAATGAAAAAGAGAGAAATCACTCAAATATTGCAATGATACACTGGAAACCAACCAAATGAGTGCAAAGAAGCAAATACAAAGTTTATTGATCAAACGAAAACCAAAAACTCCTATGGGAGGCTCAGCACACAATAGCACCCAGATGCCCTAGGACTAGAATGCAAAACTGATGGTAGAGGGCGAATAGCTAGAGGATATAGGTCACACACAATCAACCGAGACTTCAAAGCACTCAGGCAGTCGAAAAATGACCCCAAAACCAAAAATCAAGCTCAGAGAGCTCAGAACAGGCAAACCCTAGCACCACATAGGAATGGCGCGACTGTTTGGCTGCATCTAGCTCCTAAACAGGGTTGGCGCAAGCACCTAACTAGAAACAGGCATCAACTGGTGTGATTGTTAGGCTATTAAATGTGCCAATTGAGTTTACTACTGAAAATAATGAAAAATAGCAAACAGGGAGCAGATCAGGTATGGTGGGAGCTGAACAGAGGTTCTACACCAGAAAGAGGCAGACCAAAAAAGAAAATCAACCAGACAGAAGCCAAAATAAATCAAAAGAGACAAGAAAAACTCCAATCAAAGTCTCCCCAGCAGAGTCGCCAGTTTTTTGGAGAGGTAAATCCCCTCTGCGGATAGAGGCGATCACTACTAGCCCAGATCGGGTCTCGAAACAATCAGGTCATGCAAATACGCAGGTTCCTAGTTACAAAAACGACAAAACATGACATGTTTCCTACCTCAGGTCCTACGTGATGGTCGTTGGAGAAATAATGATGCTTCCCGTCCCTCGCTTTGGCAGATCACGATCCTCCCGCTTAACACGTTCGAACACCTACACACATGCGAAGAAACACAATGATACACAGCATAAAATCTAAATCTTGTAACTATACATCATGTTGGTCTCCCGTGTTTTGATAGTTTGGCAAATCAAAAGACAAGGCAACATCAGAACCAATCTTGAGAGTTACAAGATCTAGTCCTCCTGCTCTCAGAGAGGGATCTCTCAAATTATTTGTTTTTTGTAAAGGTTTATCTTGTGTGCTTTGGATATTGGTTTTAGACTAGATATTAAGTGCAAGTGTTTGTTTGTTTGTTTGGTTGAATTGATACAACAGAACATGAAAGGTCTAGGAAAGATATGTAGAATGGAGAAACATCTGATTCATTGGGCAATGGAGTCAAGAAGAGGTTATGACAAACTTATCAATGGATATGGGATATCAAAGGGCAAATCTAACTTGGCCATAGGATCCTTTGGTTTTTGGAATGAGATGGACATCAATGATTTGGAAAGAGAAATTTAATTCTCAGCAAAGGGAACTTGAAAACATAACTTGAACAATAAAGAGATATTTGATAGACAGTGCTAACCATAAATTCTACAAACATTCTTTAAGCAAATAATGACTTCAAGACAACTTTCAAAATGAAATCTAAGATTCAGGGAACACCCTATTTCCTCAAAGATTTTATTTCAAATGACTTAGAAAAAATAAAAGATTCACTGATAATTACGGTCATAGAAGAGGGAACACCTAAATACATCTATGATCACAACTATGAAGACCTTTAAGACAACTGTTCAAGCAAGGACAAAGGGCATGATCAGAACAGACCTCCTTGGCTCACTATAAACAAATATACTTCAAAGGGAGACTTCAATAACAGCTTTTAAGTGACAGCAGACAAGCAGGGAGAACCATAAATCATGCTGAAACCAACTATTCGAGCTATTAGAGAAATAAACAAGCATGAGGACTAAAGAGAGAGATTAAAGACTCTAAAATCCCTTAGCAGAATAAAACATAAAACAGTGAAGGATAAAGAGGTATAAGGTGCTTCCAGGAGTCATTTCTTAGCCTAAAAATTTCATCCTACTGTAGCAAGAAATTATGGAACAAAATGAAAACAGGGGAAAACATTAAATAGTTCAGAATACTTCACCAGCAGCCAAGCTCATGGATCCAATGATAGAGCCTTCTCAAGAACAAGCATGCAACAACATCATCAAATATTCTAGGACTTCAATTTCTTCTTCAACTTCAACAGAATATGTATTATTTCAGAGAGTTTTAGTATTACAACTAGTGATCAATCAACCTGTATCTCATCCTCTTCAGAATTATTTATAGAAGAAATGAGGAGGTGGAAGAGCCTTAGGTCTAAAATGCAATAAATTCTACACTAAATGCAACTCCAAACCTAGAAAACCATGCAAGGCCTAAGGCAGGAGAGCATTGAATTATGATTCTGTTTATTTTACTCTGTTTCTGTCTTTTTAAACTCAAAGGGAAAAAAATATTGACTTCGAGGCCTATTTCTTATCTTTGTAATAAATTCGCTGACAGTTTGAGAATTTGTTCTTTCTTTGGTAATAATTTTTCAGCTATCTTTAGATAAATATCTTCTATTCTGGCAATAACTAGGCCTTCGTTGATTGTTTTGAGGCTGCAAGTGTCTTTTGGTAGCTGCAGAGGATTCAATTAGCCTCTGATGTGGTAGTGGAGGCTTCTCGGATTGATAGATATTATTGTTTTAACCTAAAACACCTTTAATTTACTTGAGTTTTTTGTTTTAGGCTTACTGAAGCCTAATTTCTGTCTTCTGGTCTTCAAACTATCTTCAACTGTGGATCAGGTCTTTGATTAATCGAATTAATGCCTTAATCCTTCAAAAACTGTGTTAAAACCTTAAATTTCTTCACTTCTGCTTTAATTTGATACTGTCAAACTGATACTCTTCAGCTGAGGTGTTTGTTGTGTTTCCATTGTTGTTATAGGCACGCAGAGGTTGTATAAAGGCATCAGTGCTCATGAGGCACTGATAAAATATAATTTGGAACCCTGCGGAATGATTTCCTTCACACATAAAGGCCTGGGGGATCGTCATCCCCGGCCTTCAATTTTCCTTTAAAAAAATTAAAAAACCATAAAAACCTGCACAAACAAAGAAAAATTAAGAAAATCCTACAAGGTAATGTTTAAACTACTTTGGAGGTTTTAGGTTAGATCGTGACCGTTGGATGAAAGCATCCAACGGCGAGGATTGCTTGCTGGGTCAGATAGGAAGGCGGTGGTTCAATGGTGGTGGAGATTTAAGTCTGGGCCGTTGATCTGAAAAGATCAACGGTCGAGATTGATTGAGTTTATATAATGCTGAGGGGCAACTTTATAATGAAATGGGGGAAATTACAAAGAAAATGGACAAAAAACCTTAGGCAGAAGGAAAATGTGGTTAAATGAAATTCGGGGTTTCGGGATAATTCCTGGGCCGTCAGATGAGATCAGCAACAGAGATCGATGGTGGAGGTAAATCGATGAAGTCCCTTGGAAGAAAGGCAGAGGGCGATAGTGTAATGGTTGGATTAAACTAGGACCGTTAGATCTCAAAGATCAACGATGGAGATTAAACGCGATGGAATGCAATATAAATGGGGATGGTGGTTTCGACTGAAGAAACCGCCGGTTTCGTGCAATGAAAAGGGGGAAAGGCGTTATTGTCTTTTTGAACATGATATGCATTATAGCCTAACATGTGGCTTTTTAAAACCACCTATGTTGCGTGATTTTAAAACATTAATCGTCGGACTTAAAATTACGCGAAACCGCGCTCTGGCCGTCAGATCTGGGGTCTTAGATCAGACAATCGTGAGGAGAGTGTGATGGAGAATAGATGCACATGCGATAAAAGGTGGGGCAGGGTCAAGGCGGTTTTGATCTTGACCATCAGATCAAGGAATGAACGGCTAGGATTTATCAATGGAGGCAGTAGGTCCCAAATGAGTTGGGCCTACTGGGTTAAACATGGACCGTTAGATGAAACAGATCAATGGCCCAGATGTAATCTTGGGTTTAATGAAAACAATATAAGACGAGGGTCAGGCGGAGAAAGGGTGATTATGGACCATTGATCTGCAGAGATCAACGACGGATCTTTACTGAACAACTTTATACAACGGGTTTTATGAAATTAACAAAGGGTGCGAGCTTTGATCTAGACCGTCGGATGAGTTGAAATGAATGGCCTAGATCCAATTGGGGGTCGTCAATCGACGGGGGAGAGAGGAAAGGCACAAAGATTTTTTTCGATGCGATTGAACAAGGACCGTTGATCTTAGAACAAAATCAATGACGGAGATTCACTTATGAATGTCGAAGGCGGGTATGCAAGCTTTTGAACAGAGAGATGTGGACCGTCGGATTTGGGTATGGTGGAAGAGATCGACAGCTGGGAAACCATCGGAAGGTCTCCAATCGGAGTGGGATGATATATTATTTAAATGCATCCAATGAAAAAGTCTGATGCGAGTTGTGATTATCCTTGATCGGTCTTAGATCAACGGTTGGTATTCGCCCAACCAATGAACCATCAGACTTAATGAAAAAGTTGGGAAATTGGAATTTTTATGAAATATAAAGGAGGAAAAGGTTCGGCAAAGGTTTTTATTATGTTTTAGCACCCGATTGCGGGATCTGGGTTATGTGAAGGAGATCGGAGGAGTTGGGGGTTTTAAAAAGAAAAGGGGCCAATCGCATCGGGATTTTTCCTTTAAACAAATAAATGTGCCCATCGGAAACCTCCGATTGCGATTAGTGCTCGGGACTTAACTCTTGGTCCTGGATGGGGGTTACATGGTGGGGAAGTGGTTTGGGGGCTAGGGCCAAAAGGGCTTAATGCCTTAGCACCAAAAGGCTATTTTTTATGATTTTTCAAGTATTTCAAAGGATTTTGAAAGCTTTAAATAAGCTAAAAAATGAGTTTTAAACCTTATCAAAGGGGTTTTTATGAATGGAAGACAGGAAATGATGAAAATGGATGAATTTCATGACGAAAAAGGGGATAAAAATGGAGGTTAATTATGAATGAAAGGAGGAGAAAAATGAAGGGAAAAGTAGGTTTTTCGGCAGTCTTTTTCTTCAGGCAAACAGCAGAATTTTCAGGTTTAAAAGGGAAATAGTAGTGAAGATTAACTAAAGTATTATTTATCTTCATAAAAACTTCAAGGATGATAGGTTCTCAAAGGGGAATTATCTCTTGGATTTTTGAAGAATAAAATTAGCCACCTCTTGGTATAACAAAATTTATAGGTGGCTAACAGTGGCTCCACTTGGGGAAGATAGCTAGTTCTTTTAGGTGTCTAGAACCTCAGCTGCAAATCTCTGGCTTTCATTCAACCAGTGCCTTAATCCATTGGGCAGAAACCTTTCCTTTTGATGATCTCTGCAACAATTTGAAATAATGGAATTCTATCAAAACAATCATGTCTACCTACCCATTCCTAATGATCCTAACATTTTTTCTTCTTTTCAGAGTGCATTTAGACTAGCAAACTCTCTTCAACAACATTTTATTCTTTTGAAAAATAGGAAAATAATCTAAGTCTAACTTTATTTCTCCATGAACTCAGTTTAAACAGTTGATTTCATAAGCTTCTCTACCTAACTACTGTCTGTCAGGATTAGACTGTCTGACAGATTTTCATTCTCTAAATTCAAAAACAGAAATTTAAAAGCAAACAAGCCAGGATTGAACAATCTAACTTGTAGCTGATCTATGGCATAAGAAAAAGCTTCACATAGATTGTTATTTTGCAGAAAATTTAAAACAAAATGTGAAGGCTTAATATCTGAAAAATTAAAACTTCCTTCACCATCTCTTCAGCTCTGATTTCGAATTTATTTGAGCTGTCTTTTCTCTCATAATGGTTCAAGTTTTGAGCTTGTTTGAACCAATTTTCTTTCACTATCAAAGGTTCAGGTTTTGAGGATGTTTGAGCCTTCTTTCTTCTAACCTAATCTATCTTACTAATAAGCCAAGATTATGTTGTTTGGCTAACCTATTCACTAACCTATCAGCAGAAAATTTAAAACTAATTAGTCATGATTCGGCTGTATGACTAACTAGGAGTGTGTTTTTTAGGAGTGGCATTTGAGCTTGCACACTTTCAGATTTTGTTTCTCTTTTTGGTATGGGGTTGTACCTTTCTTGTTTTAAAATCTTCCCTCTTTTCTCTTTTCTATTGTTTTTGTATTTTTATTTTTCTAACTTTGAATGCAATGTTCAGACTATGATATTTACAACGAAAAATAAAATTCTTTGAAACTCGTGAATCTTGGCAGAAGTAATGATTTAGCATCCTGCCATTGATAGGACCTCCATACATATCTTCTCCATTCAATTCTTTCAAGAAAAATGCATTGTGACCCCTCTCAGCATGAATAATATAGGGCCCTTTCCACAAGTTCTCAAACTTTCCATGTTTTCCCTTCTCTTCCCTCCTTGAATCCCATTTAAGAACAAAATTTCAAACTTGGAAATTTTTTGCCTTAGTCCTCTTATCAAATAGCTTCTTTATATTTTCTTGGACTAACTGTTTTCTGTCATAGACTTCTTCTCTGGTCTATTGTAAATGGATTGTTTGGTTGATTCTCCTTTGCATATCATTCTCTTCAATCTGCACTTCTTGAAGGAGTTTCATGACTGGAAATCCTAATGAAGTGGGAAAGACTGCATCCATGCCATAATACAGCTGATAGGGGGACATATATATTGATTTATTTGTAGTTAATCTATCAGCCCATAAGGCATGAACCAGCTTAATGTGCCATGATTTTTTATTCTGCTCCAACAACTTTTTGATGATATTGATCAGGCTCTTGTTGGAAGATTCAGCTAATCCATTTCCTTGGGGATAGTAGGCAGTAGAGTGGCCCAAGGTGATGTGTTATTTGTGACAAAAATCAACCATTTTCTTAGATTTGAAGGTAGCATTATTATCTGTTATGATTTTTCTAGGACAACCAAATCTAGATAGGATATTTGTTTCAAGGAACTGGATAATGACAGAGTCATTAGCATTGCTAGAGGGTATAGCTTCTATCTACTTGGTAAAGAAGTCAGTGGGTGTGAGGATCCATTTATGTTGGGCTGAGGAATATGGGTGAATTTCCCCAATGAAGTCTAAACCCCATTGTTGAAAAGGTGCCTCAAATATGATAGGATGTAATGGTAAGGGAAGGAGTTTTCTTTTGCCATCAAAAATTTGACACTTATGGCAAGACATGACTAACTTTTTAGTGTCTGGGAAAAGGATAGGACAATAATGACCGGATCTAAGGACTTTGTTTACTGTGGCCTTCCAGTATAGGTGTCCTCCACATTCTCCTTCATGCAACTCATGCATGATCTTTCCTGCATCATCTTCAAGTAAACATTTAAGAAAAATTCCAATATCATTTTTCCAATATAATACCCCATCTAAGATGCAATAACTCAAAGATTTTTGTTTCAAAAATCTAGCTTTAGTTTTAGACAAAGAGGGGGGGGGGGCATTCAAATATAAAAGCACATAAATAATGTTAGCATACCAAGGAGAATTCAGAAATGTATCTTCAATGAAAGGAGCAGTAGATTCTTCTATTTCTTCCAACACATCTACCATGTTTTTATCAAGTGCTTGGAAGTTAGACTCAGCCATAAGTTTTGCTAACCATTTCCCTTTAACTAGTTTGGTGGGCCTGATTTCTAAGTCATATTCAAGAATAGTTGCAATCCATTTTCCCCTTTTACCATCAAGGTCTTGACTTAGAATTTCCTTGACAACAGTATGTGGAACAAAATCAATTATGTGAGAGTGTAAAATATAGACTCTAAAGTCGTTTAATGCTTTCACTAATGCTAAGGCTTGCTTCTCCATGATGTTATATTTGAGAGGAGCATCTCTTAAGGCCCTACTAAAGAAGGATATTGGTTTTTCTTTCCCCAAGTCATTCTTTTGAAGTAAAACTGCAGCTATTGTATGCTCATATGCAAAATAAACGATATAAAAGTCTTTGGTGAAATCTTTACTAATCAAGACTGGTGTTTGAGTAAGAGCTTGTTTGACCAGTTCGAATGATTTTTTAGCTGGTAAAGTCCATTTTACACCTACATATTTATTAAGCATATTTGTAATGTTTTTTAATAGCTTAGCAAGGTTGGGGATAAACCTTCTCAAAAAATTAATCTTTCCAATGAAATATTTTAATTCTTTGAGGCTTCTTGGATGGCTGATTTGTAATATGCAATCTATCCTTGTAGGGTATATTTTGATTCCCTCTTCTAAAATTATATAGCCAAGAATTTTACCTTCTTGGAGACCAAAGAGTTTCTTCTTGGGATTCAATGACAAGCCAAATTTCCTACACTTCTCAAAAACTTTTCTCAAGTGAATCAATTGTTCTTCATCAGTTTTTGAGAAAACGGTTATGTCATCAAGGTAAATGATTATGAAATAGCCAATAACTTCATATAAGGCTATGTCCATGGCCCTTTGGATGGTGGCCCCTCCATTCATCAATCCGAAAGGCATTTTGACATACATAAAGGTGCCCCAAGGTGTAGTAAAAGCAGTGTTGATTTGATCACTTGGGAGCACTAACACCTAGTTGTAACCCGAGAAACCATCTAGGAGTGATATCCTTTTTGACCCAACTACCCTTTGAATTATATGGTCCATCTTGGGCAAGGGGTAGTTTTCCTTTAGAGAGGCTCTATTTAAATTTCTGAAGTCGATACAGAGCCTAATTTCCCCTGTCTTTTTCCTAACAGAAACTAAGTTTGATACCCACTCTAAATATCTAATTGGCACTATAATGCCAGCATCATGCATCTTTTCAATTTCTACCTTAACTAAGGGTAATTAAACAAGGTTTATTCTCCTTAGTTTTTGTTTAAAAGGCTTTTTATTTTCCTTCAAAGGAATCTTGTGTTGAATGATGCTAGTATCATAAGATTTCAGATCTTTGAATCCCCAAGAAAAAACATCCTTAAACTCCTTGAAAAGCTCAATGTATTGCGATTTTATGTGAGCTAGGAGAGTGCTGGACAGTTTAATCATCTTGGGTTCTGCTAGGCTACCTATGTTATGTTCTTCTACATTTGTTTCCATAGGCTCCATTCTTGGTTCTTTGGCTACATCGTTAAAGTCTAAAAGGTGTTCTAAAGGTGTAAGACCTCTTGGAATTGTATTGCTCTTGCATTGTAAAACTTCCAAGTCTTCTTGGTCTGCGTCGTCATTTAAATCTGCTTCAAAAGGATTCTCGCAATGATTTATATCAGCAGAATGCGTTATATCAACTTCCGGGATTTGTTCAATATACAAGCAATTTTCTTTATGGATGGTTTCTGATATTGGCATGGAAAAATCATTTTCTGATTTTAAGAAATCATCTATGTGTTTGTCAGAATCAAACACCTACCAGTGATCTTCGTTATCAGGCATTGCAGGCCTTTGTTTTACCTTTACACTAAGCTATTCATTTATCTCAGGTATTTGGCAGTTGCTGGCATTGAAAGCGAGTTCATTTTCTAGATGATTTAGTGCTCTAGGAATGAAAATGAGTTTATACTTTTTAAAGGTTTTCAATAAATCAAGAGAAGCATTCCGATATTCCCTAAGCCTTGGATTTCTAGCTGAGTGTTCTCCTTTTATTTGTCTGATGATAAGTTCAGAATCTCCTAAGATTGATATCTTTTGGGCTTCTAATTGTTTAAGCAATTGTAAGCCTAGGAGAAGTGCTTCATACTCAGTAATATTGTTAGTGCATGGGAAATCTAATTTATATGAAAAACTTTGATTTGTATTTTGAATCCACACACCTGCCCCTGCACTTGTTTTATTACAAGATCCATCAAATTTTATTTTCCAAAGTATATTTTCCTCATTTTCATTTTCTTGTTGCTGTTGATTGCCAATGTTTTGTATTTGATTTGAGGGAAGTTCTGATTGTTTTGGTAAACTGGTTGGGTCTATGTTTCCCTTTTCTTGTTGAGTGATTTCATCTTCGTTGTACAAGATAAAGGAATCTAAACTTGATTGAATAGAATATATTGGAGAGTTGTTTGGTTTATCTATGTTGCTCACCATGTACTTCATGTGAGATTCCCTGTATAGTCTTCTGTTTTGTTTAAAAACAGGGACGGTGGCATAAGACATGTCCATTTGAAGGCTTCCCTGAAGTTTGGCTCTCCATGATCTTGATAAGAGCATGCCATACTTAGGGGGGATGTCAGCTACAACTATGTCCGTTACTAGACTCTTAGCATGGATTTGAGATAAGTTAACACATAAATCTTCAATTAAACCCAAACATTTGACTCTTCTTGATTCAAAGGAATACAAATCTTTGTATGGTTTAGTAATTTCTAAGCCTAAGCTTTCCATTACTACCTTGGGCATTATGTTGTGTGAAGCTCTAGAATCTAACATGGCATTGTGTAAAATTTTCTCATGTATGTTCAAACTAACATAGAAGGGAGGGACAGCCCCTTCTTGGTATTTTCCTTCAACTTCTAGACCAAACAACAACTCAGGCTTGTCATCTGTCAAGTTTAAGGTGTCAATATCACTTCCTAATTTCAGAGCTTTTAAAACTTGGTTTTTGTACACTTCTTGGGTTACTAGTTCAGCTAGGGGGATGGTAATTTTTATCTTTGCAATCTCTCCCTCATGGATGAAAGGAACAATTGACTTGTTCATATTTACATCTGTTTTTTCAATTGAATTCGTTTCAGCAGTTTTGATTTGCTGAACTTTGTTTGGATTGGTAATTGGGACAGTTTTATTAGGACCACTAGCTGAAGTGCTAGGGGTACTATGCTCAACATTTGGCTGGTTATTTTTCTCTTTGTTTAAATCTAGTTTTTTAGCCAAAATGATAGGTTGTTTTGTTGTCTTCTTAGGCTGACTTTCTACGTCTTTCTTGACATCAGTGCTAGTGTTCTTAACTTTTGAATTGTCTACGTTCCCTTTGCTCCTAAGATAATATTGTTTGTGTATCTCCATGATTGCATTTTCAAACCCCAATCTATAATCATCAGAATCTTCATAGGTGTTTGTATTTTGATCAGAGGAGAACAAACCTTGTTCTTCTTCAGTGAGGAAAATATCATCCCCATTGTCTGATCCAATAAAGTTCACATGACCTTCTCCCAACCTTTCGATCTCTCTATCTTCCTCATATTGATCTACATAGTTTTGTTGGAAGGGAGGTCTAATCTGTTGGTCACTTTCTTTTTGTTTATCTTGATTGTTTTCTCTTCTATAATTCTGATTTTGGTTTCTATTTTGGTTGTTTTGAGGTTCTCTTGGTGGCACTCTATCATTCATGTTGATATTTTCAAGCATCCTCTCCATTACCTTCACTAGGTTGTCAATTTTCGTGTCAGAAGTTGAGGTTGAGGGTGCAATGTCATCTTTATAAGTTACCCTCTTCTCTGATCTCAACCCATTTCTTTTCTCAATTATGTTTGCTTCTACGCTCACATCTCCCTTCTGCATGTCTTCTAATGTTAAATAATCTCTCTCCCTTAGCTGATAAGCCATTTCAACATAAAAACATTCAAGGTATCTTACTAAGGCCATGCCTTAGGGAGGTTTCATGTGAGGTGGAAGAGCATTGTAAACCCTGTTAAACCTAGTGGAATATTCATGAACGCTCTCCCCTTGATTTATTTTGAGATTGCTATATTCTGCTAGTATTTGGAGAGGGTTATTTTTCACTTCCCATTTGTTGATGAATGTTTGATGCAAAGCAGGGAGATCATTGATGCTATTAGGAGGTAAGTTTTTAAACCACTTCTTTACATCTCCTCCTAAACTTTGGGCAAAGATCCTCATCTTAATGGTCTCTTCTTCTATCTCCATGTAATCAAATGCATATTCCATTCTATCTACATGATGTTGAGATGTTGTAGACTCCTTTCCAGTGAAATGAGGAATTTTGGATTGGTACTCATTTGGTAAGGGAAATAGAGGTTGTGGTAACACTAATGGGGCATACCATGTTGCCATGGCTGGAAAGAAAGGTGGATTTACAAGAGGTGGATTTATAAGAGTGAAAGTGGGCTGAAAAGGAGTGTTTTTCACATTGGTAGTATGGATTGGAGTGGAAGAAACACTTGGGCCAACAAACTAGTTTTGAGCATATTTGTTATGGAAAAGGCTAAAGTGATGAAGAATCTGGGAATCAGGAGGAGTGGAAGGTGTGGCTTCTCTACTAAAACTTTGTTGCAAATCTACAATGTCAAGATCAGTTTGGTTTAAATCACCTTGAGATCTAGTTCTAAAGATGTTCTTTGTATGATGTAAATCAATGTGTGAATCCTCTAAGACAACAAGGTTTTCAGGGACATATTTTGTTCTTAGGAGGCTCCTATTAGCAGTTGATTTTCCAGACTTAGAATTTTGCCACAGAATTCTCTCTGGATTGCCAACTATTAAAGGAGGATTTGGGTCTGGATGAGATCTAGTGTTGATCCTATGTGAAGCCAGACTGCTTTTCAAAAAAAAGAGAGGTTAAAGTTTTAGGGACTGTTTTTTGGGAGTTTTTCCTCTCACAATGTCTTATATAGTATGGGACTAGGCTTCTAAACTTCTTCAAGGCCGGTTAACACAATCCTGAAGAGATATAGAGACCTAGATGAGTAATAGGCCTATTGGGGCTAGTGGAGTCGCCAGGTGGAAACTATTTAGCTTCTATGAAGGTAAAATATTGGATGGTTCCACCACCATGTTTATTATGAAGCCAAACTGAAATGTTTTTTTTTTTTTCTTTTTCTTTTTTTTTCTTTTTCTTTTTTTTTTCTTTTTTTTTTTTTCTGAGTTATAGTCCTATGGGTTATGAGAGTGTCCTAAATTTGATTTAACACTTAGCTAAGGTGTCAAAAACATACAAAGTTCACTCTTATGGCTTGGTAACTGATTCATTCAAGGTTTGATAAGGCTGTACGAGAATCCTTAGGGTTACTTAGTTTGTCACTTATTCAAATAAGTCCTATCATGATTACCATTTGTTAGGTAGTGCTTGAAGAAGGCTACTTATGTTATACTAGACACTGAGTGTTTTGTTTTAAATATTTTTAATCAAAGTCCCACCGTGATCGCCATTATGTTGGTGTGAGCGGTGGGATAAGTCCACAAGGTTTTCTTTGTTAGGTTAAGGGCCTAAAGAGTTTTAAGAAGTGTTTTCAAGCAACTGTATTCTCATTAGGTCCCACCGTGATCGCCATTATGTTGGTCTCCAGTGTTTTGATAGTTTGGCAAATCAAAAGACAAGGCAACATTAGAACTAATATTTAGAGTTCAGGATCTAGTCCTCCTGCTCTGAGAGAGGGATCTCTCAAATTATTTGTTTTTTGCAAAGGTTTATCTTGTGTGCTTTGGATATTGGTTTTAGACTAGTTATTAAGTGCAAGTGTTCGTTTGTTTGTTTGGTTGAATTGATACAACAGAACATGAAAGGTCTAGGAAAGATATGTAGAACGGAGAAACATTTGATTCATTGGGCAATGGAGTCAATAAGAGGTTATGAAAAACTTATCAATGGATATGGGATATCAAAGGGAAAATCTAACTTGGCCACAAGATCCTTTGGTTTTTGGAATGAGATGGACATCAATGATTTGGAAAGAGAAATTGAATTCTCAACAAAGGGAACTTGAAAACATAACTTGAACAATAAAGAGATATTTGATAGACAGGGCTAACCATAAATTCTACAAACATTCTTTAAGAAAATAATGACTTCAAGACAACTTTCAAAATGAAATCTAAGATTCGAGGAACACCCTATTTCCTCAAATATTTTATTTCAAATGACTTAGAAAGCATAAAAGATTCACTGATAATTACGGTCATAGAAGAGGGAACGCCTAAATAAATCTATGATCACAACTATGAAGACCTTTAAGACAACTGTTCAAGCAAGGACAAAGGACATGATCAGAACAGACCTCCTTGGCTCACTATAAACAAAGATACTTCAAAGGGGACTTCAATAACAGCTTTTAAGTGGTAGCAGACAAGCCGGGAGAACCATAAATCATGTTGAAACCAACTATTCGAGCTATTAGAGAAATAAAAAAGAATGAGGACTAAAGAGAGAGATTAAAGACTCTAAAATACCTCAGCAGAAGAAAACATAAAACAGTGAAGGATAAAGAGGTCTAAGGTGCTTCCAGGAGTCATTTCTTAACCTAAAACTTCCATCCTACTGTAGCAAGAAATTATGGAACAAAATGAAAATAGGAGAAAACATTAAATAGTTCAGAATACTTCACCAACAGCCAAGCTCATGGATCCAATGATAGAGCCTTCTCAAGAACAAACATGCAACAACATCATCAGGGCTTCCAGGACTTCAATTTCTTCTTCAACTTCAACGGACTATGTATTATTTCAGAGAGTTTTAGTATTACAACTAGTGATCAATAAACCTGTATCTCATATTCTTCAGAAGTATTTATAGAAGAAATGAGGAGGTGGAAGAGCCTTAGGTCTAAAATTAAATAAATTCTACACTAAATGCAACTCCAAACCTAGAAAACCATGCAAGGCCTAAGGCAGGAGAGCATTGAATTATGATTCTGTTTATTTTTCTCTGTTTCTGTCTTTTTAAACTCAAAGGGAAAAAAATATTGAATTCGAGGCCTATTTCTTATCTTTGTAATAACTCCGCTGACAGTTTGATAATTTTTTCTTTCTTTGGTAATAAATATTTAGCTTTCTTTAGATAAATATCTTCTATTCTGGCAATAACTAGGCCTTCGTTGGTTGTTTTGAGGTTGTAGGTGTCTTTTGGTAGCTGCAGAGGATTCAATTAGCCTCTGATGTGGTAGTGGAGGCTTCTCGGATTGATATATATTATTGTTTTAACCTAAAACACCTTTAATTTACTTGAGTTTTGTGTTTTAGGCTTAATGAAGCCTAATTTCTATCTTCTAGTCTTAAAACTGTCTTCAATTTTGGATCAGGTCTTTGATTAATTGAATTAATGCCTTAATCCTTCAAAAAATGTGTTAAAACCTTAAATTTCTTTACTTCTGCTTTAATTTGAAACTGTCAAACTGATACTCTTCGGCCAAGGTGTTTGTTGTGTTTCCATTGTTGTTACAGGTGTGCAGAGGTTGTATAAAGGAATCAATGCTCATGAGGCATTGATAAAATATAATTTGGAACCCTGCGGAATGATTTCCTTCACGCATAAGGGCCTAGGGGTCGTCATCCCCGGCCTTCAATTTTCCTTTAAAACAATTGAAAAACCATAAAAACCTACACAAACAAAGAAAAATTAAGAAAATCCTGTGGGGTAAGGCTTAAACTACTTTGGAGGTTTTAGGTTAGATCATGACCGTTGGATGAAAGCATCCAACGGTGAGGATTACTCGCTGGGTCAGATAGGGAGGCGGTGGTTCAATGGTGGTGGAGATTTAAGTCTGAGCCATTGATCTGCAAAGATCAATGATCGAGATTGATTTATTTTATATAATGCGGAGGGGATTCAACTTTATAATGAAATGGGGGAAATTACAAAGAAAATGGACAAAAAACCTTAGGCAGAAGGAAAATGTGGTTAATCGAAATTTGGGGTTTCGAGATAATTCTGGGCCGTCGGATTAGATCAGCGATAGAGATCGATGGTAGAGGTAAATCGATGAAGTCCCTTGGAAGAAAGGCGGAGGGTAATAGTGTAATGGTTGGATTAAACTAGGACCGTTAGATCTCAAAGATCAACGGTGGAGATTAAACATGATGGAATGCAATATAAATGGGGATGGTGATTTCGAATGAAGAAACCGCTGGTTTTGCGCAATGAAAAGGAGGAAAGGCGGTGTTTCCTTTTTGAATGCGATATGTGTTAGAGCCTGACACGTGGCTTTTTAAAACCACCTATGTCGCGTGATTTTAAAACATTAACCGTCGGACTTAAAATTATGCGAAACCGTGCACTAACTGTCAGATCTAGGGTCTTAGATCGGACAGTCGTGAGGAGAGCACGATGGAGAATAGATGCATGGGTGATAAAAGGTGGGGCAGGGTCAAGGCGGTTTTAATCTTGACCGTCGGATCAGGGAATGAACGGCTAGGATTTATGAATGGAGGCGGTAGGTCCCAAATGAGTTGGGCCTACTGGGTTAAACATGGACCATTAGATGAAACAAATCAATGGCCCAGATGTAATCTTGGGGTTAATGAAAAAATATAAGATGGGGGTCGGGCAGAGAAAGGGTGATTGTGGACCATTGATCTGTAGAGATCAACGGCAAATCTTTACCGAACGACTTTATACAGCGGGTTTTATGAAATTAACAAAGGGTGCGAGCTTTGATCTAGATCGTCGGATGAGTTGAAATGAATGGCCCAGATCCAATCGGGGGTCGTCAATCGGCGGGGGAGAGAGGAAAGGCACAAATATTTTTTTCGATGCAATTGAACAAGGACCGTTGATCTTAGAACTAGATCAATGGCGGAGATTCACTTATGAATGCCAAAGGCAGGTATGCGGGCTTTTGAACAGAGAGATGTGGACCGTCGGATCTGGGTATGGTGGAAGAGATCGACGACTGGGAAACCATTGGAAGGTCACCAATCGGAGTGGGATGATAGATTATTTAAATGCATCCATTGAAAAACTCCGATGCGAGATTGCAATTATCGTTGATAGGTCTTAGATCAACGGTTGGTATTCACGCAACCAATGAACCATCGGACTTAATGAAAAAGTCGGGAAATTGGACTTTTTATGAAATATAAAGGAGGAAAAGGTTCAACAAAGGTTTTTATTATGTTTTAGCTCCCGATTGTGGGCTCTGGGTTATGTGAAGGAGAGTGGAGGAGTCGGGGGTTTTAAAAAGAAAAGGGGCCAATCGCATCGGGATTTTTCCTTTAAACAAAGAAATATGCCCATCGCAAACCTCCGATTGCGATTAGCGCTCAGGACCTAACTCTTGGTCCTGGGCACGGGTTATATGGTGGGGAAGTGGTTTGGGGGCTAGGGCCAAAAGGGCTTAAGGCCTTAGCACAAAAAGGCTGTCTTTTATGATTTTTCAAGTATTTCAAAGGATTTTGAAAGCTTCTTATAAGGTAAAAAAGGAGTTTTAAACCTTATCAAAGGGGTTTTTATGAATGGAAGACAGGAAATGAGGAAAATGGAGGAATTTCATGAGGAAAAAGGGGATAAAAATGGAGGTTAATTATGAATGAAAGGAGGAGAAAAATCAAGGGAAAAGTGGGTTTTTCAGTAGTCTTTTTCTTCAGGAAAATAGCAGAATTTTTAGGTTTAAAAGGGAAACAACAGTGAAGATTAACTAAAGTATTATTTATCTTCATAAAAAATTCAAGGATGATAGGTTCTAAAAGGGGAATTATCTCTTGGAGTTTTGAAGAACAAAATTAGCCACCTCTTGGTATAACAAAATTTATAGGTGGCTAACACATCAGTCAGAGAAGATGTAATTCATTTCATCAAAGAAATAGATACATGAATGAAATCATAATCAAAGTCGCTCATCATTAATAATAACTATATAAATATACAACCCAAGCTCTGACACTGGATCTTCCTTCGGCGGGTCGACAGCGTAGCACGTCTCGATGAAGCTCGTCGGGAAATGGGACAAAGCTCTCTCTCTTTGGTTTGGCTCTCAAAGGTTGTCTGGCGATAGTTTCCTTGCTACAGATTCAGCTCTTGGTACTAGCTTGCTAAGGGAAAATGGCAAGCTTATATAGATGGTGGAAGGGGAGTTGGGATCCCTACAATCGTGGGATTGGCCCTATCCTCAAGGAAGCTTCCATGATAGGTGGAAAACCACTTCCCCTACATGGAGATCCGGAGCCAAACCTCCCAACTCATTTTAGATACTCGTTCAGGAGTTTGTTGGAATCAAACTTCCGCCATTTATTTTTAAAAAACATGCCTTATCAAGCTTGGCACGAGAAATACACTGGGACAAAGCACCAGTTGGCGCGCCCTCTTTGGTGGATTTTCCCCATTGGCGCAAGGGCGGAACTGGCTAGTCACACCAAGGCCAAAAGATCAGTTTTTAGGGTTTTTCAAAGGAAAATTTCTTCAAGGGAATGATTGTCCTTGTCAAAGGGGATGCCATGAAAGTGGTTTCAGGTCATGTCACTGCTCATAGGTCACAGAAAAGGCCCTCTAATGTGCGGGATAGGGAATTGCAGGGACGGTGACAAATTACTGTGTAACAAAAGGTCTCAAGGACAATAGTGACATTTCTGATTAGCCAATGGGCTTCTAGAGACTCTTTTATGCTTTCTCCTCCTTGCTTGTTAAATAGAGAATTAAGGATTCATTGTTTATGGTTGTTGTGATGACTCTTGTGAGTAATACATAGTCTTTGGAGCTTGAAGAGAAATTGGTGTTGTGGAGCTTGTGAATGGCTTGTTTTTCTTATTGATGGAGAATGCTTGCTTGCAGGATCCTTGAGCTTGGTTAATGGTGATGTGCTTCTATTTAGTTATCATTTTCTTGTGTATCATTGTGTTTCATCCTTCTATATTGTAGTAGGATAAAATATCTAGACTAATAAATGTTGTTTAGAGGCACCTTAGTTATGTTTATCCTTCACTGCTTCTATGTTTTCCTCTGCTAGGTCAGTTTAGAGAATTCTTAGTTTCTCTCTAGACCCACCTAAGCTTGTTTATCTTATGAATGGTTTAATACAGTAGATATCATAGATGTTTTATGGTAAGCCCTACTTGTTTGATATCACTAAAACATTGTTTTGAGGTCTCCCTTTGAAGTACCATTGTTTAGTTTTGCCAAAGAAGCTATGTTTCAATCATACCCTTTTTCCATGCTTGAAAAATTGTTTCAAAGATCTTTATAGCTCTAATCAATGATGTCTAGGAGTTCCCTCTTCCTTGATTAAAGTTATGTGCTAATCTTAAATTATTTTCTAACTTTGAATGTGAAATCACTAGAAGTTAAATGAGTTTCTCTCCTTCTATATTTCATTGGATTGTTTATCTGAAATGCTTAATTGCTTGAGTTGAATCAAAGAGTTATTGTATGCCCTGTCTATTGATTACTTCTTTATGCTAAATAGTGTTGAAGTCCCTTCTTGTTTTAAATATTTGACAAAGGATTCTTGATTTCCCTTTGCCCTACTTTGTTCACAAACTTTATGTTCATTTCATTTCACCAAACCTTGAGAATCCATCTGACCATGCTAGATTTTCCCTGTGATGCTCCCCGATCCATTGTTGAACCTTCCATGACTTTTTGTAGACTCCATAGCCCAATGACTTGAAAATTTCTCATTCCATCTATTCTACTTGATCATCTACCCAACCCAAACAAACAAACAAACCCTAAACTTAACAACTAGCCTAAAATCAAACCCTAAAAACAAACAAGTTCACATCCTTTGCACAATATAGAGAGAGCCCTCTTTGAGTCTAGGAAGGCTAGGTCCTAGGACTCCAAAGACTAGTATGATGTTACCCTATGCATTTTGTCGGCCAATCTGCTAAATCATGGGACACTAACAGAACCTGTTGGTGACTTCATGCACCACCCTAGCACCACCCTACCACCCTATAGAAGAATAAAACAAGAATGGGTACGAGGGAAAATGGTCCACTTATCAATGATATAGAATGATGTAGAAGTATAAGACACACCATACCATAACCCCAACTATGACACACCCACCTAATGATGATCCTAGACCTCCCAACACTGCCTCTTCAATTCTTGGTAGATAGACTCTTGTACAATTTTTACAATCATGCATTTACAATGACTCAGTACAATGATACATTTACAATGACTATATGCATTGCTTCCCACTTGAATACTTCATGTGGTGAAATTCTTGTTGTTTTTCTGCACCTTTATTTCTGCTCTTGTCATGCTACCCTCTGTTGCACCTTTCTTTGATTTGTTTCCCTAGAAATTCTGGTCCTTTGCAGCCCTTGACAACACATGATCTAGCTTTTTCTTGCCTTCTAGGAGCTCGATATCAACTCTGGTGTATATTTGTTATTCAGATCCCCAATATGTGATTTTTGGCCTTGTAGTATTGCTCTTAGTCTTCTTTCCAATGCCACATGTATGACCTAATTTGGATTCTTTAAGAGAGAGTTATGCCCAATCTCTCACAATTCCCTAATTATGGATTGGTTTAGTAGAGAAAACTTGTATGGTGTGCCACGTGTCATTGTTTCTTCATTCGGCTCTAAAATTTATACAACAAAAACTATAGTCCATGCACTATCTTCCACTTTTTACAAAATTCCAATCGGATACTCAGAGAGAGGGTTATGATGATTTTCCCAAGGTCACTTCTTCGAGATGAAGTTCAGGAGCTTGCAAAAACACTGACTTCCACAAATAATATCTCCAAAAATATTATGCACCCTAATCTGAAATGTTTACAGGAGCTTCCTTAAGATTTTATATTTTCCTCATAAAAATTTCAGCTTCTGAAACTTTTTAGAAAAAAAGTTATAGCACAAATGCCACGATGACCTGTTGCAAGTAGTGAAATCCCTACATGAAGAGGATATGATGATCACAATTTATATAAATTCTTAGGTTGAGAGGGTCTTCAACAAGTGAACTTGGGAGGGATTTTAGGAGCTTAAAAAATATTAATTATTTAATTTTGAATGACCCATGCCACAACCCCATGGGGTTTTAGCCCACTAACTAGAGATACAAACTTCAAACATCAATATCTCTCAAACCGTGAAGAATTAATGGTGTTCCATATATCAACGGAAACATCTTGATAAGTAGAAACCATAAAAAATATTCTTGACCCAGAATATAGTAATTTTTTAGGTCAAAATTCCCATGCAAGATCGGGGTATCCCATGGTGCTGCTTGGGTTGTCATCAATGACAAACATTGATCAACAATCTCCCCCTTTGGCATTGATGGAAACACAAGTACTCCCCCTGTGATAATGACACCTCTTCCTACAACATTCTCTCCCCCTTTGACATCAATAGCAAAGGGTAACTCCCCTTGACACACAACCATCTTGCAGACCTATACACACTTCCACTCCCCCTGACACACAACCATCCTGTGGACCTGTACACACTTCCACTCCCCCTTTATATTCTGAATAAGGAAAATCTAATGAGAAATTGGGAGAATCCCAAGCTTCTGGCAAAGATATTCAAATGATTCATGAGTACTCTTATGATCATCAACGTTTCCTTCCCAATCTTCATCTATAAAGGATTGAATAATGGGATTGTTACCCTTGGGATACCACAACCCATATTCTGTTGTTCCCTTTAGATATCAAAGAATTCTTTTGACGACAATAATATGTTATTATTTTGGTGCTGCTTATAATATTGCTACTTGTCCAACTTCTTGAATAACATCTGGCCGGGAGGCTGTTACATATAGAAGAGTAACAATAATAAATTTGTACAACCTATGATCCACATCTTTAGATGAGTTGTCTATGCTCAATTTGCAACCTGTTACCATCGAAGTAAGAATGGGTTTGCAATCTTCTATTTTGAATTTCTTGAGAATTTCCTTGATGTACTTGGCTTGACATATAAATATTCCTTTCTCTTGTTGAGATATTTGAAGCCCTAAGAAGTATGTCATCTCACCAAGTAAAGACATCTCAAACTCACTTTGCATCTTTGTAGAAAAGTTCTTACTTAGTCGATCATCATTGCTACCCAATATTATATCATCCTCTTTAGCTAGTAGACGTGCTTTAGTTGCTTCATCCAGAACATATATGTCTTTTGGATCTTGACTTGTTGTAGCCACAATTTCACCATACCTGCCTTTCATGATTTCACATTTTGTGGAGTTGAATATTATTGTGTGTCCTTGATCACACATTTTTCCAACACTGAGTAGATTTTGATTCATGTTTTCAACCAATAGAACATTCTTGGCTAGAGCATATTTGCTTCTGAGAGTGACAGTACCTGATCCTATAACATTTGAAGATCCATCATTTCCAAATGAAACAGTTCCATCCTTCTTCTCTTTTAGAGATACAAATTTCGTTCTATCTCCAGTCATATGCGTTGAGCAACCGCTATCAACATACCACACATCTTTGTTGTTTCAAGCCTTGAGAGCGAGAGCACAATTATCAGTCTTCTTCTTCTTCCATGTTCGTTCATTCTTTGGCTTCGAAGATTCTTCTAGAGGATTTTCAAGTCTGTAGTCTGTGGCTATGTGTCCAAAGTTTCGACATTTGTAACATTCAATATTATTTCTTAAATGTTCAAATATATTGATGTTTCGTTGAGCCCTGGGAGGTTCATATTTGACAGATCTCCTAGAATTGTATTCTTTCCTAGGGTACGTGCGACATTCTACAGCTTTATCACCAAATTTTCCACATGAATAACAATAGCCATAAAAAATATGTTGGTACCTGGATGGAAATCTTCATTGAGGAATTTCCTTCCAAGGCCGTTCTTGCGAATCTTGTCCAATGAAGTCTACATGCATGTCAGATCTCATAGGTTCATTGTATTTTGTTGTAGAAGGTCCTGCTTCTTCTTCTTTGTAACCGAGGCTAGTTATGCTGTTGTAAGATCATTGATTGTTATGAGTTCTTCCAATTCCCTTGAGTTGTTAGCATAGTTTTGGATAGTTTTTCCCTTCTTCACTTCATTACGCAACGAGACTACTCTAGCTTCTAATTCTTCCCTTTCTTGGTTGCTTTCCTCCAACTTCTTTTGAAGTGACTCTTCAATGCATTTGTGTTATTCAACTTCAATTTTTAGACCTTGAACTTGTTCTTCAAGAGTATTGGAACGGATCTTCTCAGCCTTGAGCTCTTTTATAGGCTTGACTACTTCCTTAGAAAATTCTTCTATGGTAAACCCTTCTTCTTCGTTGTTTGATACCTCTTGTTTATTGTGCTTGGCCATAAACAATACTCTCTCATTGGATTCTTCTTTGTTTTGATTTTCTTCATCGGATGATGAGTTATCTTCTTTAGAGAGAAATTTCCTTTTGGATCCTTGCTCGTTGAAATTATTAAAGCCTTTCTTTCCTTTTGAGTTGCCATCACTTCTATTTGGACATTTTGATGCGAAATTCCCAACCTCACCACAACCAAAACATATCAATGGAAGTTTACCTTTGAATTTTCCCTTACCAATTTTTAGTTTTCTCGTAAATTAAGCATATTATTCATCAGAAATACCTTCTTCATCATCTCCCTTTTCTTCACACTTGCAGGTGCATGTCTTTTCAATTGAAGGTTGTCTGTCCTTATTGGTTTTCTTAGATGAAATGAACACAGTTTCTAGATGCGAAGTACCCTCTTCTTCATCTAGTCTCATTTCATATGCTATGAGAACTCCATGTAATTCATCTTTGCTGAGTTTGTCCATATTTTCACTGTATTCTAAGACCGATACCTTTGGGTTGAATCTCCCTGGTAACGTTCTAAGAATATTTTGTATAATAGTATTCTCATCAACTAGCTCTCCCAATCCTTCCAGAATGTTGGTTATTTCATCAACGTATTGGAAGTATCCTGCAATGTTGCCATCTTCTTTCATTTTGAGTTGCTCAAATTTTGCTCTATAGATTTGAATCTTTGCTTCTTTGACATTTGAGACCTACATATATATTCTCAAGCTTGTCCCATACATTTTTGGTGGTTTTACAACCTAACACATTATGATAAGCAAATTCAATAAGTCCATTGATAATAATATTCTTTTCTTTTGTATCATTTACCAAATTCTTCTTACCTTGTTCATCCCTGGTTAGTGTAAAGCCATTTTTGAACAGTGTCCCATACTTCATAACCTTGTGCTAAGAGATAGACCTCCATTCTTCCTTTCCAGAGTGCATAATTATTTTCATTGAATATGTTTCGATCCTAGAGACAATCTTGAGTTGTGAAAGACTAGTGCCTAGGACATCTTATATAGCAGAGATTAAAAGTAATATATAATGACATGGGTCACTGGAAGAATGGAGCTCTCATGCTATTTATTTGTAAATAGGAAATTTAACTTGAATGGGACCAAAACTTCCAGAAGTTACTAACAGACAAAGCAATATTGCAGAGGCAAGATGTGAAACTCTAACACGAAATGTAGCAGACAATTCAAAAGCAGCTTAACTGCAAAGAGGGCTGGATTCTAAACACTTCACAGAGATTGGTAATTACAGAGTACTATTGCATTCGTAGAATAAAGAGGATACTAACTGTTGTTGAGACAACATCCAGAAACATATACCAGCATGTAGTGGGCTTAGTAAAATAAGAATCCACACATGAAAACAACATTTGTAAATAACATCTCATTAGTAGTCAATATAGAAGAAATGCGGATGAACTGGAAATGAAACAGTATGTCACACCTGAGCCATATTTAAAGTGCCGAATAGCTTATGACATAAGTATCGACAAGGATAAATTTATATCAGAAACAGTGGGCTACTCGCATTCTAGAATGTGACACAAGATAAATGGATATAAATGGAATTAATGGCTAAGCTACAGCACATAAGAAATAAGTACGCACTGTAAAGCACCAAGATCAGAATCCTCCTTAAAGATAAAAACTCTTTCTCATTGAAAACCCAACGGGCTCTTCACATTTGTATTAAAATGTTCACAAAAATCATACAAGACATTCTTTTACAGTCAATTCTTCAGAAAATTTGGAACCTGTTTTTCTCTTTGGATCTTTCTTATATAGACATCTTCATAACTGAGTGAGAATATATTTCTGGAAAAATATCTTCTTCGCATGACCAAAATTTGTTAAAGGTCCTTATCAAAATAAAAAAATTTATGATGAGGAATAAAGGCCTCTCATCATGGACAGTTAGGCACTCGGCCGTTTTTAAAACAAAATATTAAACAACAGTCTGGTAAAAAGTAAAATGCTGAAGTGGAACATGAAGCCCACTTGAAACATGAAAAGTAGCTAACTAAGTAAAAAGTAAAAAGGCCACTGAGGCCAAATCATGAGTTGACAGTGTTTCATAGATGTGAAGGGGTTGAGGCAGTTGCAGATGTTGGTGGTGGAAAATTGGCGGACGAGCTAGTGATCTGACTGGTGAACTGAGTGCATCTTTGCTGGCTGTCTGTTGATGGTTCAGGCGTCGCTGCAAAATTTTCCACCCTGAAATAGGCCTCTGTGAGGTCGTTGAAACTTGACTGGGTGGGGAGCTTGTGCTTTATAAGATGAAGAAGGGCAAACTCTTGGCGGAGGGATGAAACAATTGTTTCAGCCTTTAACCGAGTGGTTTTATCCGACAGGATGTCCGTCCGGTATTTTTCTTCCTGTAGGCGTGTATTATACTCTGTCAACGGTCATAGCATGGAAGGAGTGGTTGGGTCCCAACAAGACGGCAGTCCAGCTGTGGTAATCTTGCCCCATACTGCATTGAAACGATCCACATTTTCTACCACCTGTTGCAGGGCTCTCAAAGTTGTAACTCGGGCCGCCTCCTTGTCAATGATTTTCTGACATTCAAAGACTTCCATGAATCGACTTGGTATGCCATGCTTCTCCACCTCATCAGATTCCAGCTCCTTCAAGAATGAAATATAGTTTCTGGCATGCAGGGCTCTAACGGACAAGTTGAGGTCAGCCTCCTGCAATTTCCTGTTGAGATAGGGTATAGCAGATTTATTTTCTCCCATCGTTCTTAAGAAACCCCACTGTTCCATCACCGCTGAGATTATGTCCAACCATATTATACCTCTCACTTCACTAAGGGTGATATTTCCCTTCATGCGGCTTTTGAGGTCAGTGATAGTTTTCTGCTAGTCGGATCTTGTCTTCTTTTCCTGCTTGATCTCTTTCTGCAGTGTCTCTATTCTCCTGCTATTCTCAGCCAGGAGATTTTCCAAATCAGTGATCCTCTGCCTAGCGGTGGATGCCTTCTTTTCTAATATATCATTTTCATCTTTCATTGCATTCAATTTCTCTAACAGCAGACTTGTCTCTGGTGGAGTTGTAGCAGGCGCGTAGCTGTGCGTGTCCCGTGTGTTCTGCAGCTCCGTCAACCTATTCTACAAAGTGTCGATTGTTTCAGCCATTTTTTCTTTGTCCTCCCTCTCTTTTGCCAGTGTGTTAGCCAGTTCAGCCTTTTCCTTCTCTGCTTGCGCCAATTCGGCCGTCTGCACATGGTGGGAGGCCGGTATGTTGACCTTACCTTTCAATGACGTGACCTCCTTCTGCAATCGTTCTATCAAAGCGCGCTGCGGGTTTGTTTCTCCCATATCTTTTCCCTTGATTAACTCCTGGAGGCTGCGAACTTGATTTGCCTAGGTGCGAGAGTTTTCCTGTTCATTATTTAGGGTCGCCCTCACCTGTTCATGCTTTTTCTCTAGCTTTCTCAGTGCAATGGTGACCCGCATCACGTCGTCCTTCAACATATCACCCACGACCTGAAACAGGTTACACATATCGGTTGCTGACACCTTAGCCATGTCAATTGCATGTTCGAGCACCTGATAACTAGTGGTACTTGTATTGGGATCCAAGATGGCCTCAGCCATAGATAATATCAGGTGTTATGTGTCCACATTCATGGTGGCGGAAACCCTGGTGTGATATTTCTCTATATACCCTTCCAGCTCGGCTTTGTACTTATCCCTGATCCTCCTATTTGCCTGGTTCCTTGCAACTGCCCTTGATGAGGTATGATCTCTGATGGCCTGTGAGACTTCCGAGAAGTCGGAAGAGGTGGTACTGTCTCTCAACACTTTTATCATAGCTTTACTCTTGTCCAACTGACCATACGGTGTAAATGGTTCTAGCAGTTGTTCTTCCCCTATGACTTTTGCCTCACTAGAGGTTGTTTTCTGCTTTTTGCGAAGGGGAGAACCTGCTCCTGAGGTACCTGCTTCTTCCCTACCTTGGCCTTTATTGACATCCTCTTCTTCCCCTGTGGCAGATGAATCTGTCTCCATCTGCGAAATCAAAGGCCAAGTTTCAAGGTTATCCCTCCACTCCATGAAAGGTTTTGATTCATGTATATAAGGTGTGGACTTGTTCCTCTTCCTTCTGTTTGAGATAATTTCCCAAGGATCATAGGCCCAACCCTTACCCAGCCTTAGGTATAGACCTTGCAACATTTTCTCGACAATGGGAAGGGCATGTCTTGAATTCACAACAAAAGGGCCGATTGTGATGGGGAGTCTCAGGATGAAACCCTTCTTTGCAGGGACAAAATGGTGTTGGTCAGCCTTGAGGGTCTGCCGAATGTACTCCAGCGCATATACTCGTCGAACAGGAAACACAGGCAGCTGGTAAGGGGAAACCTCAGCTCCGTAGACCCGAATTTCAGTGTAATTGTCAAATAGATACGAGTCCCCAGTGCTCTGGGATTTTCCGGCTTGTAGCCAGCTCTTCATTTCAGGAAAAACTCTAGGTGAGGGTGAATCGTGGATAATAGTGTAGGCAATGGACATGAAACTATTTACAAAACTGGAATAACCCTCCCCCTTAGGTAATTGGCGTATAGAACAATTCCAGTCAAAAACTGGTCGGGGTTGGGAATTCACGTCATATACCCTATCTAAACCCAAACCCTCAAACTTATCAGCATGCTGATATAAGAAAAGATAGAAGACCATCGAACAGAAACGGAAGTGACTGGCTTCTGAAATCTCTCGGAACTGGGTCTGAATGTTAGCCGCAAGGAAACTAGGGATATCTAACACTACCCCCCTTTGAGACATTAACCACAAGAAATAAACACATACCCTGGTGATTTCCCCCAAAGCGCCTACACCTAAAAGACCAGCGATGAGGACAAGGATGGGCTGCACTTCCTCTTTGAACAGGCTCAGCGGGAAAGAATCTGCAGTGGGAATTGAAGCAGCTTGGTTGCTGGTGATGGAGGAAATGAAGTCGTTTTGGCGCTCCGATGGAAGTTTGGTGAACTGGGAGGTTAAAGCCACTTCACTGAAACTGATATATGTGTCACTGGTGGGAAAGCGAAGGGCTTGCCTGATAATGTCATGGGAAAGAGAAAATATCTTATTCCCTTGAGGGGAGGTAAACGTGCCTCGCTGCTCATCATAAGCATCTCTGAGCCAGCAAATAAAATCAACCAAAGAATAGACTTGGGGAGTAATTTGATGGTATAAACCAGATACAACCACCCGGTACCGGTCTCTATTCTCAACATGTTGTCTAAAAAGCTCGGGTTTAATGTTGCTGATGTGAAAATGGTATTGGGGGTCATGGATTCCGGCTTGTAGGTTGATGAAAGGCTCAAACCCGGGAGGGTTTCTGGTTTCTTAGACCTGAGGGGTTTCTGGTTCGGCTTTCTCGGGCGTGCCCCTTCCCATGATTGACATATAAAAATTTTAAAAGACGAAAGGAAAGCAGAGAGAAAATGAGGGAAGGAATACCTGTGCAACAGGGAAATATACTCAGGAAAATGACGCGGGGGTGTTTATAGCGACTGGGTAGACCTTGGCTTCGATTCCCACTTATTTTATATCGTAGCTGGAAGACCTGCGAATTTTACTAGAGTTAACTACGAGAAGACTGTTATTTTACGACTGAGCGTTCTGAGGTAAAATGACGGATAGGTAAAATAAACGGGGGAAAGTGTTGTAAGGACACTAACAGTGGAGCACGCGGCGCGTAGGGGTTGGGCGTCAGCTGGGGACAGGTGAACACCGTGTGTCGGGTTTAATACTGGTACGGGCCTCTGTACCAGTTAGTCTAGAGACATACCTTACCTTTCTGCTGCAATGAACCATATGATTCTCGAAAGCTCTTATTCGTGAGCCAAGTTAAATATACTGCATACCAGTCTTTAGGGCCCACGTTCTGATTTGCCACGTTACCAAAATCCCAATGCTTTGATCTGCCACGTCGCTCTTTACTTTGGGCCCACATTGTGACGCTTCAATATAATTCCGTGGGGGTATGGCTCTATCCCCCCTTTTGCCTCTCAACCCCCGCGTAAATTCCCGTATGGAGAATTCCCTCACGTGCCCATTTGAGAGGTGGCCAATGTTTAAATTATTTTTCTTTGCATCCTTTGCACCGTATCTTTGCGCTTTTTGAAGTACCGTTCCCCCTTTTGCCTTGTATTTTGACCTTTCTCGTACACATGTTTTGTTTTGAGCGCAATACTTGTCTCATCATCGTTTCTCACCAATCAATTTTTTAAAAAGTTTCACCATCTGCCATATCATTCAATATCTGTCCATCCCAAAGTTAACTCGGAAGAATGACTATTGTTAATCAATGATCAATAGAATAGAGGTACACCATTCTTGGTATGCTCCATGACCTCCTTCCAGCTATTAAACTGTTATTGAAGGAACCAAGCTCTGATACCAATTGTTGGAAATACTGAGAGGGGGGGGTTGAATCAGTATTCCTTTCAATTGTATTATTATTAATCTTTTAGAGCATTAGTTAATCTTAAATTATTATCAGTGTTTGTACAATGATAGAAGTAAACAAAAGGAACACAAATGCACATAGTTTTTAAGGTGGAAACCCTCTCCGGGACAAAGACCACATGAATTCTTTCCTAATAATTCTTTAATATTCAACTCCAATTGAAAATAAATCTCCAACTTCCTAGAATCTAGAAAAGAATTCTTCTCCATCTCCCATTGGATGGACGATCCAATGCCCAAGATTCTTCAATAGTCAACTGAATGGATGCCCCAACACCCAATGAGCTACAACTCATCCTATCACCACCCTACAACCCTGAATTTTTCACAGGATTGAACCTGTTTGTGACTTCATGTAGCATCCTAGCAACACCCTACCACCCTATACAATAATAAAACAAGAATGGACTCCCTTAACAAGGAAAATGGCCCACTTTACAATGATATAGAATGATGTAGAAGAAGAAGACACACTATAACATAACCCCAACAATGACACAACCACCTAATGATGATTCTAGACCTCCCAACACTGCCTCTTCAATTCTTGGCAGATATACACTCGTACAATTTTTACAATGATGCATTTACAATGACTTAGTATAATGATACCTTTGCAATGATTGTATGCAGTGTTGCCCACTTGAAGACTTCATGTTGTGAAATTCTTTCTATTTTTCTGCACTTTGATTGCTTCTCTTGTCATGCTACCCTCTGGTGCACCTTGCTTTTCTTTGCTGCCCTAGACAGTCTGGTCCTTTATAGCCCTTGACAACACATGATATAGCTTTTTCTTGCCTTCTAGGAGCTCGATATTAAATCTAGTGTATCTCTATTATTTCAGATCCTTAATATGTCATTTTAGGACCTGCAGTAGTCCTCTAAGTCTTATTTCCAATTCAACAGGTATGACCTAATTTTTATTCTTCAAGGGAGACTTATGCCCAATCTCTCACAATTCCCTAATTATGGACTAGTTGAGTAGAGCGAACTTGTATGGTGTGCCATATGTCACTGTTTCTTCATTCAGCTCTAAAATTAATACAAAAAAACCTACAGTCTATGCACTATATGATAATTTTTACAAAATTCCAATCTGGTACTCAGAGAGAGAGTTATGACGATTTTCCCAAGGTCACTTCTTCGAGATGAAGTTTAGGAGCCTGGAAAAACACTGACTTCCATAGATCATATCTTCAAAAATATTGTGCACCCTAATATGAAATTTTTATAGGAGCTTCCTCAGGATTTCAAATTCGCCTCATAAACATTTCAGCTTCTGAACCTTTGTAGAAAAAAATTTATAGTGCAAATTCCACGATGACCTGTTGCAGGTAGCGAAATCCCTACATGAGGAGGATATGAGGATCCCAATTTATATAAATGCTTAGGTTGAGAGGGTCTTCAACAAGTGAACATGGGAGGGATTTCGGAGCTTTAAAATTATTAATTATTGACTTTTGAATGACCCATGCCACAACCCCATGGGGTTTTAGCCGACTAACAAGGGTTAAAACTTCAAACATGAATATCTCTCAAATCGTGAAGAATTACATGGTATGCCATATATCAACGGAAACATCTCGACAAGTAGAAACCATAAAAAATATTCTTGACCCAGAATATAGTAATTTTGTAGGTGAAAATCCCCATGCAAGATCGGGGTAGCCCCTGGTGCTGCTTGGGTTGACATCAATGACAACCACTGATCAAAGTGTATTGGATGTGTGTGAAGTCGAAGACATGCTTGGTACTAGTCCTACCTGAATCAACACCAACCCCTATGGGTCAGTGAGAGGAGGATTGTAAGGAGGCACAACTCCTTCCATGAAAGGATCCTCAGGCAACCCCTTATCTTGAGGAGTAATGTGTGAAACAGGGGTCAATACTGGAGACTGTTCTTCCGAAGAAGACACTGGGTCACCAAGACTGGAAAAATCCTCTAGTTTCAATGGAGAAAGGCCTCCTTGCCACCTAGAAAGATGACGAGGGTCAAAAGATTCCATGATGACCAGTAAATTTTATCAAGATTTTAATGTGATATATCATTAATTCCTAGTGATAGTAGAACCAAACACCTAAAAACAAGAAATCTAAATTCAATCAATCAAGCAACCAGAGGGGTAAGACCCTGTCTAAGAACTACCATTCACTAGATATTAAGACTAGTATCACAATAGAAAACAAAGAGATCTGGTCATATGTACAGTTACGGTTACTCTTGAGCTTCACCCAAACCTCTGATAATGGGGCCAAGCACTCTCGTGAAGATGAGTAACCTCCCAAAAACTGAAGATAGAGTAGGTCCGTTTGTGTCAAGTACCAAGGTAGCCTGCCCCAGTCACCTTGTGTATGTCCCTAGAAGTATGGCAGCTATGGATACCTCAAATCACAAACACTACCAGGGGGGTCATGGTCGTAGATAGCACGTTGTATGGGCAGAAGACCTGGATCCTCGATCCAGTTTCGACATCCACAAGGGGAACACCAATACACAGAATTCCCACTAGATATGTGATCGAAGGCAGGCTACCTTCTCACACATACCAATGTTGTCTCGCGCTTAACTCTGTTATGAATGGAGCGGTCCAAATAGTATGAGTGCAGTGGGATTTTCACTCTTTAATGACACTAGTCTCAAGTTTTGCGATCTTGGGCAGTTTTCTCACTCTTCATATCCCAAGATCCTAGCATGTACTAATCTTTGTGTAAGCTCAAAAAAGAGTTATTGATTGATTTTATTAAGTGCTTAATTTTAGTGTACTTTCATTTAAGTCTCCGAAGGGGGATTGGACGTATGCATTTTTATGCAACTCTGACTAAAACCATGTAGGAAATTATTTTTAAATTCAGTTCGATGAAAGAGTTATTTCTACAAGGAGAAATTTTACATACATCCATGCAACAGTAAACATCCAACAATGTAGTTCAGCCTATGAAAGATACAGATAAAAATGCTCAATAACAGTTATTTCACCCAATAATTTACAGAATGAAATCATCTATATTAGAAAAACTAAAAAAAATTAAAAATTAAAAATTAAATGCAACTAAGCTAACTTTTCAACAAAAAAAACTAATATTAAAACAATAAACCAAGCACAGAGATCCATATTACAGGAACCTGTTAGGGTCCCGTGATTTGGCCGATTGGTGAGCCAAATGACGATGTAACATCAAACCAAGCTTTGGAGCCCAAGGACCTAGCCTTCCTGGACTCAGAGAGGGCTCTCTCTATAAATGTAAAGATGTCGGTGTGTTTACTTATGTTGTTCTGATATTAGGCTAGTTATGAAGTGAGTTTTTTGGTTTTTTAGTTTTTTAAGTTTGTGAGGGATAAACTGATCAAAGACATAAAACAGGTAACAAGAAGTCAGATCAATTGGGCTATGGGTTCAAACAAGTCAAGGAAGCTTGAGATGATGATGTAAGGTTGTTGTAGGGCCGATTTGATTCACGGTAGAAGGGATCTTTGGGCAGAATGGAGTAAATGGACATCAAGCTTGTGAAAGACAAGGGATTTCAAGTGTAATTAGTTGATAGCAGACATAAACATGTTATAGCAAGCCATTAATCATGCTAAGTGTAACTATGAGCTAATTAATACACAGAAATCAAACATTCCAGCCATACATAGAAGTATAAGACCCTCTAACTTTGGGAAATGGCTATCAGACTTTGGGGAAAACACATAAGAAGGACTAACAACTCATAAAACTATGTCGAAACGCCTAAACACAGTCTCTAAGTCATTAGGCACTTTGACAAACAAGCTTTCATAGTTTTAGGCAAAGGGCTAGATCGGGACTAGGCCTCCTTGGTTCAACAAGATGATCAACCAATCAGTCAAAGAGAAATTTTTATGGACAGAACTATGGACAGCTTATAGGTAGGCAGGGCACACCATACATCCTACTCAATATGCATAGAACTTGTAAATAAAACTAGCAAACAGTATCCTTAAGTTACTAAAGAGCAGTTAAGAATTCTTTAGCATAACTAAGGAAGAAGAAAACATCAAGCTATGAAGATTCAGGAATTTTGAGGTGCCTCCATGGGCATATCTCAAAACTAATCTCTACTGATCTATAGCAGCAAGAATCATGTATTATGAATGAAAACTAGAAGACAACAACAAAGCAAGAAAAACTATACCATTCTACCATGTCATGGAATCCATCAATAATCCTTCATCATTCTTCAAAAGCATCCGAGAGGCAGTCCAAAAATCATAACACAAATATGTTCTTCAAAGCTCATATGACCAATGTATTAATTCTTCTCTCAAGTTCAGCCTCTGATTTACAATGAAACCCATGGAATAAATAGGCTTGAGGGAGGCAAACCTCATGGAGCAACTAGCTATCCCATTGGCCAAGTCAAAATATCTAAACTTGTCCTTGAGGCTTTGCAAAGCCCAAGGCACAAAATATCCCATAAAATATCTAAAAACTACTAAAAACGGAAATTATATTGACTTTACATCATTTCCCAAGTATAAAAATAGCTTAACGCACATTTGGGAAAAGCAGATTTTTTAGGTTCAAAAATTACAAAAATACTTCATATTTATGCCTGAAAAAGGTCCCCTGACTTGCTGGAGGCAATTGGCAGCCTTCCCGATGTCGAAATGAGGCTCATGAGGGCTTGTTGGAAAGCTCTCTATGTCTACTTTCTGGTGCAACTGAAACCATCTCAATCTAAGGCATAGAAGTCATCCAAAACTGTACCTGTGTGTAGAAAACCAGAAAATAACAGACCGCTGATATGGCGGGCAGAATGTGCAAAAAGAGGGCGTTTTTCGCCAATTTGAGAGGGCGAATGATCTCCAAATGCCCTGAAAATCGCTGGAGACCTGCTCATAGAATTATGGCATCCATCGGTATCATCCTCCTCCCTTGACAACTCATCAAACTGAAATGAAAAAATTATGAGTTTTCGACCAAAAACCCAAAAAATGCCAAAAAACAAAAAGTTGTCGAAAAAGGCCCAAAATTGGCATGCATGACCCTCAAGGGTCCATAGCAACATGCTCCGAAGCTGAAGCCAAAATATCAAGGGCTGATATGCTTTTCCCTTCTTTCCGTGCTAGGCGCTTCCCTTTTACCTTCTTCAATTTCTCTTGTGCTGCCTTTAGTTTGCGCCGGGCAAACTGATTCAGCTTTTGGAAGTGATGTGTCTTCTTCCTCTGCAGCTCTAAATCTCTATTCTCCCTCTCAAGCTTCATTTCCAAATTCTTGTTAGCTCTTTCAAGCCAAGCCTCTTTGTTTTCCTCAATTTCCTACTCAAGGAGTGCAGTGAGAGGAAAGGCTTGGAGCTGGGCTTGCTCTTCTGCTCTCTGCTTTTCCAAGGCTCTTTTAAGCCCGATGGTCCTAGGCCTCTTTCGCCTAGGCTGGTCTTCCTCCTCTTCATCATCAAACTCACCAATGAGCTCTTCAATTCTTTCTTGCGCCTTAGCTACCTCTTTCTTATACTTAATCGCCCGTGCCTCATGAACAGCTGTGTGCACATTCATTTGTTTGTTTTCAATCTCCAAGAAGTGGTTGAAATTCCTTGCCCTTTGAAGATCTTGCTCTAATGCCTCAATTTTCCCTTCCTTATGGATTAAGAGATTTTCAAGAAGGCGGGCCTCATTGTCACTATCATCGCTTTGGATAGGGATAATAGCTAATTTACCTCCATGCTTTGTACTTTCTCCAACTTTACTTTTGCCTTTGAAAGCCAATCTGGCGCTTTTCCTCCTTGGCATGCTAGAAGGTGTCTTTTTGGGCAATTTCCTCTTGCTAGGAACAATCTTTGTCACTGTTAAGGTGGCAGCCTTAGCTTTCTATTCTTCATCAATGTCTTGTCCAATTTGTGGCTCAAGAGGTGTTTCAATTTCCTGCCCAACTTGCTGTTCTTCATCTTGCACTTGCTGCTGTTCCTCATCATCTAACTGCTGTTCATCAATGTGTACCTGTTGTTGTTCATCTTGGACCTGCTATCCTTCACTTTCTATTTGCTGCTGTCCCTCAATTTGTATCTACTGCTGTCCCTTATCATGGACCTGTTGTCCTTCATCCTCTATCTGCTGTTGTCCCTCATCCCTTTCTTCTTGCTGCTGTTCACTGCCCTCTCCTTCCTCCTGTTGACTTGGCTGTCCAGTAGTCATTCTGAGCCTTATAGGTGTAGGCCTACTGGACAAAGGCACTGGGCGATGGACAGGCTGAGTAGGAGAAATATGGGCAGGAGGAACAGTGGCAAAATCTGGATGGCTGATGAATAAATCCCATGAAACCTCTTTCTTCTCTAGCTGGTATAGGAAGATAATCTTGATCAAAGAATGATGAAAAAGAGAAGGGATTTGCTGAGGTGGGGCCTTCTTTTGGACAGTGGATGCCATTTTCTCTATGCTCTTGAACAAAAATTAAGGGAGGTTCAGTTGCCTGCTTCTGGTAAAATGCATCAATAAACGGACATGATAGGCATAAATTCGATTAAACCTCCCTTCACAAGTGAAATATTTCATTATGGCTTTCATAAGCGGAGCATAGCTGTCAAGAAGATATGAAAAAGGGAAGATAGCAGTGACAGCCTCTCTATGTTCAGGCTTGATGAAAGGTTTGTAATCCTCTAAGTCAAGATGAGCTTGTTTAAACCACTTTTCGCCATGATATGGGATCTTGGTGGCCTTGGACACATACCTTAGAGAAATTTTGAAATCAAGATCCACCACTTGGAAGTGTTTTTCTTTGAATCTCAGGGCGCACAAGTGTGTTAATGGCGAAAAACTCTTGACTTCTTCTATCTTCTGGCAAAAATCAAGGCAGCCTACTTCATGGAAGTTGAAAAGTATAGAAGGATGAGCATTAATCTCTTCTGTAGAGATGGGCTCATATCTTTTATGTGGCTCGCTCCTGCTGTCTTGCCTTGGAGGCATTCTGACCTGAAAATGCTTTGGAAGAGGCAAACTGCCTTTACTGTATGTAAAATGCCCTGCTGGATTGAAACTGTGTCAATATGCTGCTTTGACAGAGAGACAATGTGAGGTGGATGGTTTGCAACAAGTGTCTTTGTAATACACAACCTCCTGTTCTCTTAAAACTAGCCTTCTACCTTTGAGTGTACCTCAGCCAGGTAGATTCCTCAATAGGACACCATCAGTAAAGATGAGACAAACTGCTGTGGAGATTTCTTGTATACAGTGTTAAGAAATCATTCTTCTTGTGAGTTTGTTAGAGGCCAATCAACACACCTGCATCTAGGTCTCCAAGGTAAAATCCAATCATCAAAAACCTGCCCTTCAGAAAGTGGCCTGTTCACCTTTAGAAAATCTCTGTCAACAAATTCTCAGTAGGAAATGATACAGTGAAAAAGAGGGGCAGACTGCTAGAAAGAGTTTGCTGTGAGAAAGTGCTAAAATCACCCTGTTCTTGAAGCCTTAGATGTCAAGCAATACTCCTGTATCTCTGCCTCAAGGTAGAATTTCAAGGATTAACCACCTGTTCTTCTTGGAGTGCAAATAAAACAACAACTTATGGACATGCAGTCAAACTTTGGTGTAGGTATACAATCAAATTTTACTGCTCTGAACAAGGTGACAGAGTTTGAAAAATGCCTCAAAAGTTTCAACAAGGTTTGCAAGGGTTTTTACTCTGCAGAATAGGCAAGACCCCTTACCCATATAACATCTCTGGTAATGTTAGAAAAGCCTTTGCTTTATATGGATAACAGCTTGTTAATAGGCTTTGAAAAACACAAAGTAGTGAACCAACAACACAGTGAATATTGTTTCTTTGTGAGGAGCATGAGCAGCCTTCCCCTGTAGTTTCAAACTGTAAACTTCTGCTTGATCAAGAATCCTTTCCCCTATTAAACCTCACTATTCTCTATATGTGTGTTACCCCACCAAAAAGGATCATACACAGGCAAATTTAACCTTCAGTGTGTGCATACATCCGAACTCACTTGTTTATGGAACAATGGTGACAGTCTTTGAAACAAGCTTTATAGTTTTAATAAGGGCTGTAGCAGCTTATTTCTTCCCATAATCTAAGCTTTTGTTAAATATGTAAACTCCGTTTCTTTGTAAAAACAGCCTCTGTCCTATCGGAATACCAAAGTTCTGTTCTAACCCTTTCACTTCACACCTCGGTTTTTATTTCAAACTTTCATGTTTCTTAGCAATTTTTTGAAATCGAGGGAGAAAATTGTGTGAAAATACCTCAAGATTTGATGAACAGCCATTGGGGAGGGCTGGAGTAGCACCGAAGGTCTTCAAAGTATGCGCGGCACTCTTTAATGTCAGCACGGCGCGCAAAATTAGACCCGGGTGGCCTGTCGGGTCGGCCTGTCGGGTGGTCGGGCGGCCTGTACAGGCGCATCGCGCCACTGTACAGGCGCGTCGCGCATGAACTGACGGACAGTGTAAACGCGCTCCCAGGCGCGTCACTCAGCGTTTAACAGAGCGCAGCTCTGCAAATCGACCCGAAATGTCTTGCTTTGATGCTAGGGAGGCAGGGAGCTCTATTTGAATTTTGAAAATGACACTTTCGCTCTCATACTTCAACCTTTAACCTCTTATTTCAAATTCTCCAACGGTCACTTGGTCTTTAAAGGTAAAGTGACAATTTGTTAGGCTTTTTTGCAGGGTTTCACAGTCCTTCTGATCTTTTTAATAACCTCGGTGTATTCCATATTTGCGTTGGATATTTGCCACACTTTTGGACCGTGTCAATCACGGACCTGCCTTTTTATAAAAATAACGATGGCTTAAAGAGCCAGAACTTTGTCTCACTTTTGCACAGGTGTTAGAAGGGGGACTTCCAGCTTTGTCTTTTGTGTGACATCTTGACATTGAACTTCGAACTTTGAAAAATAACTCCAAAGCTTCCACATCATTTCTGCCACTGTGTTTTAATAATACTGGTCATATATATGAGATAGAGTAACCCTTCTTTTAAAACAGTCAAGAGAATACCTAAGTTCTGACTTGTTTCTGAGAGGACAGGGTTTTGTAAACCTGTTTTGACAGTCTTAGTTTTTAAACAGCTGTCTCAACCTTTTCTCTAATGTAGGTGTCCAGATTGCTGACCTAATTTGGATTTGGTTATGGTTTTTTTTATTTCAGGAAGGCGCCCCTTTTTTTCCAAAATAATTTCCTGCTTGTAGGTACATTACCTATGAGGTATCTGTCTTTTTTGAATGATGAGAAAAATGCATTTGTTTCAAACTCCAAAACTGAAAATCTATCAAACCACTTCTTTGTCAATTTATAACATTGTATACCTATTCACCATGTCCATCCTGGGAGCTAAACCTGAAAAGCCTCTCATTACTTGTGATGTGTATTCTGAAAGGAGGAAATCATGAAGCAGGACGAACAGGTCTCTTGGAAACAATTATCATTTTTCTTTGACCAGTGCATTGACCTTTTGTAATGGAACCATTCTATAGCTCAACTTTGTCCACTGTTTTACCTTCTTGGTGATAATCTAAAGAAAATCACTCAGAATGTGTCAAAGAGCATTTTGAAAAACCCTGGCAATTGTTTTGTCATTTAACAGGAGATGGCCTGTGTTCTTCCAATTTGTTTGATAATTGCTGCTTCCAGGTGATTTATAAGCTTCTCCCTGGACTGTAAGCGCCATCTTTTGGTTGCATGCTTTCACACTATATTTCTCTGTTTACTCAAAAGGAGCTCTCTTAGACTTCTGGGAAGGTGACAGTGGGGTGTTGTTTAACCCTTTCCTTTAAAGAAACTGTTCCTTTTTGGTATCAATGCATGCATATTCATATTGTTTCCTGTCTATCATGATGTATTTCTTGAAAGACATTTTCATTTGAATAGGAAAACCAATACTTTTAAATCATAAACCCTAACTTTTACCTGTGCAATGACTTCTATTTACTTTCTTTGTATCCTTCCACTGCACTTTAGATCAATCAGTTTTCAACAACATGCAATGCTTTGGCCATCTGCTCATAAATGGAGGAGGCGCTTCACTGAGCAAAGTATCTGAAGATTATTTGATAATGCTGCATGACAAGGATTTGCTTGGATTATGATGATAGGCAATCAACTTAAAAAACATCAACACTGGCACCTCTGTTTGCAATCACCACTATGCTTCAGAAAAACCCTAGTCAAAGTATCCCTGTCTCACTGTACTGCTCTGAGGGAAACTGAGATGTCATCATTTGTTTTGGTCATCTCATGACAAATTATTTGAAGGATAGTCTCTGTGACTATGGAGGTCAGTGCCTTTTGAAAAACAAAACACCTTTCCTTCTGCCTGTGTAATGACATGTTTGGTTAGCACCTCTTCAATTTGATCTGGTGGACAAGCAGGCTGCTTATGATTGGAATTTTTACTAATGACATGCCTTTCTAAAGTTTAACAATTGATATGAGTTGAAAACTTCAAATGACCTCCTTTATCAGACCAAACTCTGTTTTCCTTTGAACTTGCATACTGCAGACTCTATTCTCTGTTATGATCATCATTCACACTCAGAAAAACCTGGAGTCTCTGTTTCACTTGTTCAGTAAAATGCAAACCTGGACTTCTGCAACCTTTAAAGTCAATACTGGCCAGCGCCCTCTGCTTGTAAATGAAGGAGGCACCCTAACCCTCTGCTTGTAAATGAAGGAGGTTCTGGGCCATGAAAATTTACCAGTTTGCTGTGATAGTGGTGTCCTTTTCTTACTGTGATTTTCATACTAGAAGGAAAACTGCAGGGTCTTGATGAGTGACTTTCTGTTTTGCAGACATATCTCAGGCTTATGATACATTTAGAAGCAGCTGTTCCTCTAACTGTAGATTCAAGCATTTACTCCTGAGATGAAATTATATTTCCTGCCTTTGTAGAAACCATAGAACACTGTGAAACACCTAATAGTCAGCTTGAGATTGGGGTTTATGCAGTGCTGAGATCTAGGGGATGTGAGTGGTGCGACTTAGAGTTGTTTGTCAATTTCATTTGCAAAGTGAGAGGTCAGTCATGGTAGGTCTGTTACAGATGGAGGCTTTTTGGCTTTTTGATGATTTCCAAGGGTAAAATGCCTTAAAGCGCCACTTCCTAACATAGGGGAGACTTTTGAAACAGATGTGAATTTGCCTTTTAAAGCTGATGGGCAGACCAGTAAGGCTGAAGCTAGATAGGATAGTGGTAATGAGGTTTTGATTTCGATAGGGGTGGACTGAAAAGTAGAAAGATGAAAAAAATTTTAGGAGGGTTTTCTAGATGACATATTGACATAAAGAAAACAGTTTCTAGAAAACTCAGTAACATAGGGGAGACTTTTTGAAACAGATTTGGATTTGCCTTTTAAAGCTGATGGGCAGATCAGGGGGCTGAAGCCAAGTAGGAAAGGGATAATGAGGTTTTGATTTTGACATGGGTGTGCTGAAAAGTAGAAAGGAGAAAAAAGTTTTAGGAGGGTTTTCTAGATGACATATTGACATAAGGAAATCAGTTTCTAGAAAACTCAGCTGTAGATATAGTCATCACTAACATGTAAAAAATACTGATGGCTAACAGTGGCTCCATTTGGGGAGGGCAGCTCCTCGTCAGGAGGTGTCCAGAATTCAGATCTTTGGCTTATGAAGACCATTGCCTTATCCATTGGTGCAAGATTTACCCTTCTTTTGATGTTATTTCTGAAAAGTGACCGCATGGTTAACATCAATGATATTTCTACCTACCCCACTATCTTTCCTAACATTTTTTCTTCTCTTTGGCGCTTTTGAACTAGCAGCCTTTTGACAATGTATATTTTTCTTTTTTGCAAAATGAACCTATCTATTTCTACTCTTATATCTGCCGGGAGTTCAGATTAAGCTGATGAACTCCTTCATTGCTCTACCTATGCTAGATCAACTGTCAAGATTAAGCAGTTTGATAGGATTTCATTCTCTAATCTACAACATGAAATTTAAAAATGATCAAATCAGGATTAGGCAGTCTGATTTGTCATGCATTTGCGGCATAAAAGACAAGCTGCACACAAATGTTATTCTGCAACAAAAGGAAACTTAGACAAGCAGGGCTAAGATGTACAATGTATTTTTCATCCCTCGCTTCTCTCTTTGGTTCTGTTTTAGGCATGTGGAACCAGAATCTCTCCCTAATCTAAGCTCTGTGATAAGTCAATCTTACACAATGTTGACTATCTTTGCACTCACTAACTTATCAGCATATAAATTTAAACATGCTCAGCTATGATTAGGCTAGATAGCTGAACAAGACATTGAAGTACTAGTAGCGGCATTTAGACTTGCTTGCTTTCTGAAAGACTGTTTTTTGGAACATGGGGCCTTTTTTCTATCTTCACTTGCCCTCTTTTCTGTTTTTACTGTTTTTGACTTTTCTATCTTTTCAAAATTTCAAACAATGGTATGTGCAATGAATGAAAGTGTCCCAAACTCAAAAATCTTGGAAATGACGGAATTTAAGCATCTTATCCTCGTAAGGATCTCTTCTCACCCTTGGCCCACTTAACTCCTAAAAAGAAAAATTTGGGAAATTCTCTTTCTCTAACATGACATAGGGATTCATGCAAGAATCTCTAAACAGCCCAGTATCTTCCCTCTGTACCTCTCTGAATATCTGATTTCCACTCCTTTCCTTACTGTATGCTTTCCTCAAGTAATGCATGTATTCTTGGTCATTCTTAAAATAGATAATGACATCATCAAGGTATGCACAGATGCAGACATTTAAAACTGGGAACATGGCTTTCATGAACAAATTTCTGATATTAGGTGGTTTTGCAATTTTGAACTTGAAATCTGGTCTACCTCCTGCAAACTTGAAAAAATCTTTAAGCTGTCTATTCTGCAAGGGAATCTTATGATCATGACCTGAAACATCATCTTGCAAAAGTACATGATTAAAAGCACTTTTATTTGGTAAACCATGGTCTTGGGTGGAAAAAACATATTTTCTGTTATAAGGATATGCAGTATTACTTCTAAAATCAAAACAGACTCTATGGCCATCTGTTTTATCCCTGATTAGTTCATTTTGTTTCAGATTGTTGTGTTTTCTCTTGTCAAAGCTGTTCTTTGAGGGGAAGGCATTGACACAGTAGTTTTCCTTGCTTTTTCTGTATAAATTGGTATTCTGCATGAGATTTCTGATTTTAGCATTTCTAAGTTCTTCATGAAAAGACAGAATATGAGCTAATTTCAGTAGTTCAGGTATGCTGGGATTGCAACTGTCATCCTTGCTCATAAGAAGTTTATCTGGCATTTTCTCAAGATGTTGAGCTGCTGAGGTCATGGTCAAAGTTTCATTTGCAGTAGGAGGATCACATGATGGTAAATCTTTGAGGTATGGTAGAAACATTAAACTCCCTTTCTCCCAGTTTCCAAATAGGTTTATGATGTGTAGGTCTTCTAAAGCCTTTACCCGGAAGAAGTTTCCACAAGTCACTGCTGGTGTTTGACTAAAACTAGAGCAATTTGCTTGATAGTACATAAGATTTTGTGCTTCTTCTTCTAATCCTACTTCAGAAAGGGAAAACTTACTTTCCTCAAGACACAACTGTTCATGATCATGGTAGTTTTGAGTGTCTAGTTCATCATAGGGCACTAGGGACAGCTGATGTGGTGGATCTAAGTCTACATCAGTTTCCTCTGACTCTTCCTCCATGTTTTCATCAATATGCATAATGAAAGATTTCAGGTCGGAATGCAAGGAACACATTGGAATTTTGTCTGGCTTATCTTGACTGCTAATCATGTATTTCATGTGTGATTCTCGGTAGAGTATTCTGGTCTGGCCAAACACAGGAATGGTGGCATATGACATGTCCAGTTGGATATTCCCTTGGAGTTTGGCTCCCCAAGATCTGGATAGAAGCATCCCGTAATTGGGAGGGATGTCTGCCACTACTATATCCATGATTAGATGTTTCGCAGGTATTTGGGCCAGACTAAAACAAAGGTCTTTGATCAAACCCAGGCATTGGACTCTACTTGAATCAAATGAATACAAGTCTTTGTATGGTCTTGTGATTTCTAAGCCTAATATTTCCATTACTACCTTCGACATAAGATTATGCGAGGCGCCGGAGTCTAGCATGGCATTGTGGAGGGTTTGGTCGTGGATGTTTAGGCTAATGTAAAATGGAAGAGTATTTCCTTCTTGGAATTTTCCCTCTATCTTTGGACCAAACAAAACTTCAGGAGTGTCATCAGCTATATTAACAGTGTTTGCATCATTCTCTAGATTTAAGACTTTTAGTACTTGGGATTTATAAGAGTTTTGGGCAACGAGTTCAGTAAGAGGCATGGTGATCTTGATCTTGGCGATTTCGCCTTCAAAACTAAAAGGCAACTGGAGTTTAGATATGTTTGTTTCAGCTTTTTCAGCCACGACCTTGTCTGTGCTCTGAGTTTGTTGACCTTGTTTAGGGATTTTGTTTGCCATAGTTGTTTCGGTGACTTTTGCAGAAGTACCAGGAGTATCTGAGAGGGGACTAGTTTGGGTAACTTTGGCTTGGCTTTGGTCAGCCTTCTCAACCTTGATTTTGTCACTGCCTACTGCTTTCTTGAGGATGGTATTAGGGACTTTAGCAGTATCTGAGTTACCTTTCTTGGCATTATCTTGGTTTCTTTTGCTTCTAAGGTCATATTGCCTGTGAGCTTCTATAATGGCATTCTGAAAATCCATGGCAGGGTCATCGAGATCTTCATAGTTGGTCTCATCTTGATTAGGAGAAAAGAACGCTTGTTCTTCTTCTGTGAGGTACACCTCACTTTCATTATCATATCCTATGAGGTTTAAATGATGTTCCTCAAGAGGTTCTGTATCCCTATCATCCTCTTCCACATAGTTTTCATTGAATGGTGGCCTAATCTGTTGGTCATTTTCTCTTGGTCTGTTTTGGGGCTGTTCCCTCCTAAAGTTTTGGTTTCGGTTTCTATTTGGAGGGTTTGGCTGGTTGTCCCTAATAGGCGCCTTTTCATTTATCTTTTCCCACATTTTGGCCATGGATTTGACTAAGTCATCTATTCTGGGATCTAGGGAAGGTGATGAAGTGGAGACCTCATCCTTGTATGTGACCTTTCTTTATGATCTAGTCCTAGCTCTTTTTTCAGCTAAGTTGGCATCTGCTTTTATGGCTATTTGTTGCATTTCCTCTAAGGTAGGGGGATCCTTGTCTCTCAGATGATATGTCATGTCCGGATCGAAACCCTCAGGGAATTTTTCCAAGGCTAAACCAAGTGGGGGTTTGAAATGAGGTGGGAGGGAGTTATATATAATGTTGAACCTAGTACAGTAAGCTTGGACACTTTCCCCATTTTCCCGTTTTAGGTTGTTATATTCTGATAGGATTTGAATGGGGTTTCTTCGGATTTCCCACCTATTTCTGAAGACCTGATGTAGTTCTTGGATATCATGGATACTGTTTGGAGTTAAGCTTTTGAACCATGCTTTGGGTTCACCACCAAGACTTTGTGCGAATATTCTCATTCTGACCGTCTCGTCTTGTACCTCTAGGTATTCATAAGCATCAGTCATCCTACTTATATGCTGTTGAGGTGTGGTGGTGTCTTCTCCGGTAAAGTGTGGGATCTTGTCTTGATATTTGTTTGGGAGAGGAGCCAAGGGCGGTGGCAACACCAAAGGTGTGTACCAGGCTGCCATGACTGGAGCTAATGGATGATGTACAAGATGAGGATTAGTAGGCCGAGAGGAGGTGTTTTGAACAGTGGTGGTTTGACCAGGTGTGGCGGATGAACTTGGACTAGTGATCTGGTTTTGAGCAGAACTAGGATGGTAGGAGCCAAATTGATAGAGAAGCTGGAAATCAGGAGGAGTGGTAGGTGAAGCTTCTCTAATAGGACTCTGTGGTGGGCTTAGTGGTTCAAGATCATCAAAGTTTATCTTACTATATGATTTGCTTCTGGGAAGAGTTTGTGATGACTCTAGTTCAAAAGGTGAATCTAGTAGGACAGTGCAATGTTTAGGAACTGATCTTGTTCTACGGATGGATCTACCAGTAGCTAGATGGTCAGTTTCGGAAGCTTTCCACAGAATCTTCTCTGGGTCATCTACTATGATAGGGGGATTTGGGTCTGGATGGGATCTGGTGTTGATCCTTCGTGAAGCCAGATTTTAGATCCAGAGTTTAGAGAGAATGGTATTGGTGAATGTTCGGGATGAATGGTTTTTCTAAAATTTTACTAAGGTGAAGGATGGTCAAAAATAAAAGGGATGGATTAGTGGAGTCGCCAGGTGGAACTGGGTTGTTTTTGTGAAGATAGCTATGGTCCACCACTAGTAACTAATCTGGGAATGTTTTTGGATTTTCTGAGTTTTATGTGCAGCCTATGGTTTGTTAAAGTATTCTAGACTTGTTTCAACACTTTGCTAGGGTGATGAGAACAAAAAGAGCTTACTCTAAATGGGTCTATGGACTGCTTGCTTGTTTATGTAATCTAAAGGACCAAAGAGTCTATAAGAGTTTGCTAGACTATCATGTACTCAGTGTCCCACCATCTCCCGCTATGTTAGTGAGTGATGGGATAGGTCTGTTGGATAGTAACCTAGAGTTCGGTAAAATAGTAAGGCCTACTAGAGGTTAGTGGAGTCGCCAGGTGGATTTTTAGTTGTTTTGAGGTATACTTGTATGGTCCACCACCAGTAATGTCAAAAGCCAATCTAAGGGAGTGTTTTTTGGGGTTTTTTGAGTTTTATGTGCCTACAAGGTTTGGAAGAGTTTTCTATAACTGACTCATCATTTTGCTAAGATGGTGAAAGAGCTATTTTCTACTCTTCAGACAATATCTAAGTTTACTAAACTTGATTGAGATTTCAGGAGTTACTAAGGTGTACTTAGATTGTCACTAACTCGGAAGGTCTTACTATGAGTGTCACTATGTTAGTGAGCAGTAGGATAAGTCAATCGGATAGTATTCTTAAAGGTCTCTAAAGATGAGGGAAACTAAGCTTTTAATCACTCAGTGTCCCACCGTGATCGCCATTATGTTAGTGTGGCGATGAGGTGGAAAAATCAGATGGTATTCTAAAATTTAGCAAGGTAGTAAGGCCTACTGGAGGCTAGTGGAGTCACCAGGTGGATTTTTAGTTGTTTTGAGGTATATTTGTATGGTCCACCACCAATACTATCAAAAACCAATCTAAGGGAGTTTTTGTGGTTTTTTCTAAGTTTTATGTGCAGCCTAGGATGTAAGAGTGTTATAAACCTGATTCATCACTTTGCTAAGATGGTGAAACAGAGAGTTTACACTAAATTATTCTAAAGGCTGATGGTCTGAGTTTAGGATTGAAGGACTAAAGAGTCTATAAGAGTTCGCTAGACTGTCATGTACTCATTAAGTCCCACCGTGATCGCCATTATGTTAGGGTCCCGTGATTTGGCCGATTGGTGAGCCAAATGACGATGTAACATCAAACCAAGCTTTGGAGCCCAAGGACCTAGCCTTCCTGGACTCAGAGAGGGCTCTCTCTATAAATGTAAAAGATGTCGGTGTGTTTACTTATGGTGTTCTGATATTAGGCTAGTTATGAAGTGAGTTTTTTGATTTTTGGTTTTTTAAGTTTGTGAGGGATAAAACTGATCAAAGATGTAAAAATGGATAACAAGAAGTCAGATCAATTGGGCTATGGGGTCAAACAGGTCAAGGAAGCTATGAGAAGATGATGCAAGGTTGTTGTAGGGCCGATTTGATTCACGGTAGAAGGGATCTTTGGGCAAAATGGATTAAATGAACATCAAGTTGGTGAAAGACAAGGGATTTCAAGTGTAATTAGTTGATAGCAGACATAAACATGTTATAGCAAGCCATTAATCATGCTAAGTGTAACTATGAGCTAATTAATACACAGAAATCAAACATTCCAGCCATGCATAGAAGTATAAGACCCTCTAACTTTGGGAAATGGCTATCAGACTTTGGGGAAAACACATAAGAAGGACTAACAACTCAAAATACTATGCCGGAATGCCTAAACATAGTCTCTAAGTTATTGGGCACTTTAACAAACAAGCTTTCATAGTTTTAGGCAAAGGGCTAGATCGGGACTAGGCCTCCTTGGTTCAACAAGATGATCAACTAATCAGTCAAAGAGAAAGTTTTATGGACAGAACTATGGACAGCTTATAGGTAGGCAGGGCACACCATACATCCTACTCAATATGCATAGAACTTGTAAATAAAACTAGCAAACAATATCCTTAAGTTACTAAAGAGCAGTTAAGAATTCTTTAGCATAACTAAGGAAGAAGAAAACATCAAGCTATGAAGATTCAGGAATTTTGAGGTGCCTCCATGGGCATATCTCAAAACTAATCTCTACTGATCTATAGCAGCAAGAAGCATGTATTATGAATGAAAACTAAGACAACAACAAAGCAAGGAAAACTATACCATTCTACCATGTCATGGAATCCAACAACAATCCTTCATCATTCCTCAAAAGCATCCGAGAGGCAGTCCAAAAATCATAACACAAATATGTTCTTCAAAGCTCATATGACCAATGTATTAATTCTTCTCTCAAGTTCAGCCTCTGATTTACAATGAAACCCATGGAATAAATAGGCTTGAGGGAGGCAAACCTCATGGAGCAACTAGCTATCCCATTGGCCAAGTCAAAATATCTAAACTTGTCCTTGAGGCTTTGCAAAGCCCAAGGCACAAAATATCCCATAAAATATCTAAAAAAATGCTAAAAATGGAAATTATATTGACTTTACATCATTTCCCAAGTATAAAAATAGCTTAACGCATATTTGGGTAAAGCAGATTTTTGAGGTTCAAAAATTACAAAAATACTTCATATTTATGCCTGAAAAAGGTCCCCTAACTTGCTGGAGGCAATTGGCAGCCTTCCCGATGTCAAAATGAGGCTCATGAGGGCTTGTTGGAAATCTCTCTGTGTCTACTTTCCGGCGCAACTGAAACCATCTCAATCTGAGGCCTGGAAGTCATCCAAAACTGTACCTGTGTGTAAAAAACCAGGAAATAGCAGACTGCTGATATGGCGGGCAGAATGTGCAAAAAGAGGGCGTTTTTCGCCAATTTGAGGGGGCGAATGATCTCCGAATGCCCTGAAAATCGCTGGAGACCTGCTCATAGAATTATGGCATCCATCGGTATCATCCTCCTCCCTTGACAACTCATCAAACTGAAATGGCGAAATTATGAGTTTTCGACCAAAAACCCAAAAAATGCCAAAAAACAAAAAGTTGCCAAAAAAGGCCCAAAATTGGCATGCATGACCCTCAATGGTCCATAGAAACATGCTCCGAAGCTGAGGCTAAAATATCAAGGGCTGATATGCTTTTTCCTTCTTTCCGTGCTAGGCGCTTCCCCCTTGCCTTCTTCAATTTCTCTTGGGTTGCCTTTAGTTTGCGCCGGGCAAACTGATTCAGTTTTTGGAAGTGATGTGTCCTCTTCCTCTGCAGCTCTAAATCTCTATTCACCCTCTCAAGCTTCATTTCCAAATGCTTGTTAGCTCTTTCAAGCCAAGCCTCTTTGTTTTCTTCAATTTCCTGCTCAAGGAGTGCAGTGAGAGGAAAGGCTTGGAGCTGGGCTTGCTCTTCTGCTCTCTGCTTTTCCAAGGCTCTTTTAAGCCCGATGGTCCTAGGCCTCTTCCGCCTAGGCTGGTCTTCCTCCTCTTCATCATCAAACTCACCAATGAGCTCTTCAATTCTTTCTTGCGCCTTGACTGCCTCTTTCTTATACTTAATCGCCCGTGCCTCATGAACAGCTGTGTGCACATTCATTTGTTTGTTTTCAATCTCCAAGAAGTGATTGAAATTCCTTGCCCTTTGAAGATCTTGCTCTAATGCCTCAATTTTCCCTTCCTTATGGATTAAGAGATTTTCAAGAAGGCGGGCCTCATTGTCACTATCATCGCTTTGGATAGGGATAATAGCTAATTCACCTCCATGCTTTGTACTTTCTCCAACTTTACTTTTGCCTTTGAAAGCCAATCTGGTGCTTTTCCTCCTTGGCATGCTAGAAGGTGTCTTTTTGGGCAATTTCCTCTTGCTAGGAACAATCTTTGTCACTGTTAAGGTGGCAGCCTTAGCTTGATGTTCTTCATCAATGTCTTGTCCAATTTGTGGCTCAAGAGGTGTTTCAATTTCCTGCCCAACTTGCTGTTCTTCATCTTGCACTTGCTGCTGTCCTTCACTTTCTATATGCTGCTGTCCCTCAATTTGTATCTGCTGTCCTTCATCATCTGCCTGCTGCCCTTCATCACCTATCTGCTGCTGTCCCTCATCATGGACCTGCTGTCCTTCATCATCTGCCTGCTGCTGGCCCTCATCGCTAATCTGCTGCTGTCCACTACCCTCTCCTTCTTGCTGCTTTTCACTTCCCTCTCCTTCCCCCTGTTGACTTGGCTGTCCAGTAGTCATTCTGAGCCTTCTAGGTGTAGGCCTACTAGACAGAGGCACTGGGCGATGGACAGGCTGAGTAGGAGAAACATGGGCAGGAGGAACAGTGGCAAAATCTGGATGGCTGATGAATAAATCCCATGAAACCTCTTTCTTCTCCAGCTGGTATAGGAAGATAATCTTGATCAAAGAATGATGAAAAAGAGAAGGGATTTTCTGAGGTGGGGCCTTCTTTTGGACAGTGGATGCCATTTTCTCTATGCTTTTGAACAAAATGTGAGGGAGGTTTAGTTGCCTGCTTCTAGTAAAGTGCATCAATAAACGGACATGATAGGCATAAATTCGATCAAACCTCCCTTCACAAGTAAAATATTTCATTATGGATTTCATAAGCGGAGCATAACTGTCAAGGAGATATGAAAAAGGGAAGATAGCAGTGACAGCCTCTCTATGTTCAGGCTTGATGAAAGGTTTGTAATCCTCGAAGTCAAGATGAGCTTGTTTAAACCATTTTTTGCCATGATACGGGATCTTGGTGGCCTTGGACACATACCTTGGAGAAATTTTGAAATCAAGATCCGACACTTGGAAGTGTTTTTCTTTGAATCTCAGGGCGCACAAGTGTGTTAATGGCGAAAAACTCTTCACTTCTTCTATCTTCTGGCAAAAATCAAGGCAGCCTACTTCATGGAAGTTGAAAAGTACAGATGGATGAGCATTAATATCTTCTGTAGAGATGGGCTCATATCTCTTATGTGGACCGCTCCTGTGGTCTTGCCTTGGAGGCATTTTGACCTGAATATGCTTTGGAAAAGACAAGCTGCCCCCACTGTGTGTAAAAAGTCCTGCTGGATTGAAACTGTGTCAATATGCTGCTTTGACAGAGAAACAATGTGAGGTGGATGGTTTGCAACAAGTGTCTTTGAATTCACGACCTCTGCTCTCCTTAAAACCAGCCTTTCACCTTTGAATGTACCTCAGCCAGGAAAAATTCTCAATAGGGTACTATATAGCAAAAAGGAGACAAACTTCTGTGTAAATTTCCTGTGCACAGTATTGAAAAGTCACCTTTCCTTGTGAATTTAAGAGATCAACCACCCCATCTATATCTCTGTCTCCAATGTTAAAATTGAACCACTAAAAACCCTGCCCTTCAGAAAGTGGCTCTACACCTTAAAAAATATTTCAGTCAACACTTTTCAGCAGGAAATGATACAGTGAAAAAGAGGGGCAGACTGCTAGAAAGAGTTTGCTGTGAGAAGTGCTTTGATTACCCTATTCTCGTGAGTTTTAAGATGTCACTCAATACCTCGTACTCCTTTCCATGGTAAATTTTGCAATCATTAAAAACTTTGCCCTGTATAAGTGTGCCAACAGTCCACTAATCTTGCATCTCTTGCAAACCACCATACATATGTTTAGACTGTCAATACACAGGACTGGAGCAAAAATGACAGAGTTTAGAAGACTACACAGTTTTTGGCAAAAACTATGTGAGTTCTCTTTTTCAAAACAAATATGTCAAAAACTCTTTTACTGGTTGCACTTCACTGTTTTAATAATGTGGCAATGCCTTGAGGATAGTGTGAAAAGTTTCTCTTCAGACCTAAACCCTATCTCTCTATAACAAAATCTTTCTCTGCAGCTTCAAACTATAATTTTCTGCTTGACCAAGAACCTTTTTCTTACTAAGCTTCACTATTCCCTTATATGTATGTCACTCTATTAAACAAACAACAGGCTCATAAATCTAACCCTGGTGAGAGCATACAGTCGAATTCACTGTTTATGGAACAATGGTTACAGTATTTAAACAAGCTCCATGGTTTTAATAAGGGCTGTAGCAGCTCATCTCTTCCCCACCGTTCAAGCTTCTGTTAAATATGTGAACTCTGTTTCTTTGTAAAAACAGCCTCTGTCCTATCTGAATACTAAAGTTCTGTTCTAACCCCTTCACTTCACACGGTTTTGATTTCAAACTTTCATGTTTCTTAGCAATTTTTTGAAATTGAGGGAGAAAAATGTGTGAAAATACCTCAAGATTCGATGACAGCCGTTGGGGAGGGCTGGAGTAGCACCGGAGGTCTTCAAATTATGAGCGGCACTCTTTCAGCAAAGAACGGCACACAGAATTATACCCGGGTGGCTTTGTCGGGTCGGCCTATCGGGTGGTCGGGCGCCCTGTACAGGCACATCGCGCCACTGTACAGGCACGCCGCGCCACTGTACAGGCACGTCGCGCATGAACTGACGGGCAGTATAAAAGTGCTCCCAGGCACGTCGCGCGGGCTTCTAGGCGCGTCGCTCGGCGTTTAACAGTGCGCAACTCTAAAAATCGACCCGAAATGTCTTGCTTTGATGCTAGGGAGGCAGGGAGCTCTGTTTGAATTTTGAAAATGACACTTTCGCTCTCATACTTCAACCTTTAACCTCTTATTTAAAATTCTCCAACGGTCACTTGGTCTTTAAAGGTAAAGTGACAATTTGTTAGGCTTTTTTGTAGGGTTTCATAGTCCTTCTGATCTTTTTAATAACCTCGGTGTATTCCATATTTGTGTTGGAGATTTGCCACACTTTTGGACCGTGTCAATCACGAACTTGCCTTTTATAAAAACAACAATGGCTTAAAAAACCCAGAATTTTGTCTCACTTTTGCACAGGTGTTAGAAAAGGGACTTACAGCTTTGTCTCTTGTGTGACACCTTGACATTGAACTTCGAACTTTGAAAAATAACTCTAAAGCTTCCACATCATTTCTGCCACTGTGTTTTAATAATACTGGTCATATATATGAGATAGAGTAACTCTTCTTTTAAAACAGTCAAGAGAATACCTGAGTTCTGACTTGTTTCTGAGAGGACAGGGTTTTGTAAATCTGTTTTGACAGTCTCAGTTTTTTTAAACAGCTGTCTCAACCTTTTCTCTAATGCAAGTGTCCAGATTGCTGACCTAATTTGGATTTTATTGTGGTTTTTTATTTCACGAAGGCGCCCCTTTTTTTCCAAAATAGTTTCCTGCTTGTAGGTACACTACCTATGATGTATCTGTCTTTTTGAATGATGAGAAAGATGCATTTGTTTCAAACTCCCAAAACTGACAATCTATCAAACCACTTCTTTGTCCATTTATAACATTGTATACCTATTCACCATGTTCATCCTGGGAGCTAAACCTGAAATGCCTCTCATTACTTGTGATGTGTATTCTGAAAGGAGGAAATCATGAAGCAGGACGAACAGGTCTCTTGGAAACAATTATCATTTGCTTTGATTAGTGCATTGACCTTTTTGTAATAGAACCATTCCATAGCTCAACTTTGTCCACGGTTTTACCTTCTTGGTGATAATTTAAAGAAAATCACCCCGAATGTGTCAAAGAGCATTTTGAAAAGCCTTGACAACTGTTTTGTCATTTAACAGGAGATGGCCTGTGTTTTTTCCAATTTGTTTGATAATCTCTGCTCTTAGGTGATTTATAGGTTTCTCCCTGGACTGTCAGTGTCATCTTTTGGTTGCATGCTTTCATACAATATTTCTCTGTTAACTCAAAAAGGAGCTCTCTTAGACTTCTGGGCAGGTGACAGTGGGGTGCTGTTTAACCCTTTCCTTTAAAGAAAATGTTCCTTTTTGGTATCAATGCATGCATATCCATATTGTTTCCTGTCTATCATGATGTATTTCTTGAAAGAAATTTTCATTTGAATAGGAAAACCAATACTTTTAAATCATAAACCCTAACTTTTGCATGTGCAATGACTTCTATTCACTCCCTTTGTATCCTTCCACTGCACTTCAGATCAATCAGTTTTCAACAACCTGCAATGCTTTGGCCATCTGCTCATAAATGGAGGAGGCTCTTCACTGAGAAAAGTATCTGAAGATTATTTGAAAATGCTGCATGACAAGGATTTGCTTGGATTATGATGATAGGAAGTCAACTTAAAAAACATCAACACTGGTACCTTCTGTTTGCAATCACCACTATGCTTCAGAATAACCCTAGTCAAAGTATCCCTGTCTCACTGTACTGCTTTGAGGGAAACTGAGATGTCATCATTTGCTTTGGTCATCTCATGACAAATTATTTGAAAGATAGTCTCTGTGACTATGGAGGTTAGTGCCTTTTGAAGAACAAAGCACTTTCTTTCTGCCTAGGTGATGACATGATCTGTCAGCATCCCTTCAATTTGATCTTGTGGACAAGAAGGCTGTTTATGATTGGAATTTTTACTAATGACATGCCTTTCTAAAGTTTATCAATTGATATGAGTTGAAAACTTCAAATGACCTCCTTTATAATACCAAACTCTGCTTTCCTTTGAAATTGTATACTTCAGACTCTATCCTTGTTACGATCATCACTCATACTCAGAAAAAACCTAGAAACTCTGTTTCACTGTTCAGTAAACAACAAACCTGGACTTTTGCAATCTTCAAAGTCAATACTGGCCAGCGCCCTCTGCTTGTGGATGAAGGAGGCGCCCTAACCCTCTTCTTGTAAATGAAGGAGGTTCTGAGCCATGACAATTTACCAGTTTGCTGTGACATTGGTGTCTTTCTCTTACTGTGATTTTCCTGCTGGAAAGAACGGTAAGGTCTGGATGAGTAGTTTTCTGTTTTGCAGACATATCTCAGGCTCAGGTTACATTTAGAAGTAGATGTTCCTCTAACTGTAGATTCAAGCATTTCCTCCTGAGATGAAGTTATATTTCCTGTTCTTTGCAGAATCCATAAAACACTGTGAAACACCTAATAGTCAGCTTGAGATTGGGGTTTATGCAGTGCTGAGACCTAGGGACATAAGTGGCATGACTTAGAGCTGTTTGTCAATTTCATTTGCAGAGTGGGAGGTCAGTTATGGTTGGTCTATACCAGATGGAGGCTTTTTGGCTTTTTAATGATCGCCAAGGGTAAAATGTCTTAAAGCGCCACTTCCTAACATAGGGGAGACTTTTGAAACAGATTTGGATTTTCCTTTTAAAGCTGATGGGCAAACCAGTAAGGCTGAAGCTAGATAGGATAGTGGTAAATGGATTTTGACTTTGACATGGGCGGACTGAAAAGTAGAAAGGCGAAAAAAAAATTTTGGAGGGTTTTCTAGATGAAAAGTTGACATAAGGAAATCAGCTTCTAGAAAACTCAGTTATAGATATAGTCATCACTAACATGTAAAAAAAAATGCGATACTAATGAGAACCAAACAAGCAACCAACAACTCAACAACCGGGGAAATCACAACAAGGGTGAAATAGCTAAGTTTAGGAAATTTGAGTAACGTTGCCTAGCAAAGGGTGCAGTACATTAATATCAAGGCTAACGGATTGTTCTTCGAAAGAAGAGCGACATTATAACGGTCCGGAACACACACATGGGGTGTGTTACTGAGGATAAATTGAAATTTATGGTCGGGTAAGGCATGTTCTAAACAATGTGAGCGGATGAAATGGTTACAAAACACATCAAATGGTCAAAAGGGATGTGAGAAAAACGAGAAGTGATAGAGGGATAGAACCAAGATTTCTGAAATGAAAAAGCCAGGGAACTAAGGTTTAGTCCCTAATATAGTCGCTAATTCTACTTAGGGGTAAAATGCATGGTTGGTAGCTGGATTAAGATCCCTCTTGGGCCTTCCTAGGACCCAAGGCAAACACTCGCATTAGTTGCAACATTCAAAAAGACAATTCATGCATGTTTATACTAGTACTTGATTGAAAAAGTGAAGTAGAGAAGGATTACCTTGATGTGTAGTTTTGATGCGTTGGAGAGCTCAATGCGAGTGTGGCATAAGTCCCTCTCAACGGCTCCAAGTTCGAATCCCACAAGCAAAACAACAAACTAGCGTAATCTTCATAGTTTTATCACAATATACAATCAAAACAATTATATAATCAAACAAGAAATCATGTAAATCTAAGCCACTTATAACATGTATCTTTAATAAATAAATCAATAGATGCAATAAAAAGACACCGGTGGAAAAAAATAGAGGCGCTTCTATTATATCAAAGAAGGAATATTGCAACCATTATTTTTGGTCGACTTTCCCCGAGTCCTCCAACTCCAAAAACTCTCTCCTCAATATCCAAGTGTGACAATTCTTAGGAAAAATATTTCTCAATCAACCAATCCAACCATGAAACCTCACACTAACAAAAGTTCGCTCCTCACACAATCAACCTTTCAACCCTTGATAATAGATCCCTTGCCTTCAATTTATAAGAGTTTGGGAGAATCAACCTTGCCATTCTTCTCCATTAGTTTGATTAGGGAAAAATCCATGATGTTTCCAATATTTTTCTAAAATTTGTCCCTCTTTGGATTCTTATTTAGGTTTAGAAATGTCCAATCATGAGGCACACACTGCGGCAGTTTCCAACTCTTTAGAGCTGACTCCTTGAGAAATATCCGGAAAATTTCAATCGATTTGCTACGAATTTGTCCCACATTCTTTCATGAAACATGGGTAACGTTACCCTTTAGGTAATACGAGTGTGTTAACCTAGGCATTAACACTCCTATAAAAGGCATGGAAGCATTATAAATTAGCCTAGTAGTCTGCGGGGTGTGTTACTCACTTTCTAGGTCAAATTTTTCCTTCCATTTGTCATCCTCTAAGTTGATGAGGAGGTCATTTGTAGTGTAACAATATGTGATTATCTCTAAAGATTTCTAAGAACTTTTTCTTTCTTTCACTAGGAAAAATTCAAGAAGATCAACCTCGAAGGGATCAACTCATCGGCCAAACAATGAGGGGTCTAACTCAAGGGTATCGAGAGACTTGACCCATGAGCCTCCCAACCCGAAAGGTGCTGTAAGTAATGGGAACTCAGCCCTAATTTATCTAACCCTTGGTTTGAACATTTCTAAGAACTTATTAAAGCTAAAGAAAAACATTATTAAGTGAAAAAATGAAGAGATTTAATATAGTCGATTATGTTAGGTCCATATATTATATGGACCTTAATTTGTATCTAATTTGGAGGCCCATCAAATGCCACATAAAATGGCATTCATTTCTTTATATTATCTCTAATTTCTCTTTTACCATCTTCATTAGTTGGAGGATTTGTTTTAACTTTATAACCATCCACCATAGATAACCAAATGTCAACACTAAGAGACATCAATTATGTCAACATCCTTATCTACCTAAAGGCACAATTTTTCAATCAAATAGTGTAACTCTATTTGAAAAAAGAACAATCCTAACTAACCATTTCTCCCTCTCGAGATCTAGCTTCCGAGTGGTTAGACTACTTTAGAAGGAACTTGCTTTGATACCAATTGTTAGATTCATAATTACATTGAAAAGGGGGGGTTGAATCAAAATAATACAATTTTTTACTTATTTAAAATATTCAAGTACAATAAAACCTCAACCTCATAAGGAAAACATAAAACATAAGATATACATGGATGGCCTTCAAGGTGAAAACCACAAAACTTATTTTAATTGATTGTTCTTTGTAGCCTACCAACCTACCTAGTTAAAATCTTTGCATTCATCATCCTCTTTGTTCATTTGTAGGCACCAACCTACTAGGAGATACTAATCCCCTCTAAACCTTGATATATGATTTTTTGTTCTGGTTCACTCTATTCTTCTTCAACTTTTTTTCAGCCACCTCATTCCTCTCTCCCTAAGGTTTTGTGCATATCCAAACAAGTGTTTTATTCCACATATATTATGTAATTTCTATAGCCCCAATGCTTTTAATTTTAATACACTAATTTCATCCCTAAATCTAAGTGTTTATACTTTTTGTTGCATCTGCTATAAAAACACCCTAAAAATTTAGCCTACCACTCAAATTTAGCGTCCCCCTCTTCTTGTCAAAGCTATAATGGTTATGTCTATGTCTTAGAATTATAATATATCTCAAAGACCTAGTTGTCATCAAATCCTATGGTTTCTGTGCTTCCATAATGCATATTGTATATATCCACCATTTCTTTATCCTGGGTTTGTCTTCTTTATGAATGCATTATAGTTTGGGAGACCAATATTTATATGTCTCCGTGACATGCATTGAAATTCACAAATCATGAGTTTATATTTCATGAGTGAGCATGACATCTTTGCTTTATTTTGCACTTCGATCCTATTTTCAACTTTCATGATGCACCTTAAAGCCTTATGTCGCCATGATATGCATTTTCAAAATTATAGGTAAACATATTGTGTTGTTGGTCATTCTTTACTTTGGTTTTCATTCCATTATTTGCATATCTTAGCTTGATTATTCATGAGAAATTCATGTCCTCTTTAAGTTATATTAATTACAATGTCATGTTTTGTGATTGCATGCATGAAATGCCATGTTTCATCATTAAATTAGTCATATGATTTAAATTTGAATTGGATTCAAGCATTTAAAGATCCTTTATGCACTCTTGAAAATGCGATTTTTCATTTAATTCCCTTTTTCATCCAGATACCATCCCCTCTTCGGACATGTTTAGTTCTCACGATGACAATTGACCCATGTCACTTTTATGAATTGAATGATATACCCTTTCCTAAAATTGTTAATTCTACATCTTGAAATACAAGTGTTCAAGTTGATCCTTGTAAATAAAAAATATTGATATGCTTTCGTGCTCATGGATTTCTTGGTTACGGCTTACAAGTCTGATTGGATAAATTTAATGTGAGAGCGGATATCGAAATCATTCAGTACTCTCTAGTAGGCTTAAAGGTATTCCATCAAAGATGTTTGAAAGTCATCTACCTTCGAACTTGGTGGATCCTTTGAATATTTTGGAATCATTAGAGATTTTATCATGTAATGGGGCATTACCAAAAAATTCCAACCCTCAGGATTTAACTTTGTTGTGTAACTTGACTCCCAAAAAATGAAAAGAATATCCACGCCTTAGAAATAAGCCACTTTGAGGGAGGCAACCTCGACACATTACATAAATAGAACAATTCTTGGATGATACAATTCACAAAACCTCCTTTCTATATATAGGAGTCCATGGGGCCATAATGTAATCCTAGTGGGCGACCGCAATGTAATCCTAGCCGACTATATAATAATTTAAGAGCTACAATAATAACAAAATGGGAGGGTTACAAGGGTACAATAATAACAATAAGGGGTTTACACTAACAATAATAAGGGGCTATACTAGTGATATAGGGGACCTAACATGCTCTCTCCTTCAAAAAAAGTGTTGTCCTCAACACTTGAGTAGCTTCCGGGTGCTTCATATAAAATTCTCATCCTCCCATGTAGAATCTTCAGTGGGTAAGTTCTTCCACTTGATGAGAATACTCCGAAATTGATCGATTCCGTAGTTGTCGAGTTCTTTTTTCTATGACTGCTCGAAAGTTCCAATATGATCTTCCCTTCCCCATCAAGTTCTGGCAATACGTTTTGAAGCTGGAAGATTTTCACCTATAACCTTCTTTAAGCATGAAACATGGAAAACTGAGATGTACTCAGCGAAGAAGCGAAGCTCCAATTTGTATGCCATAGTACCAATCTTTTTGCAACACCTTGTAAGGACCATAGTACTTTAGCGATAATTTATTATCCTTCTTTGCTTGCTTGAGGGACATTTGTTTGTATGGTTGTAGCCAAAGTAAAAATACCCAATCTCCTACATCAAAACTTCTCTCGCTACGATGTTGACTGCCCGTTGTTTCATTCGATTTTGTGCCAAATTCGAGTTATCCCTTAAGAGTTGGAGAACTTCTTATTTCGATGCTCGATGTGATCTTCCAATCAGCTTGAACCTTGAATTTTCCCCTTAAAGATGATGTGATGGATGGTGGATGATATCCATAAAAGGTGCCATAAATGGGGTCATTTTTGTCAGCGATATGGAAGGAAGTGTTATACACCATTCGCAAGAGGTAACCACTTGACCCATTGTGTTTGTTTACTCGAATACAAAACAACGAAGTATCCTTCCAAACATTTATTTACTATCTCGAGTTTGACCATCGATTGAGGATGATAAGATGAGCTATGAGCTAATTGAGTACCCAAACAAGAAAATAACTCCGTCCAAAAATTTCAATAGAAAATGGGATCTCTGTCGGCCACAAATAACCCTTGAGCTTCCATGTAGCTTTTTTGAATTACATCACCCATAAATGTAGTAGCATCTGTACTTTGCTTTAAATGGATGAGATAATGCACAAAAAAGTGTGCATACTTGGTAAGTCTATCAACTACCACCATGATGACACTCTTTCCTTCGGACTTAGGTAAACCTCGTGATAAAATCCATTGAAAATCTCCTCCCAACATTGACTTTGGAATGGATAAAGGTTGTAGAAGTCCTGGGAGTCTTAATTGTTTCCACTTTATTCCGTTGGCAAACCAAACATTCCGCCACAAACTTTCGAATATCAGATTTAAGGCCATCCCAAAAAAATTCTTTCTTCACCCACGTGGTAAGTTTTTTAAAAATCCGAGTGTCCTCCTAGAGGAGAAGTGTGCAATTCCGTAAGAATCTTTGTTTTAGTTAGAATTCTTACAAAGATATAAGCGATCTTTGTACCATAAGGAATCATTTTTCCAACTAAATGTATCGGATGTACTAGGATCTTGTCGCAACTTTTGAATGAGTATCCATACATCTTTGTCCTTCTTCCATTCATCTCTTGCTTTGCTTATCCAATCACAGTTGGATAATAGAAATAGCACAAGCAATGTTTCCACCTCTTCATTCTTTCTTGAGAGTGCATACGCAACAACATTCAGCCTTTCCTTTTTTGTAGATTATTTCAAAGTCAGTATCAACATCTTTGTGACCCATTTTCTTCTGTTTCTCTGACGATAGTCTTTGTTCCAAAAGTGTTTAAGACTATCATGATCAGTTTTTACCTTGAAGTGTCTTCCCATTAGGTAAGTTCGCCATTTCTTTAGTGCAGTAGTATTGCTAACATTTCCTTCTCATAAATAGGTTTCTGTAAATACTTTCCCTTTGATTGGACTGACTCTTCAAAAAGCAATGGGTCTTCCTTCTCGCATTAAAACCCGCACCAATTCCATTTCTTGAGGCATCACATTCCACAATAAAGGTTTTTGTGAAGTCACAGTGTAAATTTAAGACGGTGCATAGGCACATTGCCTCTTTAAGATGTTCGAAAGGCCTTAGTTGCTTCAGAGTCCATGAAAAATGCATCTTTCTTCAATAATGTTGTTAGAGGTGCTGCTATTCTCCCATAATTCTTAACAAACTTGCGATAATACCCCCAGTTAACCTGAGAAATCCTCGCAAGCTGCTTTATGGTTGTGGGAACTTTCCATTCCTTAATGGCTTTAATTTTGTTAGGGTCCACTTTAACCTCTAGTGAGATACAATATGACGGATATTCCACCTCTTGTACTCCCAAAGAAACATTTGGACTTTTTTTGCATATAATTGTTTCTCCTGTAATAGTTTGAGCACCACTGTCAACATGTTCAACATGATCCTTCCAAGATCTGTCTGTAGATTAGTATATCATCAAAAAATACTAGCACAAATTTTCTAAGGAAGGGTTTGAAAAATGAATTCATTAACCCTTGAAATGTAGAAGGTGCATTAGTGAGGCCAAAAGGCATGACCAAAAATTCATAATGACCCTCATGAGTTCGAAATCTCGTTTTTGGAATATCTTCGGTCTTCATTTCTAATTTGATGATATCACGAATGAAGATCCAACTTGGTAAAATAAATTGCTCCATGTAATTCATCCAATAATTCATCAATCACGAGAATGGGAAATTTGTCTTTAATGGTGAGCTTATTTAGCTCCCTATAATCCGGACACATTCGCCATGATCCATCCTTCTTGTATACCAACACTACAGAAGTAGAGAGAAAGAACTTTGACTCAGGGTTGAATTATACGCTCTCTAACATTTCTGCAATCATACGTTCAATTTCGCTCTTTTGGAAGTAAGGATATCTATAAGGCACGATGTTTGGAGGAACACTTCCTGGAATCAAATGAATAGCATGATCATGATCACGAATAGGTGGGAGTCCTTTGGGAGTTTCAAACACCTTGGAATGATTGTCCAAGACTTGTTGGAGATCCACGTAAATAGATGATTTTGATGTTGGAACTTCTGGTGAGCATAATGTGCAATTACGCTTCGTTGTTCTTTCTTTAGAAGCTTTGTCATGACATTAGAGCTTATTATCCTTCCCCGGCTTCCCCGCTAATACCCCGTGAATTCAACTTCCTTTCCTTCGAAAAAAAATTTCAAGAAAAGTTCTTGAGAAAATTAAAAGCTACGTCCCCAAAGATTGTAACCATTGTACTCTAGTACAACATCAAGACCTCCCATAGGAATGGCAAGCATTGGACTAGTCAATACATATTCCCCACATGGTTAGCTTTCGATATAATGGCATTTTCGAGCAATTTATAGTTCCTCCATTTGCAACCATCACTTGACATTACAGTGCTGGGTATAGGAAACAATTTAATTCCTTGGCTACCTTATAATGAATAAAATTATGGGTGCTACCGAATCAATCAACACTATTACCCTTTCTTCTTTATATGTCCTTCTATCTTGAGAGTTTGAGGAGTGGTAATTCTGCCCGTATTGCATTACACGATATAGTCGGATTCATTTCTTCCTCTTCTAGGGGTGGTTCTCGGGTGTATATCCTCTTCTTGTTCATTTTCTTCTTCTTCTTCACAATCTATGTAAAATAATTTCTTCTCAGCTACACTTATGACCTTTAGTGTGTTGCTATCACTAGTTGTAGCAAAGCCCTTTTGCTCTTTTTTTCTTCCAATTGTTGTGGTGTCAACCTTGTAGGTTGTGGAAATCTAGGCGTAGTAACACTTCTCTTCTTTATAGAATTGAGTGGTAGGCTTCCTTGTCGCCATAATTTTACATTCAACTTTTCTTGCCAACTTTGAATGCCTTCTCCAATGAATCGAGAGTTCCCAAAACGCGAACTTCATGTTGGATGTTATCCTTTAAAGTGCCTAGGAAGAGATCAATCCTGTGTTCCTTCGCGTAAGATCGCTACCCTTATATTCAATTTTTTGGAAGTCCTCAATGTGCATACCCCACTAAACCCTTTTGTTTGAGATTTATCAATTGGGTAAAGAAGGTGTTGCTCTTTTGTATCCTCATAATTTGCTATCATATTTCCTCAGTAAAAATTGACCAAGTGACAATTTTTTTATGGGAGAAAAAAGCCATTGATACCATACAAATGTATTTTGTTCTAAATGTAAAGTTGCAATGCGTACCTTTTGCGTGTTTTGCACGTTATGGAGATCAAAAATATTGCTCCATCTGTAGCATCCATGTTACGGGTGATCCTTTCCATCAAAATTCCTCATATCCATTTTTGGAATATGGTGGTTCTTCCTGCCAACATTCGAGTTTATGGAATCATGATTAACATTTATTTTGTTCTCATCGGGAGGTTCTTCTCCTATATTTCTGCCATTAGGAATCATTTCGGTTTTAAGCTTGTCATCAAGCCTTCCATGTATGATTTTAGATCATTCTTCATGTCATCCATCTTAGCTTCCTATGCGAATTCCATGCCATCCATCTTAGCTTCCAAACCATTCAAATTCTTGGTTTTCCACGCCTTTCTTCAAAAACTTCCATTTCATTTTTTTGTTGTTCTTTTAGGCAGAGCTGAAAATTTGTTGCATTTGCTCTGTAATTTTGACATGTCATGTTGCCATTCTTCATCTTCATGAGTAATAGTAGAGCCTTCTAAAGGCTTTAATGGGTGTTGAATTCTTTTTTAGGGCCATTTCAGACTCCAATATTGATATCTATTCTACAATAGGCCTTGCAATCAATTCAACTTGATTCTTCAAACAAGACTTATGCAATTGGGAAAAAAATACACACCTTTTTACTAGCTTTTGAGGAGCTCGATATTGAAATTGTAGTCTATCTGTGCTTGAAAATCTTCGATCTATGAAATTAGCCCTGTATTAGCCCTGCTAAGCTTCTTTCAAATGCCACGGAGTCCGACTGATTTTTGATGCTCCAAGACAAAGTTGTGTCCAATCTCCCACAATGACCTAATTACTGACTGGTTCGAGTAGGAGCGAACTTGTACGACTTGCCACGTGTCACTTGTTTTGTCCTTTGTCTCTGAAATTGATAGCGAAAAAACTACAGGCTGTGTACTTGTGACCACTTTTAACGGCACTCCAATCCAATCTTCGGAGAGAGAGTTATTGAACTTTTCCCACGATCACCTCCTTGAGATGAAATTCGAGAGCGCACAAAGCACTCACCTTCCCACAGATCATATCTCCAAAAATATTGCGAACCAAGTTCTGAAATTTTTTGACAGAATTTCCTAGGATTTCAGCTTCGCACCATATAAATTTCAGACTCTGACCCTTCGTACAAAACAATTTATAGCGCAAATGCCACGATGACCTGTTTATGAGCCCTGAAAAAAAATACCTAACTTCCACAGATGATATCTCCTCCAATATTGCAAACCAAGATCTGAAATTTTTAGACAACCTTCCTCAAGATTTCAGCTTCGCACCCCTAAAAATTTCAACCACGAAGCTTCGTAGAAAAAAAGTTATAGCGAAAATGCCACGATGGCTCTGTTTGGAGCAGCGAAACCCTAGAATCCAAAAAGCTCGATACCAAATGTTCCGTAACTTGACTCCAAAAATAGAAGAAAAGAGATATCCACGCCTTAGAAATAAGCCACTTCGAGGGGGCAACCTCCAATACATTACATAAATGAACAATTCTTGGATGATACAATTCACAAAACCTCCTTTCTATATATAGGAGTCCATGGGGCCATAATGTAATCCTAGTGAGGCCACAATGTAATTCTAGCCGACCTAACAATAATAATTTAAGGGCACAATAATAACAAAATGGGGGTTACAAGGGTACAATAATAACAATAAGGGGTTTACACTAACAATAATAAGGGGCTATACTAGTGATATAGGGACCTAACAAACTTGTAATATCCCAAAATTGGGAGAGCAGAAATATAAATAGATCCAAAAATGAGACAATCATAAAGCCATTCCATTATGATTATAACAGAAAAATAGGTACAAATACTTGAGGAAAATATCACTCAAGTTGGGCAAACAAGCCTCCCATGAAAGAATACACCTAAATATGAAATGATGCTACTATATGAAATGTCGGAATGTTATAAATGCGTTGTCTATGAGAGAGTAATAGCTGAAATATATAAATATATATTGTTTCTGACACAATGCTCCAAAAGTGCTAAGACGAGAGATATATGCTCCAAAACAAATTTCCAAGACAACCTAGAAAAGGTTTCCAGAAATACACACTATACAAAAATAGCAGATATGGCCTTAGGACTGAATAACCACTAAAAATGAATCACTGATAGGAGATGGCTGATCCTCCTCCAATAGATATACTAAATTAAGGGTTGATCCCCACACAGGAAACCCAAACACTCCAAATAGGGCAATAAAACCACTACTGCAGCTGCTCTCTAAAATAACACAGTCCTTGAGGGAAATTGTGTTCTAGCTAATGGTGGCTACTTGGCCTCCTGCAAAATATGGGCATAATGCACCAAGGACTTCCTCACAAGCCTCTCGGATGGAAGGATGATCCCTCCAATGGAAAACAAGCTCAGAAATGGGGTTTCACAACCCTCCACTACTAAAACCCTGAAACACAACACAGATCTAGAATAAACTGCGTTGTAGATGAAGACTGAAGCTTGGAAAAATGCTAGATAATGGTAATTCAGCTCAAGATAACCTCTCTTGAGTAGGCACTCTAAGTCCCCCGAGGATGAGGGTGGGATTCCTGCTCAGAAACACCCTTGTGCTAAACAACACTGCAGACCCTTATAAATAGCAAAAGCATGCATAGATATTTCACATGACAAATCCAAATCTAAAAATATCAAAATCAATAATACAAATCCATGTCTGCTAATGCCTTCATCCTCTTCCTTTTATGCTTGGTGAGATTCCCCACCCTGGGTCCCACTCATCAAAGCAGTTACTCTCATTCATACACTCCTCCTAAATGATTACGTTGTCCTCCAATAAACCTCCACTAGCTCCATAACAACATTGTTTATTTGGTCAACATTGACCTAGTCCACATGCTTTAGCCCCTGTTCACACCTTAGGGTTCTTTATTAAGCTAAAATTATGATTCACATTCACATGAGAAGTGGTTTTATTCTTTATAGAGAGATTTTTGGGTCTCCCTACCCTCTTATTCACCTATCTAAGTGACAAAACAAAACTTTAATATTCCAATTATCTGCAAGCTAATTTTGGAATATTACAGTCCTCCCCTCCAAAATGTTGCTTGTCCTCAAGCAACTGCAAGGATAATGCAAAACCTCCAATGGATATGTCTCCTAATGGCTCCTCTCAATTATACAAGTTAGCTATTGGTAGATAAACCAAATAGCTCTCATCATGAAGAAGTGGGAGATATATGGAAAATTTTACATGTTATCCATTGGCCTCCTCAAGGCATGAGAGATGGTAAATTTTGGGTGCATCAATCCCAATGAGAAACTCTAATCTCCATGCTATCATCCAAACAAAGTCAGCCATCCTCGGTAGCTCATAGAAACAATCACCAATCCCCTGTTTCTATAATGTATAATGGCTACATGGCTGGAAATGAGATATTAAATTGTTCAACCCACGTTGTATCTCTCTCCATTTATGATAAATATGGAGCTGATGATCTTGGGCTACAATAATATAGTCCTCAGGAATCCAAAAGGTACCTGGAATATCATGATCCCACTCTTTGGTTCCGGGAACCTCTCTTGCCCAATCCATCCTGTGAGGGTCCTATAATAATAGGATTCATAATTTTTTAATTGACTTTGATTAGTCTTATAAATATGTACATACTTTTCTTTCTGCAAATTGTTTTCCCATATCAGAAAAATAAAAAATGTAAAGAGGGTAAAAGTCCTAAAAGAAAAAATCAAAGGACTTTAAAGAAAAAATATCAAAAAGAATAAGAAAATGGACCCCAATCTAAAAAAGATAAAAATGAAACATGAAAGTTATGAAAATCCAAATGCCACTACTATTTACTTTTACTGCAAAATAAATATTGTGTGCAGCTTGTTAAAATGCCACAGTCCATGAGGGTCAAATAGCTCAATTTTGACTTGTTATGCTTTAAATTTCATGTTGTTAGATAGAGAATAAAGATCTAGCCAAACAGTTTAATCTTGGTAGATCTGTAGTTAGGTAGAGAATAATAAGGAGCTCAAAAGCTTAATCTAAGCCCTTGGAAGAAATAAGGATAGAATTAGTTAGTTTTTTGTTTTAAAAGAAAAATGAACAAGGGTTTGCAAGCTCAAATGCACCTAGGTAAATGAAGAAAAAATGTTAGGGTAGCATATGGGTAGGTGCAAATAGTTTTTACAATCATGGATAAGCAGAAAATTGGTCATTTCATTTACTAACTTCCTTCAAAAATAATCCCCTTGTAAAAATACTTTATCCCCTCCATTTTCATTCTTTCCCCTTCATTTTTCCCTTTTTTCCCATTATCATCCATTTTCCTTTGAAAAAACCCATTTTCCTAAGTTTAAAACACATTTTAATTAATAAAATTTAAAATCCCTTTAACTAATTCCCCTTTACCCAAAAATACCCAAAAAAATCAAAAAATACTTTATCCTAAGTGTAAATGCAAAAATATTATGTCGAGACCCACAACAATGAAATCTATCCCTATATCATGTTTTACACTAGGCTTAGTGTATTTCATCTCCCTCATTGCATTTCATTACCAACACATTAATTTATATATTAACTCCTATATTTACCCTTAGCCCCCTATTAAATTAAATCCCTATATATTATTCCCCACCCATATCTTTATTTTAACCTATGAATAAATTTTCCCACATGTTATATAACCTGCATCCCATAGGTTAAATAATCAACCATGTTTATTAATCCCAGTCCCACTAGATAATCCTCGACACTTGTAAACCTACATCTGCCCGCATTTCATTCGTTAAATAAAACATTAACCTTTGCCTATCATATTACGCTCCATAATATGTATTAAACCTTATTTTAATTACATATTTAACCTACCATTGTATTGAAACCCCAGGCCCCACGCCATCTTACCTTTCATCTCTATCGCACCATCTTGACCATCCAATCATCATCTCCCAGATCCGACCATCCTTATCCCTTTTCACATATTTCATCACGATGGTTAAACAAACCCAAAGCTTGTGATAAATGTAGTTTTCGAGATTTCTCTCACCTCTACGTGCCTCAATTGCATTGTATCACACTGATCAATCTACTTCCGCTTACCACTTTTGAACCTTGTGAAAATTTCTTGGCGGTTTTATCCTCCCCCGCACCCAAACCACCCGCTAGTTTGAATTGATCGCCATTTAATGCATTCACTGTTCAATGAAAAATGTTTATAAACTGCCTAAATGCATTCATTTTACTCTTCTGTTACCATTTTCATGTAGAAGATGTATTGCAGATCGAGATAACTGTTGTCAACTATGTTTTCTACCGTAAAATAAATCGAATTGACCAAATTCGACTGCTACAAACAGTGCAGAAGACATCCAAATGCTATAAAGACCAGTAAAAGCTTTTGAAAGATTTCTACAACCTCAAAAACCCTCCTGCAAAGAAAATTTTTAGTTTTCCCAGGTATTCTTCAAAAAAATAGACTTATTCATCAATATAAAAGAGTATTAGATTTAATCGAATCATTTAGGAGCCTATGAGCCTAAAGAAAACCCCATTTACTTCCTAAATCATTTATTTTGTAATCCCTGAGCAATTCATTCACAAATACTAAAACCCTGGACTATTAAAACCACAAATTGAGGAATATGAAGAAAATTAAGTCGTCTGCAGACTTGAGAAAGCCTCCTGTGACCTTCAAACCCTTTCCTACAGTACTTAGGCATCCTTTTTGCAGAAAATTTATGTCATGAGATTGTTTTTATCACAGAGAATGCACTGTAGGCCCTAGATATTATTTGTAGAAGCTCTAAGGTCTTAAGTTTGCTTTCTTGATATAGATATTCCAGTTTAAATCAATTTGATCCAAATTATACCTTTGCAGACAAAAGATAGAGCCTCTGTCATATCCAAAATCTTTCTACAAACTGTAATAATTTCCAAAAGTGTTCTATAGGCTTAAATCATTGTTTTTAAGGTCAAAAGAGTATTGGAATTGATACATTAAAAAAATTTATGGCTTCCAAAAACATTCTAGCAGTCAATCCTCTACAACCCCATGTTGTAGATGTAGAGCATATTCCCCTGGCTGATGTAGAATTCAATATTACTGATACATTAACAGAGTTCAACCTTCTTGAGCTCCACTGTTGAAGCCAAGAAAAATCTCTAGATCAAGCTAATGAAGTGTTTATCTAGGAATTAAACTTGCCAAAATATGTGGTCCCTCATACTTACCAATGCCTAGAAGTAATCAGACTCTACCAATCATGCTACTCTTCTGATCAAAGAGCCATAGTAAAACCTGAAAATAGAAGTTGTTTTAACTATTACAATAGATTGTATCAATCAAATGCTTCAGATACAGCCTAGACCAGATAAATTTCCTTTGTTTATTAAAGCCCTCACTAAATTATACTTGGATCCGAACTTCCCCAAGAGGTTCCAAATTTTTCAAACCTTCATGCCTTCTTATGTATAACTTCCTAAGTTGAATCCTCCATACTCTTTTGCTAAATTCTCTAAAAGAACAAGACATATTATTTCCATGTTGTCTTTCATTATTGGCTATTTTACAAATGAGCGTGATGATGTTGCAGTGATTGGTTTCTTGTCTAATTTTACACCTCGTCAGCCTCCTCCTACCATATTTAACTTTTCCCAATATATTGTTGACAATATCCATGAGAAATTAGTCAAAATTCCTTCTGAAGGTGTATTCAAATACTCTTCATTCCTATTTCACATGTTCCTATATTTTCAGTTTGAAAATTTTCCTATAAGCCTTTATAAGTTTGATGTGGAAGGAAATCCACAATCAGTCATATTTTGGCCTTCCTTGATAAGGAAATATTCCAATGAGTTCACCTATTCAGAGTTTACAGATTCTTTCATCCATCCCTTGGTAAATTTGCTAAAAAATAGTGTACGACACAGAATTAGAAATGAAATCAAAAAGATTTTGCAATTTTCTGAGCATAACAGGACAGGTTATTAGTACTTGTACCAAAATCACACTGAAATAAGAGTTTATGGATCAATTTTTATCCCTTATAAACTGCCAAAATACCTCCCTATGAGGTTGTTTTCCTTGGAATATATAAGGCAGATTCTAAATTCAGATGTTGTCAATTTCTTAATAGCAAAGAGGAAAACACAATTCAATTTTAAGAACCAATTTGGCCCATTTATTTGTAATAATAGAAAAGCAGGTCCAGAAGTATAAAAACAGTTACAGGAGTTCAAATTTATTCCTAGTTTCCTTTGGTATTATGATCCCATTGGTATTATTAGTAAAATGAGAGTTAAATGCAAATTAACTCCATATGTACATGAAAAGAAGCCTGAGATTGAAAAAATCTCAAACCAATCTGAATGGTTAGGGAATACACTAGTAGAGGTAGAAAAGCAAAGTGATACTAGTCAAACTTTGCAAACTCCAACCTAAGAAGACAGAAATGTGAAAAGAAACAGGGAGGAAGGATCTTATACATCTGAGACTACAACAGAGACTAAATTCAAATTAAGATACAGTAAAAAGCCAAAGCTAAATCCAGCCAATAAAGAAAAGGAAACAGTAGAGGTGATTGACACATAAATTGTAGAAAGAGACAATGCACATCCTACAGGAATTGAAGAGGAACAACAACCCACTACTTCTAAGACATGACTAATTCAGAAAAAATACAGTATAGAAGTTTCTTCATCAAAGAAACCAGCAGAAAAGGACATGAATATAAAGGAAATATATAAGGAAATCAAAGCTAAAAATGAAGAAATAAAAAATGAAATATATTCTCAGTATCTAAAGCAAACTCTAGATATCCAGAATAGGCTACTTTCAACCTTTGACTACAAAAACAAAAATATGCAAATGTAATTTCTTTAGCCTGTAGTTCATACTCCTAAGACAGCCTCGGATTAAAAAAAGATAGAATTTGAAGTCCCATTCCAGGATATTCATCCTCTAGATCAAATTGAATTTTATAAGCAGGCAGGGGATATGATTTATTCTACAATAACCACAAAGGCTATGAGTGCACTGAAACTACAAAACACTCTGGTAAATGTCAAAGAACAACTCAAATTGGAGAAAGCATCTTCACAGGCAAAGGAAACTAGAATCAAATCCTTGGAAGAGCTAGTAATTGAAGTAGGACATGATCCTCAAAATGTAAAAGTTGCAGAAGAATTGATCAAAAAGAAAAATGCAGACATTGTTGCATTAAGAAAACAACTAAATTTGTCCCCTATAGAGCATCCTCAAGCCAAGGAGGTCTTATAGGAAACCAATCAGAAAGATGTGATGATGAGTCTCATTTTACAGTTAACAACTCAGATAAAGAAAATGGAAATTGAAATGGACAAGTTGGTCCAGGAGAAAGAATCCAACAAATCAGAGGAAATTCTTGCCACTGTTATCCCTACAGTTGCAACAATTGTACCTTCTACTTTGGCAGAATCACTAGCTCCTAATGTTCCAATGGCCACAACACTTCTAGTTACTTCAGCCACAGAATCTTCAATCACCACAACACATCATTCAGATGAAGCAAGAAAATTAGTAAAGGCAATGCAAGATATGTCTATACAGACCAATGAGATAAAAATAATAAAAGAACAGATCAAAAATCTTGAATATGCTAAGAAACTTTCTCAAATAAATGCTAAGAATGAAGAACAAAAAGCCAGCAAATTGAATGAACAACTAAAAAAGTTGGAAAAATAACTAACTTTGAAGGAACCAATGGCACATGTCAAGCAACATTTATGGTCCAATATCATTGAAGTATTCAATGATATTTGGCCATGCATATAGGTGACATATGAGAAGAAAGACTTAGTGAAATAAGCAAGAGAGCCCCTGTCATATCCAAAATAATTCTGCAAACTGTAATAATTTCCAAAAGTGTTATACATGCTTAAATCATTGTTTTTAAGGTCAAAATAGTATTGGAATTGATAAATTAAACAAATCTATGGCTTCCAAAAACATTCTAGCAGTCAATCCTCTACAACCCCTTGTTGTAGATGTAGAGCATATTCCCCTAGCTGATGTAGACTTCAATATTACTGATACATTAACGGAGTTCAACCTTCTTGAGCTCCACTATTGAAGCCAAGAAAAATCCCTAGATCAAGCTGATGAAGTGTTCATCTAGGAATTAAAATTTCCAAAATATGTGGTCCCTCATACTTACCAATGCCTAGAAGTAATCGAACTCTGCCAATCATCTAATCTTCTGATCAAAGAGCCATAGTAAACCCTGAAAAATAAGTCGTGTTTACTATTACAGTAGATTCTATCAATCAAATGCTTTAGATACAGCCTTGACCAGATGAATTTCCTTTGTCTATTGAAGCCCTCAATAAGTTATACTTGGATCTGGACTTCCCCAAGAGGTTCCAGAGTTTTAAAACCTTCATGCCTTCTTATGTAGAAATTCCTAAGTTGAATCCTCCATACTCTTTTTGATAAATTCTCTGAAAGAAAAAGACATATTATTTCCACATTGTCTTTCATTCTTGGCTATTTTACACATGAGCAGGATGATGTTGTAGTGCTTGGTTTCTTGTCTAATTTTACACTTGGTCAGCCTCCTCCTACCATATTTAACTTTTCCCAATATGTTGTTGACAATATCCATGAGAAATTAGTCAAAATTCCTTCTGAAGGTGTATTCAAATACTCTTCATTCCTATTTCACATGTTCCTATATTTTTAGTTTGAAAAATTTCCTATAAGCCTTCAGAAGCTTTATGTGTAAGGAAATCCACAATCAGTCATATTTTGGACTTCCTTGATAAGGAAAGATTCCAATGAGTTCACCTATTCAGAGTTTACAGATTCCTTCATCCATCCCTTGGTAAATTTTCTAAACAACAGTGTACAACCCAGAATTAGCAATGAAATCAAGAATATTTTGCAATTGTGTGAGCATAACTAGACAGGTGATTGGTAATTGTACCAAAATCACACTGAAATAAGAGTTTATGGATCAAGTTTTATCCCTTATAAACTGCCAAAATACCTCCCTATGAGGTTATTTTCTTTGGAAAATATAAGGCAGATTCTAAATTCAGATGTTGTCAATTTCTTATAGAAAAGAAGAAAACACAATTCAAGTTGAAGAACCAGGTTGGCCCATTTATCTGTAATAATAGAGAAGCAGGTCCAGAAGTAGAAAAACAGATACAGGAGTTCAAATTTAGTCCTAGTTTCCTTTGGTATTATGATCCCCTTGATGTTATTAGTAAGATGAGAGTTAAATGCAAATTAACTCCATATGTACATGAAAATAAGCCTGAGATTAAAAAACTCTCAATATAATCTGAATGGTTAGAGAATACACTGGTAGAGGCAGAAAAGAAAAGTGATACTAGTCAAACTTTGCAAACTCCAACCCAAGAAGACAGAAATGTGAAAAGAAACAGGGAGGAAGGATCTTATACAGTTGAGACTACAAAAGAGACTAAACTCAAATTAAGATACAGTAAAAAGCCAAATCTAAATCCAGCCAATAAAGAAAAGGAAACAGTAGAGGTGATTGACACAGAAATTGCAGAAAGAGACAATGCACCTCCTAGAAGAATTGAAGAGGAACAACAGCCCACTACTTCTAAGGCACGGCTAATTTAGAAACAGCACAGTATAGAAGTTTCTTCATCAAATAAACCAGCAAAAAAGGACATGGATATAAAGGAAAGATACATGGAAATCAAAGCTAAAAATGAAGAAATAAAAAATGAAATATATTCTCAGTATCTAAAGCAAACTCTAGGTATCCAGAATAGGCTACTTTCAACCTTTGAATACAAAAACAAAAAGATGCAAATGTCATTTCTTCACCCTATAGTTCATACTCCTAAGACATCCTCAGATTACAAAAAGATATAATTTGAAGTCCCACTCCAGGATATTCATCCTCTAGATCAAATTGAATTTTATAAGTAGGCAGGGGAGATGATTTATTCTACAATAACCACCAAGGCTATGAGTGCACAGAAACTAGAAAACACTCTGGTCAATGTCAGAGAATGACTCAAATTGGAGAAATCATCTTCACAGGCAAAGGAAACTAGAATCAAATCCTTGGAAGAGCTAGTAATTGAAGTAGCATATGATCCTCAAAATGTAAAATTTGTAGAAGAATTGATAAAAAATACAAATGCAGACATTTTTTCATTAAGAAAACAACTAAAGATGCCCCCTATAGAGCATCCTCAAGCCAAGGAGGTCTTACAGGAAACCAATCAGAAAGATGAGATGATGGGTCTAATATGTTTTCCCATTTCTCCAGCGAAAACCAAAAAACCAAAAAATAAAACATACCTATCTCTTTACTAGCCTAAAATCAGTCCTTATTGTAAGTCATCTCGCATCCTATTGCTCATTTTCTCGAGATTGACGGAGAGAGCCCTCTCCTGTCCTCGTAGGGCTAGCTACGAGGCTGAGCGTGGTTTGATGTAGCCTTGAGTTTTACTTCATTTCAGCCTGAGGTAGATTTGAGTGCTAACAGGTCTCATTTTACAGTTAACAACTCAGATAAAGAAAATGGAAATTGAAATGGACAAGTTGGTCCAAGAGAAAGAATCCAAAAAAGCAGAGCAAATTCTTGCCACTGTCATCCCTATATTTACAACAATTGTACCTTATACTTTGGAAAAATCACTAGCTCCTAATGTTCCAATGGCCATAGCACTTCCAGTTACTTCATCTACAACTTCAGCCACAGAATCTTCAATAACCACACCACATCATTTAGATGAAGCAAGAAAATTAGTAAAGGCAATGCAAGATATGTCTATACAGACCAATGAGATAAAAAGACTAAAAGAACAGATCAAAAATCTTGAAGATGCTAAGAAACTTGCTCAAATAAATGCTAAGAATGAAGAACAAAAAGCCAAAAAATTTAATGAACAACTGAAAAATTTGGAAAAAGAACTAACTTTGAAGGAACCAATGGCACATGTCAAGCAGCAGTTATGGTCCAATATCATTGAAGCAGTCAATGATATTTGGCCATGCATATAGGTGATATATGAGCCGAAAGACTTAGTGAAATCAGCAAGAGAAGAAATCCATAATACAAAAGAAGAGCTTGGCAAGAAGCCTGAAGAAGCTCTAGAAATCATCAAGTTTCTTAATTCCAAAAATAGACAAGAACTAGAAGAAATTGAAATTAATGATAGAATAAAGACCATCCTAGAAGTTAGGAAGGTAATCTCTAAGAAGAATTTGTGTTGATATTTCTAATAATAATTTAGAGAAAATCTCATAAATATGACAACAATAGGATTTTTTGCTAAATTGACTGCATCTAATCCTGATATGGAGTTATTGCATCCTATTTTGTTGTGACTGAATTTATGATTCAATTTCTACTCCCAGCTATAAAATGTAAGCCCGTAGAGGTTTCTGAGAATGAGGGATGTGACGTGAGAAGAACAGAAGTGCAGATGAGAAACTCTACTATTGTAATTCTCCTATTGAAGAATAAGAAGCCAATACCTATGTTTTGGTGGACGTAGCCCAGATTGGTTGGGTGAACCATGTTAAATCTGTTGTCTCATGTTTTATGTTGTGTGTGTGTTTTATTTGTTTTTCCGCCACTTGACTCTAACAATTGGTATTAGAGGTTTTAGTTTGAGTCTTTTCCGATTAGCATGGATACAACGAAGGAAAGTTGGATACCGTTGCTGCTGGTTTTATGTGCTGAAGTGGGAACTCCACGTAAACTATGCGCTGATTTTTTTTTTTGTAAATGCTACCATGGAGGATTCGCAGTCTATGGCAACATGTAACTAGCGTTTAAATAAAATTGAATGAAACCAGCATTGAAATCCGATTACGCTGCATTTTTTTGTAAATACTGTCAGCGTTGTGAGCTGGATGCCCAAACAAACCTGCACGCAGAGTAATTGAGGCCGGGTCCACTGTGGACATAGCCCGTGTGAGTGTAGAGAAGAGCCGAGTTTATGTTTGCCTGCGTGGACCATGAGATCGTGCGCTGCATTTTATGTAAGGGATGAAACAGGACCGTTCTCTGTGGAGCAGAGTTGTTGAAGCATGTAAACTAAATATCGTGGACCGTGGCTGCATGCGTGGATCGTGAGACTCGGAGGCAGAGTTCATACTTGTGAGTGCAGAGAATAGCTACCAGCCATGAGCTGGAGGATGTTGGGCAACGTGGACTGTTGAATGGTGGACTTGTGAATGGTGAAAGCCTGTATTCATATGCCATTTAAAATCAAAAGGGAATGCCTTTGTTTTTTAAGTCGATTTATTGAAATTTCCATTCAAAATCACAGCTGTGATATGGTAAGGAGCTGTCTTTTTTTTTAAATGGAAAAATAGATTTGCATTTAAATGTTGTTTAAAATCGATTTGTTTTTATGATATGCCTTTTGTAAATCGATTTGTATTTTAAAATTCCAATGTCATTTTCTATAATATGCCATTATATTGGGCTGAGGGCCTAGAGAATTTTTTTTTATGAAGGGCATTTTTTTATCAAAATTAATAATTTTGAAATTGGAGATTTTTTGACACAAGCTACTCAATATGGAAAAGACCCAAAGTGTTTAATGGGAGAAACAACTTCGAGATCTGGAAAGTGAAGATGCACGATCTACTCGTACAGCAAGGCGTGGTGAAGGCACTTTTGGGAAAAGCCAAACAACCTTACACCATGACATATGAAGAATGGAGTGACATGGATGACAGCACAGTGAGTGGCATACGGTTGTGTTTGGCGGATGATGTGTTATTTAACATTATGTCATAGAAAACTACTGCTGGTTTATGGACAAAGTTAGAAAAGTTGTACATGACAAAATCCTTAACAAATAGGATTCTTCTGAAGAGACAGTTGTACAGCTTGAGCATGAAGGAATGTACGATGATAACTGATCATCATAATACCTTTAATACTCTCTTGGTGTAGTTAGAAAGTATAGAAGTAAAATTTTATTCAGAAGATAAAGCTGTAACTTTATTATGCTCGTTGCCCGAGTCATGGGACCATTTTGTTACTTCTATAAGTCTTAGTTCATCAGAAACCCTTGAATTTGATGATGTTGTTGGAGCTATGTTATTTGAAGAAACAAGGAAGAGGTCAAATTCAAAAACCTATACATCAGAAGTAATGATGGTCAGAGGTCGTTCTAAAGAAAGACACTTCAGTAAGCAGAACAACTTGCGGTCAAAATCGAAAGGGAAGAAGATTAAGGTAAAGTGTTGGTTTTGTGGCAAATAAGGACATTTGAAGAAGGATTTTTGGAAGAGACAACAAACATCCAAAGGAGACTCTTCGATAGAAAAGAAAGAAGCAAACACGGCAGATACAGGTTTGGCATCCGTTTCAAGTATGAGTGATGAAGTGTTATTAGTTAGTTTTTCTAATCATGATCAACATTGGTTGTTAGATTCTGGTGCGTCAAATCACATGTGCATTCATAGAGAGTGGTTTAAATCTTATAAATCAATCAATGATGGAGTGGTTTACATGGGAAATGATGTCTCATGTAATATTGTGGGAAATGGAAGCATCCAGATTAAAATGTTTGATGGGACAAATAAAATTTTAACTAATGTAAGACACATGCATGAACTCAAAAAAAACCTCATTTCTCTAGGAGTGCTAGACACAAATGGATATAAAACCTTTATTCAAGGTGGAGTAATGAAAGTTTATAAAGTAATTTTACTAGTAATGAAAGCAAAGAAGGTTGGAAATTTTTTTCAGTTAGAAGGAAGAACATAGTCAGATCATGCTTCTACTATATCTGAAAACGACAGTGATTCTATTCGACTATGACATTAAAGGTTGGGCCATATGAGCGAAAGAGGATTAAAATTTTTATCTAATCGTAAGTTACTTCCTAGTTTAAAATCTTCTAAGTTAGATTTCTGCAAACATTGTGTATTTGGGAAACAAAGCAAGAAGAAGTTTAAAACTGGAAAACATACTAGTAAGGGAATCCTTGATTATATCCATTCTGAAGTTTGGGGTCCATCTCCTACAATCTCATATGGAGGATCGTCATATTTTGTATCTTTTATTAATGATTTCTCTAGAAAAGTGTGGGTCTATATGTTAAATAAAAAGTCTGATGTATTCACAGTTTTCAAGCAGTTTAGAGCATTAGTTGAAAATATCACTGGAAGAACCATTAAATTTTTAAGAACTGACAATGGTGGTGAGTTTACTTCAAAGGAATTTGATAATTATTGCAAGGAAGTTGGGATCTAAAGACATAGAACTATTGTATATACTCCTCAGCAAAATGGATTTGCTAAACGCATGAACAAGACTCTCTTAGAGAGAGCCAAAAGTATGCTTAGTAACGCCAATTTGTAGAAGGAATTGTGGACAGAAGCGGTTTCTACGGCTTGTTACTTGATAAATCGATCACCATCAACTGCAATAGGATGCAAAATTCCTCAAGAGGTATGGAAAGGTCGTCCATGTGATTATTCTAAATTGAAATTTTCTAGTTGTGATGCATATGCTCTAATTCTGAAACATCAGCATTCTAAATTAGATCCTAAATCAAAAAGATATATCTTTGTTGGATATGATGATGGGACTAAAGGATACAGGTTGTGGGATCATACTACTCACAAGATCATCATTAACAGAGATTTTAAATTCAATGAATATTCACTTGATAATCCAGATGTAGATATGAAATTGAAACAGGATAATGTACCTAAGTTTCAACATATTCAGTTTGAAACCAGTTCAAATAATGATGATAGTCTAGATGAACAAGTTTCAGATGTAGATCATGAACATGTTTCAGATGTAGATCATGAAGAAGTTTCTACAGATAATAATCAAAAAATTGTGGAAGTACCAGAAACATCTTTAAGGAGTTCCACAAGAATCAAACGTCCTCCTAAAAGGTATGATGATTATGTTACTTCAGTTGCTTTAACCGCTAATGATGATGAACCTTTGTGTTATCAGGAAGCTGTAGAAGGTTCTAACAGTTATAAGTGGAAAGAAGCTATGAAGGATGAGATGAAGGCATTAGACAAGAATGCCACATGGGATCTGGTGGAACTTCCTAAATACAGAAAAATTGTGGGTTGTAAATGGGTTTACAAATTGAAAAGGGGTGTTGATGATAAAGAAGACAAGTACAAAGCGAGGCTGGTCGCAAAAAGTTTTTCTCAGAAAGCAGGAATTGACTTTCATGAGATATTTTCACAAGTTGTTAAAATAATTTCAATTCGGATTGTCTTAGCATTAGTTTCTTTACTTGATTTAGAATTACAACAACTAGATGTTAAGACTGCATTTTTACATGGAGATCTAGATGAAGAGATTTATATGGAACAACCTGAAGGGTTTGTTCAAAATCGCAACAAGAAATTTGTCTGCAGACTCAAGAAATCATTGTATGGTCTGAAGCAGTCGCCTCGACAATGGTACAAGAAATTTGATTCTTTCATGATGAGCCAAAATTATATAAGAAGTGAATATGATCATTGTGTTTACTTTAATAAATTGAGTAATGGCATGTTCATTATCTTAGTGTTGTATGTTGACGATATGATTTTAGCAAGAAAAATCATAATAGAGATCAATAGGTTAAAGGCTCAGATGGCTAGGATGTTTGATATGAAAGATCTAGGAGCAACAAGACAGATTTTGGGCATGGAGATTTTCAGAGATAGGAGAAATGGTAAGCTGTGGCGATCACAAAAGAAGTATATTGAGAAAATACTCTTAAGGTTTGGTATGAACAATGTGAAGCCTGTTTCAATCCATTTAGCTTCCCATTTTAAGCTTTCTTCAAGTTTATGTCCTAACACAAATGAAGAAAAGGAATATATGTCTCGAATACCTTAGGCCAATGTAGTAGGTTGTTTGATGTATGCGATGGTTTGTACACAACCAGATATTTCACATGCAGTTGGGGTTGTCAGCAGGTATATGGAAAATCCAGGAAAAGAACATTGGTCAGCAGTGAAATGGGTGCTTCAGAATCTAAGAGGCACAAGTGATTATTGTATCACTTATAACATAAGTAGTGAATTTGTTTTTGGATATATTGATTCCAATTTTGCAGGTGATTTGGATAAGAGAAGGTCAACTTTAGGATATGTCTTTACTCTTGCAGGTGGAGCTATAAGCTAGATGTCAAAGCTACAAAACATTGTTGCTTTATCCACTACTGAAGCAGAATATATAGCTGCTTCACATGCTTGCAAAGAAGCGGTTTGGTTGAAAGGTTTGTTTGGTGAGTTTGGTAGGTTGTAGGACAACATAAAGTTATTTTGTGATAGTCAAAGTGCAATTCACTTGGCTAAAAATTCTGGCCTATCATAGTAAATCAAAGCATATACCTATCAAGTACCATTTTGTAAGACAGGTTATCACTGAACGAGGAGTCTCTCTTGAAAAAGTGCATACAAAGGAAAATTGTGAAGACATGTTCACGAAACCAGTTTTATTAGAGAAGATACGATGGTGTCTGGCTTCTCTTGGATTGCATAAAAGATAAAAATAATAATGGAACAGGTTATCAGGCTAATTTTTTTCAAGGTGGAGATTGTTGAGATTTCTAATAATAATTTGGAGAAAATCTCATAAATATGACAACAATAGGATTTGTTGCTAAATTGACTGGATCTAATCCTGATATGGAGTTATTGCATCCTATTTTGTTGTGATTGAATTTATGATTCAATTTCTACTCCCAGCTATAAAATGTAAGCCTGTAGAGGTTTCTGAGCATGAGGGATGTGAGGTGAGAGGAACAGAAGTGCAGATGAGAAACTCTGCTGTTGTAATTCTCTTGTTGAAGAATAAGAAGTCGATACCTCTGTTTTGGTGGACGTAGCCCAGATTAGTTTGGTGAACCACGTTAAATCTGTTGTCTCGTGTTTTATGTTGTGTGTGTGTTTTATTTGTTTTTCCACTGCTTGACTCTAACAATTTGATGACATAGTTAGAGGAGAAGTGACAGGACATGGAGATTACAATCACAAGGTTCATGATTAAGTTTTGATGTTCTAAGGCAAAAATGCCTTCCCAATCCTCTAGTGATTAATGATATATTAATGAAGCAGGATGATTATGAAAAAAAGATAAGATATTTTTTCAAAGAGTAGGTAGACAATTCATCCTTGCAGGGAATCCCAACAGGGAAAGTGCTCTACAAACATGTTGAGAATTTGTTTTACTTACAGCATGAAGTAAAACACTTATTTGTGAAAAAACCAACATTCTCAAATTATACTGAAGTTGATGAAAACTTCAGAAGGATGATGAAGATAAAGCTACCAGAGGTAGAATTCTGGGAAAAATTGACTGATCTACTATAAAGTCAAAATGCAGTAAGCACAGAGCAGTGAAAGTAAAAAAAATATTTTGTTGTTTTTACATCAGCATTTACAGTTTTTTAGATGAAATAATATCAGTGAAATAGTATCAGGATAAAGAGAATCAAATGAAAGTGTATCAGTTGAAAGGTAAAAACCAAAATCAGAGAAAAATGAATATATCAGCGTGAAAGACACCTCGTTGTCCATATGTAGTCTTCATTGAACAACAAAGAGATAAAGAAGTGACTAAATCAAGACAGCAAACCATTTATTTCAATAAAAAATGGAAATAGCTAGCATTAGTTAGAAAGTTGTCACTATCTTCTTGCATGAAGTTATTTCTTTTCCATGAATAATTCCTAAGTTTATTCTAGGATATTTTGTATGATTTTTTGTATAAATACATCTCATTTGGAAGTATTGAGTGTGGATGAATTGATGAACATTTCTATAGTTGTACTATTTTGAACCTAAGGGTTTTTTGTACCAATTTCAAGTCAACAGACTGGATTAAGGAAATAAAGCATCATATTACAGGATTCATGTGTTGAGCTACTACAGTGAAGTATTTTCAATTGTTACTTTGTCAGTTTCTTATGTTTTCCATCAATACTTGAATGTGTTCTAAATCTAAATGATAAATTAGGAATTGTTATTTCATAATATGTTAAAAAGCACTCTGTTTTGACTTAATATCATTTATATGTTTTCCACTAATATCTAGATTAGGGAACCCTTAATTTCTCCCTGGTTTCGATTAACCTCTGCCTTTCACTCATAATCCGGATTTAAGAACCCTTAATTGCTCTTTAACCCGATCAAAACCATTTTCACCATCAACCTTGAATATCTAAAGTGACTCAGCTATATTTTCCTGTAAACATTTCCCTTTAGAACTTAATCCTGATCTGGCTGCTTGACACATTGACTCCATTTTCCCAATGGGATACAGACTTATAGATATCCATCTAAGTAAGTGATTTCACCACCAAATCAAATCAAATCAAAACCCAAAACCAATTTTCCCTACATAACTAGCCTAAAATCAAATACAATCAAAAAATATAAATCATATAGAGAGAGCCCTCTCTTAGCATTAGGAAGGCTAGATCCTAAGGCTTAAAAGTAGGTTTGTGGTTACCTCTAACATTCTTTAAACACAAAAATAAAAAATCTCACAACTATTTAAGAATTATTGGAGTGATAACATACTTGCGACCATACTGGGGAACTAACCAATCCTCAGTGTTTTAAAATAGATCTTAAAGGAAATATTTTCAATTATTTTTTCACCTTAATATTGTTTTAAATAGTTGTGAGTATGTTTTCATAAAAACTATAATTCTAGCTTCCAAAAGAGTCTACTATACTAGGTCCAATCCAGATCCACAACTTGTTGTCATAGTAGATAATCCTAACAGAATTGGAAAGAAAAACAAAAGAGTAGAGAGTTTAGGTAATAAGATTTCATTGGTCAAAGAAAATTCTCATCCAAATAAATTATTAAGTTTACAACACATTGAATTTGATTTAAATTTTGAACAATATTTATTCAGAACTAAATCAGAAAGTGAGTTACATAATACTGTAATAGATCCTAATTTCATTTCATCTATTGAAAATAAAAAGGAAACTGTTTCAGTTGATTCTGATCAAAATATTTTTGAATTTTATGATAAACTTGATGCTATAACAACAACTTTTCTCAAAGAAATTGATGAATCTTACTTTCAAAATTCAATTTAATTGACTGATTTATCAGCCTATACCCCTAAGCCTTCTACCAGTCATTTAGATACCAGCCTTTTAGAATCTGTAGGTTCATCCTTATTTACTACCACTTCATCCATTATTTCCACTACACTTCCTTCCACAGATTCATTTTTTCCCAAGCAACTATTTCAACCTAGAATTTTATTTCCATCTTCCACCACTTCAAGTTCATCCCCTAGTATTTATGCTAAATTTTCCAATACATCATTCTCATTTCCAAGCACCTCTTATAACATCCCATCTTCATCTTCTAGTATATCAACTACATTTTCAAGCACATTTTCTTATATCCCAATCTCATCTGCAAGTGTTTTAACTACATCAGCAAGTACTTCTAGTTCTTCACCAAGTACTTCAAACTTACCTCCTATCCAAGCTAGAATCCAAGCCATGGCTACCAGATATGCTCTCTTGGTCCTACTAGCACAATTACCTAACATGCCCCAGGATTATCAAAGCAAAACCCCTCAATTGGGTTGAACCACTCACTACACTGCACAACAACATGTTAATAAGATGACAGACTATTTTGAACTACATGAAATTGATTATGATAATATTGAAATGAGACTTTTTACTCAAACTTTAACTGGTGAGGTGAAAAAGTGGTTTAAAGGTTAGAATGCTGGTAGTATTGTTGATTTAGTAGTTTTTCATAGAATGTTTCTTAATAGGTGGGAGAAGAAGATAAATCCACTACAAATTTTATCTGAATTTGAAAGCATAAAAAGAGCACCAAATGAAACAGTCCAAGATTATTGTACTAGATACAACAGTATTTATAATGCAATTCCTACTAATCTTAAACCTCCTCCAGAATCTATCCTTATCAAATTCCCTAATGGATTTGATACATATATAGATTATCAACTTAGAGAGAGAAATCCAGAAAATTTAGAGCAGATGCAAAGTAATGTTGTTAGTGTTGAGGAAAACTTGTTAGCAAAGAAAGCTAGATTAAGAAATGAAAGGAGAGTGACAATAAAAGAGGAAACATCAACTTCAGATTTGAAGATAGATCACATAGAAAAAATATAAGAGAGAATGATGGATAGGTTAGATAATATGGAAAGGAATCCAGAGTGGGATAACCAACAACAAGGACCTCAAATTAGAAATCCCAATTTCAGGAAAAACACCAACACTGGAAAATCTAGAGAATCGGCACTTGACCAAACAATAAGACCACCTTTCCAAGAGAACTATGCTGAAATTTCTCATGAAAATGAAAATGATGAAGACACTCAGATCAATCTAATGGGCATTAATGATGATAACACCATTTTTCTTACACAAGAAGAACAGGATTTATATGAATTACAATAACTACAATTAGATTTTGGTGAGTCTTTTGATTACAAGCATGGTTATGAGTTTGCAATTAATGAATTTCATAAGCAATATAACCTTAGGAGAAAGAAAAATGTAGAGCCTTCTATTAAGAAATCTGCCCAAACTCAAAAAAAGAAAAAAAGTAGAGGCTTCTACTTCTAAATTTGTGCAAATCCTCCCTAGGGAAACCCAGCAAAACTCAAATTCAAATAAAAAAATTTCAAGTCCCAAAATTTAACCCAGTCCTAAAATTGTTGACATCATAGAAGTTGTTGTCCAAACATCAACAGATATTCAAAAATCTGTTGTTTCCAAAACATCAATTTCTGCTAAAACAACAATTTCAGATCCAAAAACATCTACTGCTGATTCAAAAATAGTTGATCCTAAAATAGCCACTGCTAAAACAGCTGTTGAAACATCAAAACCTACCAAAACTTCCACTACATCTCAAACTGTCTCTGAAAATAAAATTAAAAACAGTAAAATTGTGGAAATACAAACTGAAAATGAAAAACCAACTGTAGAAAAATAAGACAAACACACCCAAACTACAGTTACAAAAGAAGAGATAATTCAGCTAGGTAAATCATAAGCACCTTTTAACATCCAAGCTGAAATTGCCAAATTAAAGATACCAATTCCTTTGAAAGATTTGGTAAAACATTACCTATACAAAACACCTATCACTGAGACTTTAAATATGAATGATGGAGAATATTCTGTAAATTCGAGTGATGATCAACCAGAACTAATATTTGGTCCTTATGTTAATGGGAAACACCAAGATGGAGCAGTTCCTCCCTTTTACATTAGCTTAACTGTTCATGATCAGATTTTACATAATGCAATGTTAGATTCAGAGGCTTCACATAATTTGATGCAAAACAAATAATGGAAACCTTGAATCAAGACATCACTAGACCTTATAAATATCTCTTCTCATTTGATTCAAGTAAAATGAAATGTCTAGGCTTGATAAAATATTTATGTGTTTTTTTAATTCAATACCCTGGAAAAAGCATAGTCATGGATATTGTAGTAGCTAACATCCCTCCTAAGTATGGAATGTTGTTATCTCACTCATGGGGAGCTAAACTACAGGGATCTCTACAACTAGATATGTCTTATGCAACAATATCAGTTTTTGGCCAACCCAAGAAACTTTACAGAGAGACAGTAATGAATTAAATGGTTAGTAGTGTAGAAAGACCTCGAAACTATCCTATTTACTCTACACCTACTAATATGGACTCATTCATTTTATGTAATTCTGAAACTGGCATTGAGAACAATACTGAACTAAAACAGAAAAAGAAAGCACCAGACAGTGACAACATTTTTCATGAATCAGTGTGGCACCTAGATTTTGATGGATCAATTAACAAACTAGGAGCAAGAGCAGGAGTTTGGATACATAACATGGAAAACAATCATGCAGAAGGTCATGCTTTTAGATTAAATTTCAAATGTACAAACAACATGGCTAAATATGAAGCTCTTATTTTAGGACCGCATTTTGTTAAAAATTTAGGAGCCAAAAGAGTGTCAATTATGGGAGACTCTGAGTTAATTGTGAAACAAATAATAGAATAATATTATGTATATAATCCAAGATAAAGCCAATATAGAGAAACTATTTTAGATCTGATTAAGGAACTGCTTGAATGTGACTTTGCTGCAATTCCTAGAAAACAGAATATACAGGCACACAACTTAGCAACTTTTGCCAGAACCTGCAATCTGCCCTTTCAACCAAATCATAAATATACAGCAGAGTCAAGCATAGGCCTACTATTCTAGATAATCTAAAATATTGGCAGATATTTTCACAGGATGAACAGATTTATCATTTCATGAATGTTGAAGGAGAATTTCAGAATTGTAACATAGACATAGATTGTACAGTAGATCAACCATAGATAGTGAGATTGATATAAATGTTGTAGATGTAAATAACTTAGATTTTATGAAACCCACTAAATTTACTCAAGCAGAAATAAATAATTTAGAGAAAGTAGAGATTGAAGAATTAGCAGATGATGACTTTGACATTTTAAACCTTAAGAACAATTTTTTACCTAAGGGATTAGCCCCTTTAGAAGATATTTTTTATTCTAATGATGTTGCAAGGAAACCTAAGATGGAACCATTAAGATCTGGTCCTGAAGAGTGCAATATAGGAACAAAATTAAAGCCTAAGATGATAAAACTTTCAAAAGCCTTACCTCAAGAAGAAAAATTAAAATACATAGCTCTGTTTAAGGAATTTCAGGATGTATTTGCATGGAGTTATGAGGACTTAAAGTCCTATGATACTAGCATAATACAACACAAAATACCCATAAAATAAGATTAAAAAAACCTTTAAAATAGAAGCTTAGAAGAATCAATCCAGTTTTGATGCATTTAATTGAGAAAGAGGTTAAGAGAATGTATGAAGCCTAGATAATTGCACCAATCAGATATTCTGATTGGGTTTCAAACCTAGTTCCCACTAGGAATAAGACAGGGGAAATCAGACTGTGTGTTGATTTCTGTAATTTAAATAAAGTGTCCCTAAAAGATAACTACCTTTTACCCAAGATGGATCACATTTTACAGAGGGCGGTTGGTTCTTCTATGATTTAATTGCTTGATGGATTCTTTGGATATAACCAGATTTTAGTTCAACCAAAAGACCAACCTAAAACTGCTTTTACTACTCCTTGGGGTACTTTCATGTATGTGAAAATGCCTTTTGGATTAATGAATGAAGGAGCCACTTTTCAAAGAGATATGGATATAGATTTTGCTAAAGAAATTCATGATTTCCTCGTGATCTATCTAGATGATATTGTTGTATTTTAAAAAACTGACAATGAACATCTAGATCATCTCAGACAAGTATTTATCAAATGCAGGAAATTTGGCATTTCTCTAAACCCTAAAAATACTCTATTTGGACTGGAAGAAGGTAAATTATTAGGACATATCATATGTAAAGAGGGAATTAGGATAGACCCAGCTAGAATAGAGGCCATTTTGAACATTAGTCATCCTAGGAATATTAAATAATTGCAAGCTTTCTTAGGTAAAATCAATTTACTCAGAAGATTCATCTCAAACCTAGCAGAAATAATTAGAGAACTTAATAATATGTTGAAAAAAATACTCAATACTTAAATGGACTATAGAGGCCAAACAATCATTTGAATCAATCAAACAAGCCTTGATAAAAACACCACTCCTTATAATTCCTGATTTCAAAAAATATTTCATTGTTTTTTCCTTTGCTTCAAAACATACTATTGTTGCAGTCTTACTGCAAAAAAATGATCAGGGCTATGAGCAGCCCATTGTTTTTTTCAGCAAATCACTTAGAGATGCCTCTTTAAAATATAACATAATGGAAAAGCAAGCACTAACTTTAGTGAAGGCTATCAAAGACTTTAGAGTGTACATTCTATATTCACAGATCATTGCTTATGTTACAAATTCAGTTGTAAAGGACATTCTAACTCAGAATGGGCCTGATCGTAAAAGAGGCAAATGGATTGCCACCATTTTGGAATATGACATAGAAATTAAGCCCACCAAACTCATAAAAGGTCAAGGTTTAGGCAAACTCATGGCTGAATCAAATTTCCATGCTTTAGTTATTAATTTTTTTTCCCAAATATTAGATGATCAGGAAGAGATGGAGACTCCAGAGATCAGTGAAGCCTTTTCAGACTCACCATGGTATGCAGATATTATATTTGTATTACTTAATTTACAAGCTCCTCCTGGATTATCAAGAACAAAATCTAGATTTTTAAAGTTAAAGGCAATGAATTTTTGTATCATAGACAATGCACTGTTTTGGAAAGATCACGGTGGCATTTTATTGAATTGTTTGCTTAAAGAAGAAGCTGATAAAGTTTTGGAAGAGTTTCATGCAGGTGACTGTGGAGACATCTTTACTGGAAGACCACTGCAGATAAAATCTTGAGAGCTGGTTTTTACTGACCTACATTTTTTACAGATGTGAAGAAGTATGTGACTTCCTATCACAAGTGCCAAATCTTTGAGGGAAAGAAAAAGCTGCTACCTTTACCCCTTAAACCCATCTCCAGATAAATTCCTTTTCAGCAATGGGGTCTTGAATTCATTAGTGAAATTCACCCTCCATCCTCAACCCAACACAAGTGGATTTTGACAGCCACAGACTATTTCACTAAATGGATGGAAGCCATACCTTCCAGGTAAGCCACTGACACTATCATAATCTCATTTTTAGAAAAAAACATACTCTCAATATTTGGATGCCCCCAAAATATATTCACTGATAATGCAATTGCATTCAAGTCCAAAAAGATGATTGACTTCTGTAATAAATACCACATTAATCTTGGCTATTCTACTGCTTATTACCCTCAAGGTAATGGCCTTGTTGAATCCTCCAATAAAAGCCTTGTGAATATCATCAAGAAACTACTAGAAGACAATAAGAAAACTTGGAACAAAAGGTTAGTGAATGCCTTATGGGTAGATAGACTTACCACAAAGAAATCTATTGGTGCATCCCCTTATTAGATTTTTTATGGGATGGATTTTCTTTTTCCATCTTCTTTAGGAGTACCAGTAATGAAGATAATCCAAGAAATATAGGTTGAAACTAATGATATCCAAAGAAAAATAAACCAAACCATACAATTGCAGCAAACCAGGGAAGAGGTCTATCTCAAGTCTCAAGTTGTTTAAGAAAAGATTAAAAAGATATTTGACAAGAAGACTAAGGAAGATTATTTTTATATAGGTGAAAAAGTTCTTAAATGGGATTCCAAGATAGAAGAGAAAGGTAAACATGGGAAATTTTATTTCTTATGGAAAGGCCCTTATTTCATTTATGGTTACATAGGTAACAATGCTTTCTTTTTGAAGGAGTTGGATGGATCAGATCTGCCAGCTGGACCTATCAATGGTAGAATGATAAAGCTTTAATATTCCTCAAAATAATAGTAGCTCACTTTGTTTACTTTACTCACTGTACATAACATTGCAGATTTGAGTTTGGATTGGATGTTTTTCTAGCAAAGTTGAAGCCCGGAGAGAAGGCCCTAAGCTTTGAATGATAAAATATCATAAGTATGAATAATGCAGAGCTCAAAAAACAGTTTCAAGGCCAACACAGTCAAAATCCAAAGGCTACTAGTCTCAAAGTTCTTGACGTTTCACTAGGAAATGACATCCCCATGTGGAGCCACTATTAGGGTCCCATAATAATAGGATTCATAATTTTTGAATTGACTTTGATTAGTCTTATAAATATGTACATACTTTAATTTCTGAAAATTGTTTTCCCATATCAGAAAAATAAAAAATGTAAAGAGGGAAAAGTACTAAAAGAAAAAATCAAAGGAATTGAAAGAAAAAATATCAAAAAAAATAAGAAAATGGACCCCAATTAAAAAAAAAGATAAAAATAAAACATGAAAGTGATGAAAATCCAAATTCCACTACTATTTAATTTTACTGCAAAATAAAGATTTTGTGCAGCTTGTTAAAATGCCACAATCCATGAGGGTCAAATAGCTCAATTTTGACTTGTCGTGCGTTAAATTTCATGTTGATAGATAGAGAATAAAGATCTAGCCAAACGGTTTAATATTGGCAGATCAGTAGTTAGGTAGAGAATAATAAGGAGCTCAACAGCTTAATCTAAGCCCTTCTTGAGCTCCATTGTTCAACCTTCTTGAGTTCAACTATTGGAGCCAAGAAAAATTACTAGATCAAGCTGATGAAGTGTTCATCTGGGAATTAAAATTTCTAAAATATGTGGTCCCTCATACTTACCAATGCCTAGAAGTAATCAGACTCTGCCAATCATGCTACTCTTCTGATCAAAGAGCCATAGTAAACCCTGAAAAAGAAGTCTTGTTTACTATTAGAGCAGATTCTATCAATCAAATGCTTCAGATACAGCCTGGACTAGATGAAGTTCCTATGTATATTGAAGCCCTCACTAAATTATACTTGGATATAGACTTCCCCAAGAGGTTCCATATTTTTCAAACCTTCATGCCTTCTTATGTAGAAATTCCTAAGTTAAATCCTCCATACTCTTCTGCTAAATTCTCTGAAAGAACAAGACATTATTTCCATTTTGTCTTTCATTCTTGGCTATTTTACAGATGAACATGTTGATGTTGCAGTGCTTGGTTTCTTGTCTAATTTTACACATGGTCAGCCTCCTCCTACCATAGTTAACTTTTCCCAATATATTGTTGATAGTATCAATGAGCAATTAGTCAAAATGCCTTATGAAGGTGTATTCAAATACTCTTCATTCCTATTTCACGTGTTCCTATATTTTCAGTCTGAGAAGTTTCCTATAAGCCTTCAGAATATTGATGTTAAAGGAAATCCACAATCAGTCATATTTTGGACTTCATTTGTAAGAAAATATTCCAATGAGTTCACCTATTCAGAGTTTACATATTCCTTCATCCATCCCTTGGTAAATTTTCTAAAAAACATTGTACAACCCAGAATTAGCAATGAAATCAAGAAGGTTTTTCAATTGTCTAAGCATAACAAGACAGGTGATTGGTACTTGTACCAAAATCACACTAAAATAAGATTTTATGGATCAAGTTCTATCCGTCATAAATTGAAAAAATACCTCCCTATGAGGTTATTTTCCCTAGAATATATAAGGTAGATTCTAAATTCAGATGTTGTCAATTTCTTAATAACAAAGAAGAAAACAAAATTCAATTTGCAGAACTAGGTTGGCCCATTTATCTGTAATAATAGAGAAGAAGGTCCAAAAGTAGAAAAATAGTTACAGGAGTTTAAATTCAGTCCTAGCTTCCTTTGGTATTATGATCCCCTTGGTGTTATTAGTAAAATGAGAGTTAAAAGCAAATTAACTCCATATGTAAATGAAAAGAAGCCCGAGATTGAAAATTCTCAAACAAATCTAAATAGTTAAAGAATACACTGGTAGAGGCAGAAAATCAAAGTGATAATAGTCAAACTTTGCAAACTCCAGCCCAAGAAGACAGAAATGTGAAAAGAAACAGGGAGGAAGGATCTTATACAGCTGAGACTACAACAGAGACTAAATTCAAATTAAGATACAGTAAAAATCCAAAGCTAGATCCAATCAATAAAGAAAATTAAACAGTAGAGGTGATTAACACATAAATTGAAGAAAGAGACAATGCACCTGCTACAAGAATTGAAGAGGAACAATAGCCCACTACTTCTAAGACACAACTAATTCAGAAAGAACAATGTGTAGAAGTTTCTTCATCAAAGAAACCAACAGAAAAGGACATGGATATAAAGGAAAGATATACAAGGAAATCAAAGCTAAAAATGAAGAAATAAAAAATGAAATATATTCTCAGTATCTAAAGAAAACTTCAGGTATCCAGAATAGGCTACTTTCAACCTTTAACTACAAAAACAAAAAGATGCAGATGTCATTTCTTCAGCTTACAGTTTAGACTCCTAAGACATCCTCAGAGTACAAAAAGATAGAATTTGAAGTCCCATTCTAGGATATTCATCCTCTAGATCAAATTTAATTTCATAAGCAGGCAGGGGAGATGATTTATTCTACAATAACCACCAAGGCTATGAGTGTATAGAAACTGCAAAAAACCCTAGTAAATGTCAGAGAAAAACTCAAATTGGAGAAAGTATATTCATAGGCAAAGGACACTAGAATAAAATCCTTGGAAGAGCTAGTAATTGAAATAGGATATGATCCTCAAAATGTAAAAGTTGTAGAAGAATTGATCAAAAAGAAAAATGCAGACATTGTTGCATTAAGAAAACAACTAAAGATGCCCCCTACAGAGCATCCTCAAGCCAAGGAGGTCTTACAGGAAACCAATCAGAAATATGAAATGATGAGTCTCATTTTACAGTTAATAGCTCAGATAAAGGAAATGGAAATTGAAATGGACAAGTTGGTCCAGGAGAAAGAATCCAACAAAGCAGAGGAAATTCCTGCCATTGTCATCCCTATAGTTACAACAGTTGTAGCTTCTACTTGGAAGAATCACTAACTCCTAATTTTCCAATGGCCACAGCACTTCCAGATACTTCATCTATAACTTCAACCACAGAATCTTCAACAACAATAGCACAACATTCAGATGAATCAAGTAAATTAGTAAAGGCCATGCAAGATATGTCTATATAGACCAATGAGATAAAAAGCCTAAATTTTGGGAAAAATATTGAGAGGGGGTGGGGGCGGGGGTGAATTAGTATTTAGAGCTTACTAAAATCTTTTACTTTTTCATTTTTTAATTCCATACGTGGCTTTTATGAACCCAACTCGTTTATACACGTGCATATACCAAAAGAAACTAGCTTATACTGATATAATTTTATTTTTTTAGAAACACTTTTCAGAAACAATATTTAACTCAGTTTATCAGTCGTGCATCTGTTAGATAATCAGAAAATATGTGCAGTAACAGTAGAATAAAACATCACACAATAGCAACACATATGAACACCAAGATTTAAGGTGGAAACCCAATTCGGGAGAAAACCACCACTGTTGTCATCTTTGTCTTCAATATTTATTATATGGAAAACTGATTACAATTTTGTATTGATGCAAACTCATCAATCTACCTACAGAAGGTTGCAACCTTCTCTCATTTTCCAACTGCTACTATAAGGGAGCCACAACCCCCTGAACTCGTTTACCAACCACTACTGGAAGGGAGCTTCAACCCCCTAATCAGAACACCAACTTCTACTGGTAGGAAGCTTCTATTTCCCTCGGAATCACTGCAAACCACGTTTCATCAATTTTCATACTAGATCCCACAGCTTCAACTCAACTCATCAGAAAGATCATCAATAATAAACTTAACCCAAACTTCAATCAGTACAGTGAGAACATTGTAACCAGAACACATAAATATCCTAGGTTTCAAATTAAGTATGTAGAATCAAGCTCAACCATGAACATTCATCATCTTAAAATGCATACGCTACTTCGCTTCACTGAACCTGCATGTATACGCGCTTTCCTTCACACCAACCTGCATATAGATCTGTGAATATATTTTTTTCATAATATGATATGTCTCAGATCCAGATCTAAGGCTTTCAATCAGACATCTTTTCAGAAATACAGAATCTTTAAACAATCTGTCATTATTAACCATGTTTACTCACTTATTGATCAGATTTGGACATATTCAACTTAGCAGCATGTATAGCAATTAAGAAACTCATATCTGCATGAATACTTCATTGAAAGACAACAGACAAATAGCAGGAATAACAGAAGAAAAGAAAAACTATGCAATAAGCTTTAGAAAAACCTAACTTCCATATGCGCCTTTTATGAAGCAAACCTGCGTATATATGCGCTTTTAATGAGACAAACTAGCGTATAGATCTGTAAATATTAACTCAGCAAAATGTTTTCAGATCTATAGAACTTACCCAAATTTCTCCACTCCACTTCAGCAAACATGCGCCAGGTCTCAGATCTAATCATCTCTTCAATGGATCATGTAAGAATATAGTCATTTCAGATCTAGAGATATTGATCCATCAATCTATCCAAGGGTGCATCATAACTTCAAATTTATCAATAAAACAGATTTCATCCTATGCATATATACTTCAGAGAGAAATATTAGTGATAGCCCTTACACATGCACCACTTTTCAGTATGATCTTCTTCTCCTTATATAGATTTAGCCTTTACCAATACCATGAGTCAAAACCACACAACTGCTGATGGTATTCTTGGATGGAATCAATACAATGCTCAATACTGTGGGCTAATACCATGGTAATGACCCTTGGTATCATAATTTTAGAGCCCAAAAGGCATACGCAACCTAGATCGTTCTTATCCACATATATACGCGACTTCGATTCATAAAAAATTGCATATATGCTAATTCTGAATGTATACGCGGGTTTCCTTCATAAAAGTAGCGTATACATTGCATCCATACATGGGTTGTCTTCATCAAACCTATGTATACATTGAGAAATATTTCTTGTTTCATTTTTCTAGCACTTATTGGAATTCCTTTCTTTGTCACATCTCAACTGACCTATAGAAACATCATTTTTACATCTTTAACAAATAGGTTGCTATCAAAAGGCAACTCATCAAGTAGGTTTCCATCAAGGACAACATATTTCATCATATTTCCAAAAATCTCCCCCTTTGGACTTGATGGAAACTGTAATATTCCTAAATTAGTTGCAGCTAATTGGAATATTAATTTTGCATTGTTTATTTTTGCATTTCACGATTGATGAATAAATTGTAAAGGAGGACATGTAAAACTCCTGAAAACTAAGAATAAATCAATGTCTATGTGAACAAAGACATATCTAGGCTATGTAAATTACATCTTGCAGGTGTGAATGGGTTTAAATCACAAGAATGGGTCACCTTTGACCAAGTCAACAGTGCAGTCTAGATGTATTGAACCTCCTTAAGGGACAGCGCAGTTCTAGAAGGAGATTCTAAATGTGAAAAGGGCTAAACCAATTAAGTGGTTTAGGTTTTTGACAAGGCTCCAATATTATAAAAGGAGGATGAGATCAACAAGAGAGGGTTGTTGAAGATTATCATTTTCTGAAGGTCTATCTGCTTAGACATCCCTTGTTGGGTTTTCCTGTTCAGGAATCCCACCTACTTCCTTGAGTAGCTCTTGGAGGAGACTTTTCCACATCAGGCTATTAGGTAAATCTCACCTTACACCTACAGCGTTGCTCATGTGGAGAGTTGAGTTTTCCTTGTGAGTTGCAGTAGTGGAAGAAACTAGATCTGCTTAGATCTAGCCTATACTAGTGGCTCTTCTTAGTGAGAGTGTATTTTAACCTCTTGGAAGAGTTCATTATCTAATTGTACTTCAGATCTACATCTTGGCATCAGGCCAAATCTTTCTCAGAAGCTGCAGTGTTTTTTCTCTCCCTAAGACAGCATTATTTGCAGATCTACAGCTACAGGGAGTTTTGTCAATATTTTGGAGGAGAGATCTCCGGTGTTGGGATTCTTCCTCTCACTGTGGTGATCCATGGATTGGCCATCCAATCCATGTTAGTTTCAGATCTTATCTATTGTACCATTGTAATATTCAGAAATTTATGAATCATTCTGCAGATCTGCAATCTTAGATCTCATATCTACTCTCGGTGCTTCATGTTTTGAGCAAAACCCCAAGGGGAATGTATAGATCAGAATTTCTTGTACACGGATATGTATTAGATCTAAATTTTTATGTACAGATCTCCTCTATATCTGAAGAATTAATAAACTTCTGCTTCAGCCCTTAAAATAATGTTTTCATGTTTATGCAGTCTTTTCTCATGGTTGTAGCACCTCATTTCTGATGATTTTTGTTGTATAAACTCATTCTTTCTCTTGTATACTGTATGGGCTGTAAAGAACATCTAATTTTCTGTTATATATCTGATTTATGAACCTTCATATCATCCTCCTAATCTGATTTAGTGGATCTACGTTATTTCTGAATTAGTCCTTGCATAGAGCTGTAGCCCCTCTCTTTGGGTGGTTTTCAGCTAGACTAGTTTGTGGGAGATTTGTTTAACCCACCTAGTTCGATTTGTTTTTGCTCTCATTTTGGATTTAGATCTTAGATGAGCTTATATAAGGGATCCAGGAGCTGAAAAATAATTTCTATGAACATTATTCTCAGAAGTGTGTTATTTCAGCAGGCTTGCTGAGTTGCCCCAGATCTGGAATATTACAGTGGTATCCAAGCAAGATCTTTGGCTCAGCCTGTGGCTTCAAGAAAAAGTGTTGTACAGCAAGGAGAAAGGTAAAAATGATGAAAAATATGAGTTTACTCTCATCAGTTTCCAGATCTAAGAAGAACCTCTCCAAGGAGGTTGAACAAGAAGAAGAGAGAAGAAGCAGTGAAACTCCTAGAAAGTTTCAAGAGCAGAAAGATCTTCCAATCAGATATACAAGATATATACATGAGGAACATTCTGAATCCTCATCTCATGGATATGTGAACTCAGAAATATCACCAAATCTTCAAAATTCTGTCTATGATTTCTTCATGAAGAGGAAGAAAGGAGGTGTACCCGAGAAGGAGACTCTTAGAGAGTATTTGTAGGAATATGAAGATAAATCCAAGGAGTTCAAAGATAAATTGAACTTCCAAGGATTCTGTAATATCAAGGAGAGAAAAGGCACAAAGGAGGAGCAACATGGTAAGGGTAGATTCTATCTATCTATCTTTGATGGATCACCTAAGTTTCCAGTGAAGGTTTGGGTGGAGGAGCTAGACAACTTTGTGCAACAACATCAAGTTTCAGAGATTAAAGCCATCAAAGTAGCAGTGCTCCATTTTGAAGGTAAATCATGTGCTTGGTGGTTGTTTGAGTCCTTTTCCTTGAATAATTCAAATACACCTACTTATGCAAGGTTTATTGCAAGATTGATAGAAAGGTTTGATGAAGATCCATTTGTAATATCTTCTGTTGACACTATCAAACCACATCAGACAAATATTTTGCATGAGTTGGAAGGGCCTATGAATCCAACTCCATTTCTAGAAACCATGGAAGAAGGTGTAAGTTTGTTTGATGCCTTTCCAAGGGCAAGATCTCCATTGAGTGAAGGGTCCTATTCTCAAGAGGAAAGTATGAGGGTTTCTCCTTCAATAGATGACCAAGATCTAAGGTCTCTTATTGATGATGAGACAATTTCAGTTATTTAAGAGGAGGAGAAGATAGGAGATGATAATGTAGTCAAAACAAAGGAACCTCAAGCATCTCATGAAGAGGAGGATGGAGAAATTGTTCCAAAGGAAGAAACTCTTACACTTTTGCAAGGAGTTCCACAAGGTCTCACACATAGAGCTCTTAGCATAACACATGAGCATCATGTACCATCATTGTCAAATGATGAGATCTTGCAAATAGAAGGAGAAAAAGAGGAGGAAGGGCATCACATGATGAATAGCATGAACCCTTCTCTGTTTCAAATCTTGGAAGTACAAAGAAGGCAAGAGGACCTATGCATTAAGGGTGGGGGAAAATATGTCTACCTGCATCCACATTCTACTCTATGCCTTGACACCTCTTTGCAAGGAGGTAATTTACCAGGATCACCTCTTGATAGGAGGAAATATAAAGTGTTCTCTCAGCTATGGGCAGCATATGAATACTTGGCTAAGGAGGGAGCCTTGGGAGAAGCTAGCACAGTGCAGAGATTCTCTCATGAATTCAGAAGAGAGATGAGCAATTTCTTGAAAGGGGCATTGCTAACTCCCACTCAGATGTATGTGATGAGAGAGGAGAAATCAAAGATCTATGATGGCATGAGCATGAGGACACATGGCAACTCCACATCTTTGAGGCAGCCCATGATCTCTTCATTCACAAATAATATTTCTAAACATGGCAAGGGGATGCTAACCCTCTTGTATAATTGGGCCAAAATGAGGAAGTTTTGGAAGACAAGGACTTTCCGAGGGGAAGTTGATTTCCTGATGCTTCAATCTTGTCCTCAACAAGATTAGCTGCAAATGGGATAGCAAAGAGGATATTATGATGCTCCAACATGTGATTTTGATATCAATTATGTCAAAAGAGGGAGCCATGAGAAGATGGGGGCATAATTTCAGACTTCTACAGCGTTGTCATTCTTGGGAAGTCTAGATCCTTATTGGGACTCCCAAATCATGTTGGAATACTCTAAGGACCTTTTCACATGTGGGGTTCTTGATGGGGAAGTAAAGGATGAAAGGTTCCAGGTAGTTGATGGAGTCATATATTTCTATAATCTTATCCTTTTGAACAAGACTCCAAGCTCAAGGAGGGACTACTAAATGCAAACTATGAGATCCTGCTTTCTACACCCACTGGTTTCATTAAAGAATATCAACTCTCTTGGGTGGATTCATATGGGAAGGTTTCAAGGAAGAGGTGCACTCTCATATGAAGATGTGCATGGACTACTTGGTAGAGGAGGAGTAACATAGCTCTTGGGAAGAGCAACCATTCACATCTCCTTATTCATTGAGTGTGAGAGGGAACTCATTCATGAGTTACCCCACTGATGTAAAACAAGTATATAGAGAGGCTTGTCTTTCTGAGCATTATAATGTATCTCCTATATGCTTATATTTATCTAACACTCATTTGCAGGATATTGTGCCAAGATGGGGCACTAAATATGATGGGTTTCATGGGAAACTCAAGGCCATGAACTATGTTGATGCAGGTCATTCCTTGGAGAATCTTGGGAAGCTATTATATTCTTCATGGTGTGATTCCTTTACACCAACTATGATGTACATTCTCCAAGCATTCCAAAGGCATGAGGCAACAAACAAGTGTTGGGGAAGGAACTTGTCATATCCTATTCTATGGCAGTTAAGGATAAAACTACGTTGGTTGCACATGAGGGAACATCTTCCTTCTAATTTATCATACACGGTAGCTAGAATGATTCTAATTGTGATCCCACAAGCTGAAGATGTCCTTATCTTTGTTGGGGGCATGGTTGGAGGAGAGGCACACTTGTTGGATGTGTCCTGGGGGAAAGGAGTTTCCCATTCTTTTTGCATTGCATGCTTCCATGAGAGCATGGGATTTTTTATGGCCACTATGATAGATCACTTGTCTCCTTGTGGAGTGAGCCATATGTTTGTTGAGAGCATGCCTCTCACATGTATTGGGGAGGAGTTTTTCTATGGATTGCCAAGCTGGGAGGTGATCCACTTCATTTGGATGATAGAATGGAGATGGGAGTCTCTTATGAATCATGAAATTCCTCATGATTGTCATCACTTCTATCTTGAGAAGGCCATGGATCAGCAAGAAGGTTCCCATAACAACCTTCCATTCTTTCATGATGATATCCATTGGGTTTATTCACCAAGGACCAATTTTCACATTGAGGAGGGACCATTGGAGGATAGCCCCATTGTAGAAAATTCAGAGCAATGGGGGAGGCTATTGGATGAGGAGGCCACAAGAGAAGAAGGGGAGATTTTGCAGCACCCTTGCAGTTGCTTGAGGACAAGCAACATTTGGGAGGGGGAGACTGTAATATTCCTAAATTAGCTGCAGCTAATTGGAATACTAATTTTGCATTGTTTATTTTTGCATTTCATGATTGATGAATAAATTGTAAAGGAGGACATGTAAAACTCCTGACAACTAAGAATAAATCAATGCCTATGTGAACAGAGACATATCTGGTCTATGTAAATTACATCTTGCAGGTGTGAATGGGTTTAAATCACAAGAATGGGTCACCTTTGACCAAGTCAACAACACAGTCTAGATGCATTGAACCTCCTTGAGGGACAGTGCAGTTCTAGAAGGATATTCTAAATGTGAAAAGGGCTAAACCAATGAAGTGGTTTAGGGTTTTTCCAAGACTCCAATATTACAAAAGGAGGAGGAGATCAACAAGAGAGGGTTGTTGAAGATTATCATTTTTTGAAGGTCTGTCTACTTAGATATCACTTGTTGGGTTTTCCTGTTCAGGAATCCCACCTCCTTCCTTGAGTAGCTCTTGGAGGAGACTTGTGCTATCCTTTACACATCAAGCTATTAGGCCAATTTCACCTTACACCTACAGCACTGCTTATGTGGAGAGTTTAGTTGTCCTTGTGAGTTGTGGCAGTGGAAGAAACTAGATCTGCTTAGATCTAGCCTATACTAGTGGCTCTCTCAGTTAGTGTGTCTTTTAACCTCCTGGAAGAGTTCATTAGTTGATTTTAATTCATATCTACATCTTGGCATCAGGCCAAATCTTTCTCAGAAGCTACAGTGTTTTTTCTCTCCCTAAGATAGAGTTATTTGCAGATCTACAGCTGCAAGGAGTTTTGTCTACATTTTGGAGGAGAGATCTCCGGTGTTGGGATTCTTCCTCTCACTGTGGTGATCCATGGATTGGCCATCCAATAGATGTTAGTTTCAGATATGATATGCTGTACCATTGTAATATTCAGAAATTTCTGAATCATTCTGCAGATCTGCAATCTTAGATCTCATATCTACTCCCGGTGCTTCATGTTTTGAGAAAAACCTCAAGGGGAATGTATAGATCAGCATTTCTTGTACATAGATCTGTATTAGATCTAAATTTTTATGTATATATCTGCTCTAGATATGAATAATTAATAAACTACTACTTCAGCCCTAAAAATAACGTTGTCATGGTTATGCAGTATTTTCTCATGGTTGTAGCACCTCATTTTTGAGGATTTTTGTTGTATAAACTCATTATTTCTCTTGTATATTGTATGGGCTGTAAAGAACATCTGATTTTCTGTTATATATCTGATTTATGAACCTTCATATCAGCCTCCTAATGTGCTTCAGTGGATTTTTGTTATTTCTTATGCATTCCTTGCATAGAGCTGCAGCCCCTCTCTTTGGGTGGTTTTCAGCTAGACTAGATTGTGGGAGATCTGTTTAACACACCTAGTCCGATTTTTTTTTGCTCTCCTTTTGGATTTAGATCTTAGATGAGCTGATATAAGGGATCCAGAAGCTTCAAACTCATTTCTATGCATATTATTCTCAGAAGTGCATTATTTCAGCAGGCTTGCTGAGCTGCCCCAGATCTAGAATATTACAGAAACCATGATGGTGTTTGATCACCACAATAGATAAATACATTAATCATAACCATTATTCAAACACCAAGATACTCTCCTACTTTTAAATCAAGGTAAAAGGGCAGGTCAAAACCAAAACATGGTTTCTCTTCCCTTATATAAAGAAGATCTCTACAGATCTGATTTGAACTGTATTGACCATGCTCCCCCTGAGTTCATGCTGAATCTTCAAACAGATTTTTAAATGAAGTACATGACTCTATAACTCAACCAAGTATGACCTTTCCTATCACCAAGGACTCATACTTACATCAATGATCCAACCAAGTGGAATTACATATTTGAATGAGCCACCCAACCAAGTGGGTTTACAATTTTTGACTCAAATACCCAACCAAGTGGGTTTAAAATTTGACAAAGTCCTTACATGACTGAATATAACAGTTTACATCGTGAGTATCAACATTTCCTTTTGCATCAAATTACATAAATGGCTTTTCATAACCAGGACCAAAATATCTCAAGAGAGCAATCATAAATCAGAAACCAAATCAGAATGCCAACAATGCATCCTCTTCAACAAGGTAGGTGCTCCCCCTAAGCTTGTGCATCCTAAACATTTTCAAAAACCAATCCATCAAAGAATCTATATCAAGGAGATAAATATCAGAAAATGATACAGAAATATGAATATTGGATCAAAACAGAGATTACCCATCAGCGCCACATTTTTTTTGGATGCTGACCCAGAGAATATCTATCAACAAAACCCATACGCGGTTTTATGCACAGAAACTCGCATATATACACGATTCTCCTTTATGAAACCTGCATATCAAATTTAATCTTCTGAAATTAAGAAGATTTGATCAGAGAGGCAAAGACTACTCCTAGCTTCTGTCTGAGATATTCGAATGCTTCCCTAGGCAGAGGTTTAGTAAATATATCAACAAATTTTCTTTGGAGGGAACATACTCCAATTTGACCTTTTGTTCAAGCACTTGTTCACGTAGGAAGTGATACTTGATAGGAATTCTCTTAGTCTTGGAATGCATAACAGGATTCTTTGAGATACTAATAGCACTTGTATTATCACATAAAATGGAGATGGGAGGTGAATATTTGATTTGAATTTCTTGTAGAGTTTGCATCATCCAAAGGAGTTTTGTGCAACATGATGCGGAAACCACATATTCTACTTCTGCTATAGATAAGGAAATAGAAATTTGTTTCTTGTTGAACCAAGATACTAATTGGGGACCCATATAGAATGCACCACCACTAGTGCTTTTTCATTCATCAACATTTCCAGCCCAATCCGCATCTTTGTAAGCATGAAGAGTGAGATCAGCATTCTTTGGATACCATAGACCAAAGTCTTGAGTCCCTTGTAGATATTTGAATATTCTGTTTACAGCCTGAAGGTGTGACTCTTTTGGATTAGCTTGGAATCATCCAACAATCCCAACTGCATGCATAATGTCAAGTCTTGTCCCAGTTAGATAAAGCAGACTTCCAATCATGGATCTGTATTTTGGTTGATTCACCATGGGAAAATCATCATGAGAACTGAGGTTACACCTTGTTACCATTAGTGTACTTACAGGTTTACAGTCTTCCATCCCATACTTCTTCATAATTTTCTTAAGATATTTTGCTTGTGATAAAAATGTACCATTTGTTGCTTGTTGCACTTGTAAGCCAAGAAAAAATGTTAGTTCCCTAAGTAAAGACATTTCAAATTCTTTCTACATAATAGAAGAAAATTTCTGACTCATGGACTCTTCATTACTCCCAAAAATGATGTCATCAACATATACAACTACTATAAATATTTTATCAATTACAATTTTTGTGTATAAGTTGCTATTAGCAGATCCCTTTGAAAAACCTTGTTGATGAAGATATTTGTCAAGACGATAGTACCATTCCCTTGGAGATTGTTTGAGACCATATAAAGCTTTTTTAAGTTTTCAAACAAGTTTTTCATCATTTCCCAAAATGAATCCTTCTAGTTTTTCTATATAAAATTCTTCTTCTAGATCACCATTGAGGAAAGAAGATTTAACATTAATTTGATAAACTTTGAATTGTTGAAAACTTGAAAGGGAAAGAAAAATTCTTATGGATTCAGGTCTAGCTACAGGAGCAAATGTTTCTTCAAAGTCTATACCTTATTGTTGAGCATACCCTTTACAAACAATTCTAGCTTTGTTTCTAATAAAATCTCCATTTTCATTTAACTTTTTTTAAAATATCCATTTTGTTCCAATAACATTTTTATCATGAGGTCTTGGAACCAATTCCCAAGTATGATTATTTTCAATCTGATCAGGTTCTTCATTCATGGCTTGAATCCAACATTCATCTTTACTAGCTTGATTGAAATTTTTTGGTTCAATAGTGGATAGAAATGATAGATAGCTAGGAGATCCTACAAGAGTTCTTCTTGTTTGGACACTTGATCCCTTTTCTCCCAAAATTCAAGATTCTGGATGATTCTTTTGAACATACCTAAATGGAGCCTTTTCAGATAGATCTTCTTTTGGTGCTTCATTGGATTCACCTTCTATATTGTTGCTATTTGATGAAGGAATATATTCATCACCATCATCTTCATTTGTTATTGGTATTTCCCTTTTAGGACCTGAGAGAGACTCATCAATTACAACATCAATGCATCCAAAAATCTTCTGAAGTCTTTTATTGTAACATTTATATGCTTTACTTATAGAAGAATAGCCAAGAAACATTCCTTCATCTGCTCTAGGTTCAAACTTACCAAGTTTTTCATCATTGTTCTTGATAAAAAAATTTCTTCCAAAAACTCTAAAATGCTTTACAGTTGGAATATTACCATACCAGAGCTCATAAGGAGTTTTATCACTGTTCACATGAACATGAGCCTTGTTAAGAATATTTACTGCAATATCTGTTGCTTCTCCCCAAAAGGTGTCAAGTGTTCCAGAATCATCAAGCATAGCATGAGCCATTTTTTGAACTGTTCTATTCATTATTTCTACCACGCCATTTTGTTGTGGGGTTCCAGCAACAGAAAATTGTCTTTCTATGCCATGTTGTTCACAGAAATCAAAGAATTCATCTGATATATATTCCCCTCCACGATCAGATCTAAGAAATTTGATTTTTAGATCTAATACATTTTCAACCAGGGCTTTGAAGATCTGAAATTTTTCAAATGCTTCATCTTTGTGTTTTAGTAGCCCAATCCAACACATTATAGAGAAGTCATCAATAAATAGAGTATAGTATTGTTCTCCACGGAGTGAATTTTTCCTCATAGGTCCACATAAGTCAGTATGTATGAGTTCAAGAGGCTTACTTGCTGATCCTTCTTTGGCATTGAATTGTACTTTGGTTTTCTTACCGATTTGGCAAGATTCGCATATGGTATTTTCAGGCAGATTGAAGATGGGAAGATAACGAACAACTTTGAGTCTGCTAGATTTGCTAATTTGAGAGAAGTTCAAGTGCCCCAATCTTCTATGCCATAACCAATTTTCTAATTATTTACCCAAGTAACATTGTTCTTTGCAACCTTTAAATACATACAGATTGCTTGGTGTTCTAGTTCCTTTTATTACTGTTTTTCTTGGGTCAAGTTCACGTACCACACATTATTTTGAACTAAAAACAACTTCATTTCCTTGATCACACATTTGACTCACACTTAACAGGTTATGTTTTAATCCATCGACATACATAACATTGTTAGCTTTTACCTTTTCTTTTAGAAAAATAGAACCTTTTCCTTTAATGACAGCAGGAGTATCATTTCCAAAGGTAACATTCTTTTCTCTTTCTAGAGCATTTTATGCAAGGAATTTATTTCTATCACATGTCATGTGTTTTGAGCATCTGCTATCAATGTACCATTGATTTTCTTCCCCTTCTACAAATAAGGCTATGCCAAAGTTCTCAACCTGTAAGTCCTTATTTCTCCATACCTTGGAATTTGAAGGTATATGTTCTCTTGGTTGAAGTTTTCTCCTGCATTCAGATTCTCCATGACCAAATTTATTGCAATAAGCACATTCAATTTCATTTTGAAGAGGAGAAAATTTGTTATAATTATTCTTCTTTATTCCAGTCTCATTTCTTTGTTTTCTTGCTTCTCTATTCATGATGGTTTTGTACGCAACACATTGAACATCTTAATGACCAAAATTATGACATGAGAAACATTGCCCATTAAATAATATTTTTATGCGATCATGAAACCTTCTATTTGTGTTTACCTATTGATTTGTATTTATTTGATTGGTATTTCTACTATTGTTCTTTGTATGGAAGTGGTCATACTTTACCTGTGAAGTTTCTCTATTCTCTTGTTGAGTGACAGAATGTTGTAGGCTGGCTTTAGTTGCATTTAGATAGCTTGGTGCTGAAGACTGAGAGGATTCTCCGATATATCCAAGACCTGTATTTACAAAAGGAGAGCATTGAACGTTGATAATTTCATCTAAGGTTTTAGTTCCTTTAGAAAATCTAAGATTTAAAGTTTTCTCTTTCTCAATTTCCTTTCTTAGACTTACTATTTCTGTTACACAGTAATTTGTCACCGTCCCTACCATTCCCCGTCCCACACAATGGAGGACCCATTTTGTGACCTGTGAACATTGTCATGCCTTGAAATCATCATCAATGCATTCCTCTAAGCATGAGCTTCAATTTCCCTAAAGACATCTCCTTGCAAAAAATCATGAAAACATCTCCTTTTGCATTGGCGCGGGAAGATAGTTCATCACTCGCGCCAATGGGGAAAATCCTACAAAGAGGTCGCGCCAACTAGCGCTCTGTCCCAGAGCAGTAGTCGCGCCAGCCAATTTAAGGAGTGTTTTTTAAATAAAGATGGCGGAAGTTGTGTTTCAACAAACTCAGAAACCATTGCCTATCTTGAGTTGGGAGGTTTGGCTATGGGAGTTCCATGGAAGGGAAGTGGTTTGCCACCTCTCATGGAACCTTCCTTGATGATAGGGCCAATCCCACAATAATAGGGATCCCAACTCCCTCCTTCCCCATCTATAAAAGCTTGCTCATTACCATTGCAAGCTAGTCTTGAAGTGCCTAAGCTTTGAATCTCCAAATTCCCAAGAGCCTTTGTGCTGTAAGAGCCCTCTTTCTTCCCTTAAGGCCGACTCAAGTAAGGAGACTATCGTCGAGAGACTCTAGAGAGGTTTGCCCTTTCCCTGGCGAGCTTTGCGAGATGTGAACGACCGGGGATCCTTCCGAAGGAGACCGCGGCGTCAAAACATTGGTTGTACTCTCTTTCGATTGTTATTTAATGAATGATTACGGTTATGGTTCCACTCTGTTTTCACTTATGTTAGTATGAGTTATATCCTTTCTGACTGATATATAGTTGCGTATTCTAGATTTTATGCTTGTATTCGTGTTGTTTCTTACATGTGCAGGTGTCCATCCGCAGAGATCGTGGGGGATCGTGATCTGCCGAGGCTGAGGAATGGGAACGCTCTCTTCTACGGATCATAGCATTAGATTCCAGGTAGGCCTCCATCTTTGGTATTTTATTCGTAACTAGGAACTTGCGCTATAACATTTGATGATTGTTGTTAGACCCCTGCTGGGCTAGTAGGGATCGCTTCTATCCGCAGAGGGGATTTACCTCCTCAAAAATTTGGCGACTGCACTGGGGATCATCTAGATTTCACTGTCTCGTTTGGATTGTCTCGTTTTGATTGTTTTATGATTTTCCTTGCTTGGTTAGCCTTCTGGGCTGGGTTCTTTTGCTGTTTTTTGCTTCTCGGTTTTCTTAGTTTACATTGATCTGCTTCTGGAGTAGTTCTTTTTTGTTTTTCGCTGAGAAACTCGACTGGCACGCTTTTTAGCCCGACAGTCACGCCAATTAGCGCATGTTGCTTTTGTATAGCCCGCGCCAATTGCTTGCTGGCGCGAGTTTCAGCCTTACAGTCGCGCCACTCCTGTAGGGTTTTTGAGTTTGCTCAGTTTTGAGCTCTCTAGGTCTGGTCAGTGTTTTTCTTCTTGATTTTCCGACTACCTGAGTGTGTTGGGGTCCTGTTTGACTGGGAATTTGCCTTCGTCCTTTGGTTGTTTGCTTTTATCTATCGATTTCACGTTTTAAGCCCTAGGGCATCTAGTGGCTTTGTGTATCGAGCCCTCCTTGGGAGTTTTGGTATTTCATTTATCCGGTCAACTCTCTGATTGCTCCTCCGCATTCTTTTAGTAGTTGTTCATTGTTTTGTTGCGATTTTTGGGTGATTGCTCGTTTCTTCATTCAAATTTCGTTTGGTCTTGCTTTGGGCCTAGATCACACGGTCCATTGGAGCCTTTGAGTCTTTTTCTTGGTTTTGAGAGACTTTGGTCGATTTGAGATCTGATTGCTTGTGTCATTGAGTGAAATTTGTTTGTTTTTCTCTCTCAATATCGTTTCTCAAGTTGTTTTGTTTATTTTCAGTTTGTTTAGTGCATCTAGCTATCAAACATTGAAAATTACAAAAAAAAAAAAATCTCTTTTGCTTTTGGTTGATTAGTGCAAATTGAAATTTTTTCGATTTTACTAGTAATTAGTGATTGGAATGAAAACTTTTCGATTTCATTAGTTGCATTAGAGATCTCATTGTTTGTCTTCCGATCATTTTGTTTGTGTAAATACTCTCAACTCTTTTGTAGCTAGTTCTTATCGAACGAAATGGTGTACTGTGGCATGTAGCTTTGCATTTAGGAGTTTTTTGAAACAACACATTCGTTAGGGCCTGAAAACTGAAACCTAATTGAAGATCAACTTTAAAATCTATTCAATTAACCTAAGGCAGCATTGAAATCTACGAAACATATTTAGAGGTCTAGCCTAGAGACGTGTTCCGGCGTCTTTAAACCTAGCAGCTGTCGTTCGCCTTTTGGCTTTAGACAGCGCTAGTACGGACTTGTGCTCCCCGTACCGTCGCGTATATAAAGGGAGACCCCTCTAGGTTTTCAATCCTTTATCCACAGGAAGCTGAGTCTGCCGCCCTATACCCATGATACACCGAACACAACATTCGGGGAGATTGCCTGCACGTACGGAAAGTCCTTGGTTGATTTCTTTTTCATTATTAAAACCAAGGTGTATATTGCAGTTCATGGTTATTTGGTACACCCTTTGTGCCTAGTATTCCTGAGCAGTCATTTGGTCTTTTCTGACTCCCTAAATTTGAAAAGACCGTCAAGCGCTTGTCCTTTCACGCTTGTGTCAAATCTGAAAGAGATAGAGTCATCTTCTATCGTTTCTCAACTCTTAAAACATGAAACGATGAAGTTTCTTATTTTTCAATGTGGTAAAAATTAATCACCCACGATTATACGCCCTGTTAGATATTGCTTGTTGACCGTTTGATCGTGTGTCTTGACTCTTTTTCAGCCCGTGTGTGGTTTTAAGTTTCAATGGCTACTTTTTCAGATTTTACCAACCAAGGAATCCCCTCCGATGGGAACCCTGGTCCTTTTCCTGCTTTTGGGAATATCGGTGCTCCTTATATGGCAACGTTGTCCCTTCCTGGGTTAACTGTTGGCTTGCCTGTTTGGTTGTTTTCAACCTCTGTGTTCCCGAATGTCTCGGCTACTGTTCAATCAGTTCCTCCGCCTGAACAACATCATGTTGATTCTAAGGTGGACCTCTCCCCTTCTTCGCCTGTTTCTGTGTCCTCCTCTTCTACTTCGCCTGGTGAAAGTCTGGATTCAAGTAACCAGGTGGCTAAGAAGAAGAAGAAGAAGACAAAGAAGAAGAATTCTGATAAGAGAGAGGCTAAGGCTGCAGCTGCTGCTTCTAATGCACCTCCTCTTGATAAACCTTCCAACCCTCCACGGAAATTCAAGTTCCCTTGCATGTTGTGCACGGGAGACCATCTGCTTCGAGACTGTCCTGGTATTCCCAAGGTACTCGAAGTATGGTCTAATGGTCGTCCGCCGTTGCCTTTGACTTCCGGGAGCAACGTTGGGGGCACATCTTCAACTGCGATAGATAAGACTCCTAAGAAACAGGGTAAGATCACCAATGCCTGTAAGTTGTGTGAAGGGCACCATGCCATTCACCTTTGTCCTTATATGGATGAAGCCAAGCGAGTCTTGGGCAACCCCACTGTTTCTACACCATGCCTCCCGGCTGGTTATAAACAGCTTTCTTTGAGTCTTCCACCTACTGATGCCATGATTAGCCAAGAGTCATCCTTGGTCAATCCCACTCCTCCGAAAATTCAAATTAAGGAATCCATTCCCGACCAACCATTGGTCGTGGGATCGGTTGAGCTGGCCCCGTCTACAGTGCACCAGGTCTTTTCCGTGGAGAGTGGATCTCATAACCCTCATGTGCTTTTGGTTTCTTCAGATTCTTCGGACTTGGAGAAAGATTCTCCTGTCCCTTCACCTTCAGAAGTTGCTCCTCTGCCTCTCGTGGTCGAAGTCCCAGAGGATATCCCTCCTACCTTCGAGATGGAGGTCACGGAGGATGCTTCTTCTTCTGTAACATCAGGGGAAGACCTTCGCATTTCGATGGTAGCCCCTCCGAGTGGTTTGGTCGCTTCCTTTGATTGGAACCGATTTGCAGGATTTCGCCTTCCATCTTATGTGCCTTTCGAGATCACAGTACAGGCTCTTGGTCTGGTTGTACCCAGCACCATTATAGACGAAGGTGCCTCTGTTAGTATTCTATCTTCAACTACTTGGCAAGCTTTCGGTTCGCCATCGCTTGCACCCATTACGCAGAATCTGTTGACATTCAATAGAATAACGAGTCAACCGTTGGGGATCCTTCCAAGGTTATCTGTTACTTTGGGAGGTAAAACCATCCATATGGACGTGATGGTTGTTCCAGGCCCCTTGGATTTCAATCTTATTTTGGGGCGCGATTACACCTATGCCATGGGAGCGTTTGTCTCCTCCCGCTTTCGCGTGATGTGCTTTCCGCATGAAGGACGGATCGTGACCGTTGATCAGCTTTCGTTCTTTGGTCCTAATGTGGCATCTGGCCCACCATCACCCCCTCCTAGTTTCTATCCACCCATTGTATCTGCCTCACCGCAGGTCAACTATGTGGCCACCTACCCCGTGCCTGTACTCAGTGACGATGCTGTCGTGCATAGTGTGCTAGGGGCATTGGGTCCGGATTTCCAAAATTTTGTTCTCCCACCTGGTGTGGAACTCTTGGGAATCATGACTTCTTGTTTGTCATAATGAGTAGTCTATCGGAGCATGGTTCTTTTCCTGTGTCAAGCTCCTTAAAAAATGAAACCAGGTTCTCGGAGCAGAGTTCCTTGTCTTGTGTCAAGCTCCTTAAAAAATGAAACAAGGTGTTCTGAGGATAGTTCTTTTAGTGTGTCAACCTCGTTAAAATAATGAAACACACGCATGTTCAATTCGATTTTTGTTTTGAAGCTTCACTCCACTTTTCAATGGACTGAAGCTTGGGGGGCATGTACCTCGAATTGAGACACCATGCTGGGGGGCATGCCCGTTTTCCCTGTTTCCAAGCATAGTTTGCATATCTATTGACATGTGTGCTTTTAAGCTTGTTTAAAAATAAAATTCAATTCCAAGCATAGTTTGCATGTGTGTGCTTTTAAGCTTGCATAAAAATGAAATGTGTGAGTAGATACACTGTGTGAATACATTTCGCATTGGGTCATTTGTTATGTAACTGATACATTAGATTACATTTGTATTAGACATTCGCATGACATATAAAATCATCATCACATGTAAAAGATCCATCCAAAATAGTCATATGTATATATATATATATATATGTGTGTGTGTCGAAATGTTTGCACAGTGTGCATCACTAGTCAAAATATACATAATCGTCTTAAATACATCCGGAGACGACACGTCTCTCAAAAAATAGGTGTGGTATAATCCTTAAGAGCTAATCCGCATGGTGCTCATGATAACATGTAACTGCACACACCAAGCGTCTCAGGATTCGGTGGATCCGACTTGGAACTCCCACCGTATGATGCTGGTACGCCATCGGTACGTTCGCCAGCCGAGCATAGTCCGGGATCCCTCGGGCAATGCCCTCGAGATTCTGGATCAACTCCTCTCCTCCTGTGCCCTCTCCCTTAGGATCAGGGGCAAGATGAGTCCTCTGTGAGATCGTAGACATGCCAGCTGGTCTCTCAGGTCCCACATCTGCATACATATATAAAATGTGTTAGGACGAATGTGTATTAACAAAAAAAAACATAAAACATAAAAATCAAAAAACATGAGGTCTTACCCAACTCCTCGTCCCAGTCGTCTCCTTCTGGCAGTGGGAGATCTGGGTCTCCAGTGAAGTCAGTTCCTGCATATGGCTAGTCCTCCACTACACTCAACTGGCGCCGTAACCACCTAAATAACTTTGGCCTCCAGAACATCTGTTGGCCGCCTCCAGCTCTGGGCATTAGTGCTGCCCAGCGAGCCATTCTTGGCTCTCGTGGTATCGGATCTGCTACTATGGCCCCTTGGCCTTGGAAGATTGGTAAACGTTCCAGAATGAACGATACCAGGATGGAACCATAGCCAAATTGTTTCAGTTTAGCTTGCTTGCATTTTGTGAGCTGTCTTTTCATGTTTATTGTTACTGCTGTTGCCCAGTCAAACAGTAAGGGACTCATGCATTCTGAGGCCAGCAGGATTTGGGCCTTTGTGGCCTCATGCGGTGCCTGCGACCCTGCAGCCCGTGTGATGGTATGTAGGACAACTCTCAATGCCAGATCAGGGATAGTGTGGATATCCACCTTTTTTCTCCCTGATCCCATTTGTGCTCCTTGGCACACTCGTGCGATCACTTCTTCCATCTTCTCGCCAAATGGTCTACTCCCAGTCAAGACGGGGATCGGACCTCTGCGAGACAATCCGGTGATGAAATACACATCAGAAACCTCCAGCTCCAATACCTGATCTCGCAACTTGAACACTTGTTCATGTTCGTCCCAAATACTGATCAAATACTGGAGGAGCTCGGGCTGAGCTCGTAGACAGGGTGTAAGGAAGAACTTCTTTAGCCCACAGTTTCTGAGGGCATTCATGCAAGCCTCACTTTCTATGGCCTGTTCATCCTCTTCTCCATGCTCTCGTTCTTTCCATTCAATCAACATTTTTCTTGATTTCCTGCATCCACATGGTCATTAACCCTTGATTAGATCTTTGGTAGGCTTCAAATTTCATTCAATTTGGTTAAAATCTCGAATTTTTAGGCGGAATTTTAGGTTCGGCCATTGGCGCGGCTGTTTTGTGAACAGTCGTGCCACGTGGCGTGAGCCCTTTGCATAAAAGAGCCCATTGGCGCGGGTCCGTGCCCGATACCCGCGCCAATGAGCGCAGCCCTAAAATTTCAAAGAGTGGCCATAGAGGGCTGATACATAAGGGAAAACTATTAAAAAATGGATTGAAATGAAGTACAGGGAAGCGCCTCTTACCTGTAGCAGACGAGAATCTGAATGGTCAACCGGATCTGTCGCAATCGCCGTCAGAATTTTCCACTCCAAATGGACCACTGCTGCTTTTTACCAAGGTAAATAGTAAATGTAATTTTATTTTTACCATTTTGGCATATTTATAACTTTTTTGACATAAGATGAGTTTTAAAAGTTATTTTTATCAAATATTTTAATATGTTATGTCGAAAATGGGTTTTACGCTTGCTTGGTATGTGCAGCAGCAGGTTTTTGCGACTTTAACGATGGAAACGAGTTGTATTTTATACTTTTTCGGACTCGGTAAATACACGAAAAAGTCACTTTGGAGTCATCTTTTAGCTCTTTTCTGACTCTCTAAACATGAAAAGATTGCCGAGGCCCTTGTCGTTTCGATCTCGTTAAAATGGACACGAATCGACATTCACCCGGTATAAGTTTAACCCTTTTTCGGGCCGGGATGGATTGATTACGAAAAAGGAATACCCTAGCCTATCGCGACTAGGAGGTTTTCTCGGATATTGTTTTCTACCTTTTCGGATCTGAGGAACTATTTACGAAAAGGGACCCGTGGAGTTTACTTTTCTGCTGTCTTTTCAAACTCTCTAAACATGAAAAGACGCCGAGTTCTCCCTTTGTCAGACTCGTTAAACCCTGATGACATCGGATCCAGTCGAAATGACGTTCTCTGAGTTCCTCCTTCCTAGGACTCATTAAATGCACTAGGATGGATTCGCCCGAAGGGCGGACTTATATTACAAGCATATGCTATCCCCTTCAAGCTTGTTATCAAAAATAATTGGGGTACTCGCCAGAAATGGTGGGGGAAAAATGGAACCATCATCGTTGTCGTCGGCAGTATGTCACTCTTGAACATGGCACTTGTCTGCATTCGTGTCGGGTTGGGGACATCTCATCTCGTTTCTTCACTTTGCTTCCGTGGGTTTGGATAATCCCTTTTGACCTCTCATCTTCTCATTGCCTCGTCACCATGACCTCTGATCCGTTGATGTCAAATACTGCCAAGTCCACTGTCGTGTCGTTTATATGTTCAAGAGAAGTTGGCCTCTGCGAATATCAACCTTCCTCTGATTCTCATACGATCCTGATTCACAACAAAAACATCATGTTCCTCTGTCTCATGTCGATCATGTGGGAAACATTATGGCCCACCTTCGATCAAGGTCACTTCCTGTCGACTTTAGCTCATTATCCAGGAAGTTGATCTAGAGACTCCTTTATGGTACCTTGGAGCCTGCATGCCTCAATGGCAGGTTCATCGCATTCGATGTGGGGTTTTCATCATTGGCCTCCGATCGAGTGATTCTACAGGTGTTCGACGCCAACTCATTGATTCACACGCTGTAGATTGTACCTGTAGTACCTTTAGGGCCATTGTCATTATTGGTGGTTCCTCTCGCGTCTATTAACAGCTCTCATCATTGGCTGGTAATCAGACGATTTTCTTGCATGTTCGACTTCAGCTCACATATTCGCATGCTTGAACTTGTACTTTGTTTGGGTCGAGATGGAGCACAAGATCCTAGATTGTGTCTGTTGTAATCTAGGCTGCGATTGTGGATTATTATCATTATGTACATGACTCACTGATTGGATGGCTGCGACCATACCTGAGTCTATTTATTTGATCCTCGCTGGATGGTTGCGCCCATACCCTGGATCCGGATTATAGTGTACTCTGTTTTGGATGGCTGTGCCCATACCGCATATACATCATGTACTTGAGATATCAGTTGTATTTTTCTGCACAGGTTTTCCGACGGCGGGGCTTCAGTTGAACATGTTCTCGTAAAGCATTTCACCCCTCTCTCTCGGGCCTCATACTTTAGGGGGCATCTGTTACACAGTAATTTGTCACCGTCCCTACCATTCCCCGTCCCGCACAATGGAGGACCCATTTTGTGACCTATGAACATTATCATGCCTTGAAATCATCATCAATGCATTCCTCTAAGCATGAGCTTCAATTGCCCTAAAGACATCTCCTTGCAAAAAATCATGAAAACATCTCCTTTTGCATTGGCACGGGAAGACAGTTCATCACTCGCGCCAATGGGGAAAATCATACAAAGAGGCCGTGCCAACTAGCGCTCTGTCCCAGAGCAGTAGTCGTGCCAGCCAATTTAAGGAGTGCTTTTTTAATAAAGATGGCGGAAGTTGTGTTTCAACAAACTCAGAAACCATTGCCTATCTTGAGTTGGGAGGTTTGGCTGCGGGAGTTCCATGGAAGGGAAGTGGTTTGCCACCTCCCATGGAACCTTCCTTGATGATAGGGCCAATCCCAAAATAATATGGATCCCAACTCCCTCCTTCCCCATCTATAAAAGCTTGCCTATTACCATTGCAAGCTAGTCTTGAAGTGCCTAAGCTTTGAATCTCCAAATTCCCAAGAGCCTTTGTGCTGTAAGAGCCCTCTTTCTTCCCTTAAGGCCGACTCAAGTAAGGAGACTATCGTCGAGAGACTCTAGAGAGGTTTGCCCTTCCCCTGGCGAGCTTTGCAAGACGTGAACGACTGGGGACCCTTCTGAAGGAGACCGCGGCGTCAGAACATTGGTTGTACTCTCTTTCGATTGTTATTTAATGAATGATTACGGTTATGGTTCCACTCTGTTTTCACTTATGTTAGTATGAGTTATATCCTTTCTGATTGATATATAGTTGCGTATTCTAGATTTTATGCTTGTATTCGTGTTGTTTCTTGCATGTGGAGGTGTCCATCCATGGAGATCGTGGGGGATCATGATCTGCCGAGGCTGAGGAATGGGAACGCTCTCTTCTATGGATCATAGCATTGGATTCCAGGTAGGCCTCCATCTTTGGTCTTTTATTCGTAACTAGGAACTTGTGCTGTAACATTTGATGATTGTTGTTAGACCCCTGCTGGGCTAGTAGGGATCACCTCTGTCCGCAGAGGGGATTTACCTCCTCAACAATTTCACATTCTAATTTCTCATTGTGCTTCTCCTTTTCTGTAAGCTAATTCTTTAGAGTATCTATGGCAATTTTGTTTCTTCCAAATGTATTTTTAGCTGATTAATTTCTTCAAGAAAATCATTTTCTTATAGTGCATCCATAAAGGTATCTTTAACCTCACTAGAGTATTTTTCAAAAGCCATGAGTAGTCTAACATCTTGATCATATTCTCCTTCTTCACTATTTGATAGCCCATCACTATCTTCATGAGTATAATAACTTTTTCTATTGATAAACCGATTCTTATTTCCTTTTGCCACTTCCTTTCCTTTTTCATGTTTTTCTTTATGGGAACACTTAGCAGCATAATTATCAACTCTTCTACAAGAAAAAAATTTAAAATGAAGCTTACCTCTGAACCTTCCAGTGCCAAGTTGTAGCTTCTTTCCAAAATTTATCTCTTCTTCTTCTGAAACATACCCTGATCCTTCTTGTTCTTCTACTTATTTTAATTTTGTAGAAGCTCTAAAGACAGCTTCTTTGACTTCAGATGGGCCTCCTTTTCTCATTTCACAAGCAGTCAAAATACCATGAAGTTGAACAAGTAAGAGTTAGTAGATCCTTCTTCTCTTCAATAGCAGACACTTTTGACTCGAATTTGGGAGTTAGAGATCTTAAAACCTTTTCTACCACAGTAATGTCAGTTATGGTTTCACCCAAATTTCTCATATGATTTACAATATCATCTAGATGTAAAAATAAACTGGCTATGGTTTCGTCATTATGTATCCTGAGATTTTCATATTGAATTCTGAGAGTTTGGAGTTTAGCACTTTTTACCTTGGTATCACCTTCATAGCTTAGAATGATTTTGTCCCATATCTCCTTTGCTATATTCAACTGCATGACTTTGAAAATTTCTGATTTAGTCAGACTTCCCAATAATGCATTGACCACCTTTGCATTGGTTTCCTATTTCTTTCTTTCTGTTTCATCTGTTGTAACTAATGCTGGATATTGATAACCTCCTTCAACTATAACATATACATCTACTCCAAGAGACTGAATATAGGATCTTGTCCTTGTCTTCCAAAATATTAAATTATTTCCGTTGAAGAGAGGATGCCTAATAGAAGTTGTCCCATATTTATTGCTCATCTTAGTTGATCTTCCTTCTAGCGATTAAGCTTCTTCAAAAGGACCTGATTGATACCAATTGTTAGGAAAAATACTTGGGGGGGGGGTGAATCAGTATTTAGAGCTTACTGAAATATTTTACTTTTTCTTTGTTGAATTCCATACGCGGATTTTATGAACCCAACTCACGTATACACACGCATATACCAAAAGAAACTAGAGTATACTGATATAATTTTATTGTTTTAGAAACACTTTTCAGAAACAATCTTTAACTCAGTTTATCAGTCATGTGTCTGTTAGATAATCAAAAAATATGTGCAGTAACAGTAGAATAAAACATCACACAATAGAAACACATATGAACACCAATATTTAAGGTGGAAACCCAATTTGAGAGAAAACCACCACTGTTGTCATCTCTGTCTTCAATATTTATTATATGGAAAACTGATTACAATTTTAAACTAATTCATACTCATATCAGTATGTAGGCATATACCTGCAAAAGGTTGCAACCTTCTCTCATTTTCTAGCTACTACTAGAAGGGAGCTACAACCCCCTGAACTTATTTACCAGCCACTATTGGAAGGGAGCTTCAACCTCCTGATCAGAACACCAGCTTCTACTGGCAGGAAGCTTCTACTTCCCTCAAAATCACTGCAGACCATGTTTCATCAATTTTCATACTGGATCCCATAGATTCAAATCAAATCATTAGAAAGACCATCAATAATAAAATTAACCCAAAATTCAATCAATACAGTGAGAACACTGTAACCAAAACACAGAAATATACCAAACTTAAAAATAAGTATGCAGAATCAAACTCAACCCTGAAAATTCATCATCTTAAAATGTGTAGGCTACTTCACTTCACTGAACTGCGTGTATACGCGCTTTCATTCACACCAACCTATGTATAGATATTTGAATACTTTTTTTTAGAATATGATCTATCTCAGATCCAGATCTGAGGCTTTCAATCAGACATCTTTTTAGAAATACAGAATATTTAAACAATTACTCATCATTAACCATGTTTACTCACATATTGATCAGATTTGGACATATTCAACTTAGTATCATGTACAGAAATTAAGCAACCCAGATATGCATGAAGATTTCATTGACATACAGCAGACAAATAGCAGGAATAACAGAAACAAAAAAAAAAAAAAAAACAAAAACAAAAAACCTCTACAATAAGCTTCAGAAACCCCTAAATTCCATACGCGCCTTTTCTGAATAAAACCCGCATATATGCATGGTTTTACTGAGACAAACTAGCGTATAGATCTCTAAATATTAATTCAGCAGAATTTTTTCAGATCTATAGAATTGACGCAGATTCTTCACTCCACTTCAGCAAACATGCGCCAGGTCTCAGATCTAATCATCTCTTCAATGGATCATGCAAGAATATAGTCATTTCAGATCTGGAGATCTTGATCCATCAATCTATCCAAGGGTGCATCATAACTTCATATTTATCAATAAAATAGAGTTCATCCTATGCAGATATACTTCAGAGAGAAATATTAGTGATAGTCCTTACACATGCACCACTTTGCACTATGATCTTCTTCTCCTTATATAGATTTAGCCTTTACCAATACCATGAGTCAAAACCACACAACTTCTGATGGTATTCTTGGAAGGAATCAATACAATGCTCAATACTGTGGGCTAATACCATGGTAATGACCCTTGGTATCATAATTTTAGGGAGCAAAAGGCATACACGACCTGGATCATTCTTATCCGCGTATATAAGCAACTTCGCTTCATAAAAAACTACGTATATACTAATGTTGAATGTATACATGGGTTGCCTTCATAAAAGTAGTGTATACATTTCATCCATACGTGGGTTTCCTTCATCAAACCTACATATACATTGATAAATATTTCTTGTTTCATTTTTCTGGCACTTATTGGAATTCCTTTCTCTGTCACATCTGAACTGACCTATAGAAACATCATTTTCACATCTTTAACAAATAGGTTGCTATCAAGTAGGTTTCCATCAAGGACAACTTCATCAAGTAGGTTGCCATTAAGGACAACATATTTCATCATATTTCCAACACTAAAAGAACAGATCAAAAATCTTGAATATGCTAAGAAAATTTCTCAAATAAATGCTAAGAATGAAGAACAAAAAGCCAACGGATTGAATGAACAACTGGAAAATTTGGAAAAATAACTAACTTTGAAGGAAAAAATGGCGCATGTCAAGAAGTAGTTATGGTCCAATATCATTGAAGCAGTCAATGATATTTGGCCATGCATACAAATGATATATGAGCAGAAAGAATTAGTGAAATTAGCAAGAGAAGCAATCCAAAAGACAAAAGAAGAGCTTGGAAAGAAGCCTGAAGAAGCTCTATAAATCATCAAGTTTCTTAATTCAAAAAATAGACAAGAGCTGGAAGAAATTGGAATTAATGATAGAATAGAGACCATCCTAGAAGTTAGGAAGGTAATCTCTAAGAAGAATTTGATGACACAGTTAGAGGAGAAGTGCCAGAACATGGAGATTGTAATAACAAGGTTCATGATTAAGTTTGATGTTCTAAGGAAAAAAGGCCTTCCCAATCCTCTAGTGATTAATGATAGATTAATGAAGCAGGATGATTATGACAAAAAGATAAGATATTTTTCCAAAGAGCAGGTAAACAATTCAGCCTTGCAAGGAATCCCAATAGGGAAGGTGTTCTACAAACATGTTGAGAATTTGTTTTACTTACAGCATGAAGTAAAACACTTATTTGTGAAAAAACCAACATTCTCAAAGTATACTAAAGTTGATGAAAAATTCATAAGGATGATGAAGATAAAACTACCAGAGTCGGAATTCTGGGAAAAACTGACTCGTCTACTATAAATTCAAAAAGGAGTAAGCATAGAGCAGTGAAAGTAAAAAACAGAGTTTTTGTTTTTACATCAGCATTTACATTTTTGCAAATGAAATAATATCAGTGAAAGAGTATCAGGATAAAGAGAATCATATGAAAGTGTATCAGTTGAAAGGTAAAAGTAAAAATCAGAGCAAAAATGAATTTGCCAGCATGAAAGACACCTCGTTGTCCAGTTGCAGTCTTCATTGAACAACAAAGAGATAAATTAGTGACTAAATCAAGACAACAAACCATTTATTTCAATAAAAAAGGAGACAACTAGCATTTGTTAGAAAGTTGTCACTATATTCTTGCATGAATATATTCCTTTTCCATGAATAATTCCTAAGTTTATTCTACGATATTTTGTATAAGTTTTTGTATAAATACTTCTCATTTGGAAGTATTGAGTGACGATGAAATGCTGAACATTTTTGTAGTTGTACTATTCTGAACCAAAGGGTTTTTGGTACCAATTTTAAGTCAGCAGATTGGATTAAGGAAATAAATCATCACATTACAGGATTCATGTGTTGGGCTCCTACGATGAAGTATTTTCACTTGTTACTTTGTAAATTTCTTATGTTTTCCATCAATACTTGAATGTGTTATAAATATAAACGATAAATCGGGAATTGTTATTTCAGAATATGTTAAAAGCACTATGTTTTGACTAAATATCATATATATTTTTTCCACTGATATCTAGATTAGGGAACCCTTAATTTCTCCCTGGTTTCGATTGAACTCTACCTTTTCACTCAAAATCCGGATTTAAAAACCCTTAATTTCTCTTTATCCCAATCAAAACCATTTTCACCATCAACCTTGAAGATCTGAAGTGACTCAGCTATCTTTCCCTATAAACATTTCCCTTTAGAACTTAATCCTGATCTGACTACTTGACAAATTGACTCCATTTTCCCAATGGGATACAGACTTATAGCTATCTATATAAGTTATTTCACCACCAAATCAAATCAAATCAAAACCCAAAACCAATTTTCCCTACATAACTAACATAAAATCAAATACAATCAACAAATATAAATCATATAGAGAGAGCCCTCTCTAAGCATTAGGAAGGCTAGACCCTAAGGCTTAAAAGTAGGTTTGTGGTTACCTCTAATATTCTTTAAACACAAAAATAAAAAATCTCACAACTATTTAAGAATTATTGGAGTGATAACACATCCCACATATAGTGAATATAATGTCATCACCATAAGGGCTCCAAAATAAAAATGGACTAAGTGTCATATAACATGTGGGATGGTGACAATAGTCCCTCAAGTGAGACCAATGTTGTTCTACTTCTAGATGTCTCAAGTCATGGTATGATAATTGGCCATCCAACCACTTTCTTGTTGCCATAAGCTTCTCAAAAGCTTGAAAATAGTGAAGGAAATTAGGTGTTAACTGAATATGATCCAAGCAAAAAAAATCTTTCCCAAAGTCCTCTATAAAGTGGCCAATCCCAACATTGAATGTAGTCCCAAAAGGACCATGAAATCCAAAGAGAAACTTGCTCTCTTGTGGAGAAATGTACTGCAAATGTATGGCAAAGGAATGATCATACATGGTTATTTGATCAATAAGCATCAAGACACAATCCTTACCATACATTGTAGGAAAGTTGATGAAGAGGTCCATAGATGAGCCTTCCCATCTCTCCATAAAAAGGGATAGTGGCTGAAACAACCTTGCAATGTGGTTTCTTTCCTCCTCATTCATCAAGAAAGATACATACTTCCTGATATGTTGGAGCACATCTTCTTTGATATCCTCCCAATAGAATCCCTCCAGATGGTGTGATAAGACTCAATGAAATATACATGTCCTGAAAAGAGTTCCTCATATGCTGCATGCAGAATATCCTTTTTGAGCTTGGAGTCTCTAGTCAAGTAAATCTGATCATGGAAATAAATGAATCCATCAATCACTCTATATCTCCCATATATCACTTGTCCATCAAGAACCTTACATGTGAAGAGGTTCTTTGAATATTCCACCAATAGTTGGGACTCCCAATATGGATCTATGCTCCCCAACAATGACAGCGTTGTTAAATTCTGGAATGAAGCACCTGTCACATTATAACTCTCCTCTTTGACATGCTCAATGCCAAAGCCACATGTTGAAGTACTGCTACCCCACTTTTATTGCCTCCCTTGCAGCTGATCTTGCCCAAGACAAGATTTAAGTACATGGAGGTCAACCTCCTCTTAGAAGGTATTTCCCATCCAAAACTTCCATAGTTTGGCCAATGCATGCAAGAGTGTCAATAACCTCTTGTCATATTCAGAAATATCCCTCATGTGTGGAAGTATCATTTGTTTCCCCAAGAATATGGAGTAGCCCTTTGACACCATGCTTGTGCCATCACAGATTCTTGAATCATCATCTTTCAGCACAAATAACTGAGTGAGAGATTGCAATGTCCATATTAAAAAATTTCTCATCCCTCCTTTGAACCCATCAAAGGTTCTCTGTGATGTGCTAGCTCCTCCCACAGCTCCTTCCTTAGCAAAGTCTATAAATGATGCACCATGTTGAGAGAACTCTTTGATCATCTTCTAGTTAGGGGGTCTCCCTAGTGGAATGCCTCCATGTAATGAAACATCAAGGCCTAGAGCAGGCTACATATGTGAATGGATTGATTTGTCCCTGCTCTCACTACGCAAATCATCCTCCTGCTTCTATGCATAAACCTCCTGAAATGTATGGGTGTGTATGTTCCCAATCACTTTGTGTTGGACATCCTTCTCATCTTCTCCTACCTTCTGCAAGATCTCACAGTCTAAGGTGTCTCTCTCCAATGCAATCAACCCATGCACACCTAATGTTATATTGGTGTCAAGAGTCTTGACCACAAAGAAGTTGTCTATAAAGGTGTAGGTCCTCAAAACTTTATTCAATGCTAGAACATGATTCTTCCACTGCTTAGTCTCATTGCCTATCAATATAGACACATGTTTCTCCTTATCTTCATATGTGAAATCCTTTGGAACTTCTTGTAAAGACACAAGAGCTCCTCTAGTTGAATTAATGGCTTCATCTCCATCTCTAAATGGCGGTGGATCTCCTCCTACTTTTACAACACTGATATCTCCCTCTAATTCTTCCTTTTCTTCCTCCTCATCATTGGAGAATGCCTCATCATCATTAATATATCCTTTGTCTTGATCTCCTCTTGAAGGAGGAATCTTCATGTCTTCCTCTTGAGAATAAAATTCTTTCTGAAGTGGGGCTTTTTCCATTGGAAAAACATTTTTCACATCTCTAACCCCTTCAAAAATATTCTGAAATGGAGTTGGTTTCATGGATCCTTCCAAATCATGCAAAGTTTTTGATTTCCTGGATTTGGCTAGCTCATCCAAGCAAGTTTCAGAATGTTTTTGATCAAATATTTTCACTAACCTCCCAGTGAACTTTGCATAAGTAGATATATTTGCACAATTTAATGAATAATATTCATAAAACCACCAAGAATAAGCCTTTCCTTCAAGATGCAGTGCTGTTACTCTAATGGCCTCCTCTTCTGAAACTTGATGCAGATGAAAATATGTGTCTAGCTTCTTTACCCAAACCTTAGCTATGCACTTGGGTGACCCATCAAAAGTATGTAGAAAGAATATACCCAAATTTTTTTGTATGCAACCTCTTCTTATATTGTGGTTACTAGGTCTTCTACTTTCTTTGATTTGACAAAACCCTTGGAAGTTTAGATGCTCCTTGAATCTTATAGACTGAGATTCATATTCTTGGAGATAGTCACCAAGAGTCTCCTCCTTTGGTGCATCTCTCTCATCTTCTTCTCTTGCTAAGAATGTAGGCATGGTACCACATTGTAGATCTGATGGTGAAGCTGAATGCTCACACCCATAATCTGAAGAACTGGAGCTTTCTTTAGGTACAAGCCCTCTTGGAGAATCTCTATATCTCTCCATCATCATCTCTTTGATGTCTCTATTAATGCCCTGCATATTTTGAAGAAGAAGTCTTGAGAAATCCTTTCCCACTGATAATGTATTCTTGCCTCCATGTCTTCTTCAAATCTTCTCCTTTATATGAGAAGCCTCTTTAGATGGCATAATAGCTGAAGTACACAGGCTGAGCCAAGATTATTCTCTGATACCACTATAATATACCAAAATTGGGAGAGTAGAAATATAGCCCATAAAACTTGAATTATGCAGAAATATAAATAGATAAAAACATGAGACAACCATAGATCCATTCCATTATGATTATAATAGCAAAATAGGTGCAAATACTTGAGGAAAATATCACTCAATTTGGGCAAACAAGCCTCCCATGAAAGAATACACCTAAATATGAAATGTTGCTAATACACGAAATGTCGGAATGCTATAACTGCGTTGTCTATGAGAGAGTAACAGCTGAAATATATAAATATATATTTCTGCTGATACAATGCTCCAAAAGTGCTAATACTATATATCTATGCTCCAAAACAGATTTCCAAGACAACCCAGAAAAGGTTTCCGGAAATACACACTATAAAAAAATAGAAGATTTGGCCCTAGGGCTGAATTGTTACACCATTTTTTGGTCATCTAACCTATTATCATTAGATGGACCCAAGTACACCATGTAAGACCAATTTTACCCTCAGTAAAATTGCTTTCACTATGTTAAATAACTTGATAAACCACATTTATTAGGTTGTTTATGGTCTAAACAGGAAACCCCAAAAGGAAATATTAAACAAACCTATTTTGTTTAATTTTCCTCATGGAATAATTAATTAAACCATAATTTAATTATTATTCCCAGTCATGTTTAACCCAAAATCAAAGAAATTAATTAGATAAGCCTTTATTTATCTTATTTAGATAATATTCCTTGTTAAATATGACCAAATCGCCCACAAATAATTAAATAAATCATTATTTATTTAATTATCTTTCAACCACTTCCTTAAATAATTAAATAAATCATTATTTATTTGATTATCTTCTAACCGCTTCCTTAAAAAGATAAATAAATCATTTATTTATTTATTTTTGACAAATTAAGGGATTTGACCCAAGTCAAATACCTTTTCCCTCCAACAAATATAATAAAATATTCCATAAAAAGTGGATCTAGATCTGGTTAACCCATGCCGCAACTGAGACGGCAACTTTTCTGAAAATCTGCTGCCGAGACAACCGGAACGGGGGGGTCGCACTTTTTGGCCCATAACCTGCGACCTGGACCTCCAAGTCGCACTTTTCTACCCCTTTTCTGCGACCTGCACTGAAAACAGGTCAGAACCTGCGACCTGCCAATTTTTCAGTGATTTTTCTACAATTTTTCTGGGTTTTGCTGAAGCTTCTGTCAGGGTTTTCCAGCCTCTGTCGCAACCCGCCTTGACCTAGTTCTGATCTATTTTTACTCATCTAAGTGGGAACCTAGCCCCCTATGGCTTTATTACCCTCCACTTTTTGTGGAAGAGTTTTAGCTGTTTCAGCCGTCTGTTTTTCAGAGTTTCAGCCTTCCTTCTTTCATATCTAGAACCTCCTCCTCAGATCCCTTTAAATCAGCCCTCCTTCCTTTCAAATCACCTCTTGTCGTTTTGTTTGGACCTCTCTTCAGGACCTCCTCCCTGTCCTTTCCGCTTTTTGCTGATTTCTTCCCTTTTTCCAGCCACCTTGCCTCTGTCTCTTGGCTGTGATCTGCACCTCTTTTCAGCAGCTTTATCCTTTAGATCCCTGTCCCTTCCGACCCTTGATCTATTGGCCTCTTTTTAAGTGTGTTTTGCCTAGATTTTTTCCCTTTTTTAGATTAATTTTGAGTGGCCCACCTTCTTGGGTTGAAGCAATGCATTAGTAGCTGTTAATTTTCTGTTATTTCAGCATTATATACTGTTCTCTGCAGATTTATTTTCAGTTACGCAGCACACATTTTCTTGCTCTCAAAACAGAAAGGGTTTAAAAATTAAAATTAACGCACGCCACACACTGACCCTAAGTGAAGAAGTGCCTGGTTAACACCGCCTGGAAAAGACTCTAAAATCAATTGTCACTGCACATTTTCTGCCCTTGACCTCACTTGATTCTGTCTCTGTTTTCCCTTGTCGGTTTCCTTCTTCCCGTCATCATTGCGCCCCCAAGGCGCCTTTCCCGGAGACTTCTTGGCCTTCACCCTCAGTTTCCGGTTGATCGACCTGCTCTGTCCCACCGTCGTCGAGCCAGTCCTCCTCCGAGTCCGCACTCCGACTCCTCTTCTAATTCATTGGGTTTTCCCTCTCCTCCTGGTTCTCCCCCTGTCACCTTCACTATGTCTGGTCCAGGGCCTAACGTTAGCGGTGCTCCAGGCCCTAATGCCGGAACCACTACTAGCGGAACCGCCACAGGAACTACCTCGGCCATACCCTTGCTGCCGTACATTGCAGGCCTCAGCCTCCCCGATTTCAATTAGTTGATCAATGACCCTATCCGCCACGATGTTGGTTGGCCTGCTATGCCAACCAAGCTCCCCTCCGACATCCCTAAGTTTGAAGGCCTTGCTAGAGAAGATCCAACCAATCATGTCCAATCTTTCCACATGTGGTGCTCCTCCAATTCCATCACCGATGACTCCATTCATCTTCATTTTTTCCAATGCACGCTTACCGGCGAAGCTTCTAAATGGTATGTTGAATAAGCCACCTCTTCCCATACCACCTTCGCGACCCTTGCCCAAGCCTTTTTATCTTATTTCCAGCTCCCTCTCTGATACGATACTGGCACGGAGCTCTTGACTTCATTCAAGCAAACCTCTTCGACCCGCCTTTCCGCCCATGTTCAGGAATGGCGACGAAGACGAAGCTTATGTCGAGCCCCCCCCTTCGAAGATCGGGTTTACATGGACTGGTTCCTTCGCACCCTCTTAGCTCCTATCGGCAAAGATGTCGCCTCTCACTTTCCTCAAACCGAAGAAGTCGCCCTCCAAATAGCCTTGAAATATGACCTGATCTACGCTCAATCTGGTTATGTTTATACCGTTCTTCCTGACCTCCCCAGGCCCGGCGGCGCTAACGCCCCGGGGGCATCTCATTCCACCGACGGTATCGTTGGAGCCCTTTCCCATCCGTATGCTCAACCTCCTATGGGCTATGGTCTCCCTCAGGGAGGGGCCAGCACCTCTAGCACTCTTCCCCCTCCCGGTAGCATGTATCCAGGATACGGCATGCCTCCTCCTTTTTCCCAACCTCTTGCTTACCTCAATGTTTCCCAACCTAATCATTACCTTTATCCGCAGCCTGGTGCGTCAGCTCCTCCAGCATATGCGCTTCCATCTCCCTTGCCTCCTCCAAACCAGCAACAACACTTACAGCCCCCTCCAGGGCAAGTATTTGCACAGCAGGGCGCGACTAATCCTCCTTCTTCTCAAAGAAGGCGGAGAGGCAATCAAAACAAATATGCCCCTGGTACCCGTGGACCCAATTCTGGTGTGGACCCTAACACTGCCAACCAGCAACAGGGCACTCAGCCCAAGCTGGACAGGCCGCTTCACACAAACAAGCCTTGTTCGTGTTGCGGTGTTTATGGTCATTACACCCATGATTGTCCCCTCTTACCCCAGATGCGGCAGATGTGGGAGTCTCAAGCTACATTGCGTGGACAACACGCCTCCCCTCATGTTCCTCCTAATGTGGCCACTACCCAACCGGCTGTGTTTACTGACCCTTTCCCTCAGCAAGGATTCGTGGCTACCCAACCGCCTGACAGCCAGGTCGCCACTCCCCCTTCCCTTTCTGGTTCCTCTGATTACCAGATCCTTATGATGCACTCCGATCCTTCCCCAACCATCGACCTTCACCTTCAAACTCGGTCTCGCCAGTACCCCAAGCCTCCTGCTCAGTCTGCCCCCGAGCCTCCTTCTTCAGGTTCTACAGAGCCTCTTTCGACATCTAGTGGCCCCTTACATATCCCTCAACCCAAATTTGAGGTTCATACCAAGATTCCTAAGGGACCCCTACGTCGAAACGCTGCTTCCGGTCGAGCTGCTCATTCGTATAGTATAGTAGATGATTTGGCGCAATCTCCTGCTACCATTTCCACACTGGAACTCCTCCAGTCATGCCCTTCCCAAAAGAAGGCTCTACTATCTGCCGTGGGCGCTGTAGATCCTGCTGATGACCAAATGATCGTTTTCGACGCCACTCAATCGGACCATCCCCCTCTTCCTGCTTCCGTCGCCTTCCAAATCCCAGTCAAAATCCGGAACACCAACGTTTCACGGTGCATAATTGATGAGGGGGCATCCACCTGTGTGATGTCCGCTTCGGTTTGGAAGCAACTCGGATCCCCTGAGCTGGCCCCTTCCACGATCACCCTTCGAGCGTGGGACGGCCACGCCTCCCAGCCCATTGGCCTTTTCCGTAATTGTCCTATCACCCTCGCCGGTAAGACTGTTTGCGTTGACGTCGAAGTCATAGACGCCCCGCTAGACTATAACATTCTATTGGGTCGAAGCTACACCTATGCTATGTCTGCTGTCCCATCCACGGTTTTTCGCAAGATGTATTTCCCCCATAATGGAAAGATAGTCACCATTGACCAGTTGACATATCATGAGCCAAAATCTCAGACCTCACCTGAGATGACCATCTCTTTTGTAGCCAATAAGCAAACCGTCGATTCCTTGACCAGTGTCTCCCCTGGCGTTTACAAAGATTCCTCCCTACTTGGAACTTTTCCTAATCTCCCTCCTCCTCCCATCACTGATCCCAGCTTATCGAATGTTTGCATGATGCAATCATCTCAGGCTGCCCATAAGCAGCCTACCTGGGCTAGTCAGCAACCTCCCCCTCGCCCTCCGCAACCCACTCCTAGCCATTCATCTCAGCCAGTCGTACCTCCTCCTTCTGGCCCTCCCCCTACAGCTGGTATCCCTGAACCCCTTTATCCTCCTGGATCGGTTCCTCTTGGCCTTAACCATCTCGGAGCCGTCCCTCCTGGTCATTACCCTGCTGGGAAGATCCCTTTCCTGGCTCCCCCTCCCGGAGTATATTCTGTCCCCATCATGGCCACCCTCTCTCTCCCTAACCTGACCTTGGGCATACCGGTTTGGTACCTTGATCCCCCAACCACCACCCCTCCTGGTCACCCCAAACCATACATGGCTTTGACACCGGTTCAACCGGTCCCCCTCACTTCCTCCGGTGCCACTGTGCCCCTAGCACCTCCACAGGACCCTTCTCCTGTCGTGACGGCTCCCAGGAAGAAAGGCAAAGCCTGCAAGGAGGCACCCAAAGACAAGACCACCACGACTGACCCGACCCCTCCTCCCCCCGCAAAGCCTTGTGCCTTGTGTGATGTCACCGGTCATGCCACCCATGCTTGTCCCGAGTTGCCCCGTATTCAACCCATGGTTAAAGTCGCGTTCCCCGAGTCTACGGTTCCTGAAGCCTCCATTCCTTCTTCGTCCGTACCCAAGAACCCCAAGACTCTCCGCACCAACAAACCCTGTGCTTTGTGCGGCGTTCATGGCCATTACTCCCACCATTGTCCTCACCTGACGCATTACCACGCCTCTTTAGAGGTGGTCCGAGACTATGAGGTTGAACACAATCAATCCGCCTCTCCCATCCTCGCGCGGTATGCTTCAGGTCCGCCTAAGGATCCCCCCACTCCCATCGACATTCCCCCCCCTGATGTTCAGATGACGGAGTCTACTATAACCATTATTTACCTATCCTCCTCTGCGAGACACTTGGAGCCTAGCCCCCCTGCATCCTCCCCTGTTGTGTCACCTGACCGCCTCTTTTCTACCCACACACGAGATCACTCCACCCGTGTCTCTGTTGACCTCCGCAGCCCGAGTCCTCACCATACTTCCGATAGCCCTCATATACCACCCTCTAGTTTGTATATGAGTCATAGTCATCCTGCTCCTTGCACTCCCTCCCGCAATTGCCGCCCGATATCTTCTGTGCACTCACGCTGCCGTCATTGCCTCTCCTCCCCTCATTTTTTGTCTTGTAACACCATTCCGCAGGACCCCCCGTCCACACCCTTTATCGGTTACGCCGATGGTGCAAGTCGTTACTCCCGGAATCTAGCCTCGGCAGGTTGGGCCATCTTCACCCCCTTGCATGCCCTTGTTCTTTCTAATGGGGTCTGCATTGGTTTTGCCACCAACAATCAGGCCGAATATGATGCAGTGCATGGTCTCTTAGCCGATGCCCTCTTCCATCACATCCTCCATCTGCACGTTCGTTTGGATTCCCTACTTCTTGTCATGCAACTAAATGGTGTTTATCGTGTGCGTAACCCTGTGTTGTTTAGATGCTATTTACGAGTGAAACTCTTGATACGTGCATTTGAAACCATAAATTTCAACCATGTACCTTGAGAACAGAATCACTATGTAGATAGTATTGCAAACCATGTTCTAGATTGGCATTTATCACACGCATTTCATACAAGACAATAACATTAATGATCATTAAAAATGATGCATATCCATAATATGTGCCATAAAAACATGTGTGTAGAGTCCATCTACTCTGATACATATGACATGCCCATAGCATGTTACAAAAAACTCAAAACTGGGGGCAACACCTGCCCCTACATACACACTAGGGGGCACCACATGCCCCACACCTAATCACTATCTGGCAGATCCCGAGCCAATGGCTCTGCCCCTGCAGCCTGTAGATCACGTATCCCCTGACCGGCCATCGCCATGCGCCGCATGACCCCTCGCCATTCCGAGGGTAGACCAATACATGGCTCTATGTACTGGTCGTCTAAGTCCTGCCACCCACGCTCTGATACTCCGGTCAGCAACCTTTCGCATCTACGGCGGATGTCCTCTAGAAGGGCGGCTGCATCCTCATTTTGTGCTGCTCTCGACCCACTCGGACCTGCAGCTCCAGATGCTGCCGGTCGTCCCATATATCCGGCCGGTTTTACCGGCGCTATATCTGCATACCAAAAGTACATGAATCAGTACCCTAGCTACTATTCAAAAAACTATAACATGCCCATACAAGAATAGCAATTTGTCACTTACCATCGGGCCCCCAGACTTGACCAGGTGGAAGTGGCAGGTCCAGATCTCCACAATAACTCATCCCACTATAGGGATAGTCGTCTATGTATAACGGCATCTGATCCCAATGGGCAAAGAACTCAGGTCGAAACACTCGCCCGACCGCCCCTCCTCCTCCTCTGCACAGTAGCCGCCCCCACCGGTGCATCCTGGGCTCTCTCGGGCCCCCATCTGGAAGTTGTACCCCATACGAGCAATCGTGGTTCACTTGCCGCTTGTAGAGTGACAACTGTCGTTTTAACGACACCAGCATCATTTGGGCCCACCCATAGTAGGTCCCACTCAACACACTCTCTACCAGCATCATCTGCCCCCCGGTGATGTGATGGAACGCCTGGTTGCCCAGGATACGCAGCACAGCTGCGGCCACTGCACGAGTTTCTAGCCTCTCTAGATCCCCGATCGGTATCCGAGTCCCCTTGACTTGGAGACCCGGTCGACAATGTCGTTCCACAAACTCCATGATATGCCGCCCCCGCGGTAATACTGGCTGCGTGTTTCCTACCATCCCCAGTGGTGGGAGACCCGTCAGGAAATATACATCCTGGACCGTCAGTTCGATCCTGTGCCCCTGCACTACAAATACCTCATGCTCTGGATCCCAATAACTGATAATCCGGGCCAACAAGGGCTCTCCTGCTCTCATCAACGGGTTCTCCAAAAACTTTAGAACCCCAAACCTGGCCAACACACGACAGACACCCTGATCCGCCTGGATCTCTGCCCGTAATGTACCCAGGTCTCTCTCTCTCCAGTTAACCTGTAAATCTGCCATACCTGTACAAAAACATCATCTTTGTCAGCATACAGATCGGGAATACCATAACCAAACACAAAAACCCAACTCCCAGCCATAAAACAGCACCAAAACCCCCTCATCTCCCAGGTCGCAGTTTTCTGCCCAGTTCAGGACCAGGTCGTAGTTTTTGCCCTAAAACCTGTGTCCCAGGTCACACTTTTTGGCCCAAAAAGTGCGACCCGACCGTAGAGATGAAGGAGGGTCTGTTTCTGGGATTTTGGGCCCTAAACTGAACTTTCAATCCATCAAAATGAAAGAGTAAGGTTAGGCCTCTTACCTGCAACTGACGGATCTCGATTCCAACGGTCGGTTTGTCCGCTACGCTCACCACAAGATTTAGGGCCTTCTCTCCTCTCTACATTCACCACAGCAACAATAGCAAATGAGTGAATTTGGAGGGAAAACTGCCTTATTAAAAGAGAACCACTGTTTCTTCTTTCGACTACTGCGACCACACCGTAGCCCCGTTTGATAAGCCGTCTGCACCGTTGGAAAGCTCTCACCAAGCCCTCAAATGGGTATCTATTAGTTTTTTATGATCTGATACTTAACTAGGACACATTTTGTCCAAGAAGGGTCACTTCCCCTCTCACTAAAATCGAATTTCCTCACTTACGACACTTGTACTCGGGGCACCACTTCACCTCCTTACTTGTCTTTGTTCGTGTCGATTTTCGTCATGAGTTTCCATCTTGTCCTCATGTTTTTATGGTCCTCCACTAGGCCTTTACTGTGTGGAAGCACTATCGAGTCACCCTTGTTTAGAGCATCCAAGTTGAGTCATCATCGCATTCATGGAGTCTATCCCGAGTCCCTTTGTACCCCGCTATAGCCCTCCATCCTTCATTGCTTGGTCTCTCTCTTGTGTCACACTTTATGACCTTCAGTCCCATTGTCCCCTATCCCTTATTATATTGTGTCAGACGGTGCCAGGTCATTCATGCCCTTTATGCTCTAACAAGGGAAGTCGTCCATTTGCTACTCAGTCCTTTCCATTTCCCTATCATCATTAGTGTCAGTCTATCCGTTGCTCCACTATTTTCTCTTGTGCCTTATTTGAGGATGTCTTATTGCCTCACCTATGGCGGACCTCCTTCTGTCGACATCAGCTCATTCCTTCCAGAAGCCAGGTCTAGAGGGCGGTGTACCTTGGTTCCAGCTTCCACTCTTGTTCCGGTGCCTCGGATCAGGCAAAGGGATCTCTCGTTTCCCTTTGACTTGATTGTTTCTCCAGCTCCTTTCAGCATGATCGAGATCCGTATACTTGATGGTTCAGTGATCCAGCAGTAGCTCTTGATGATTCCCGAGTGTGTGTGAGATGTCTCAACCCTCATGAGGGGGTGGCCCTGCAAGTAGCCCCCCACATGCCCGGATGACCTCCTCTTAGCAGCCTTCGATGCAGCTCCAGATATTTGACGGTGTTGGCCTTCGCCATTTGCAGTGCCTCTTTGATTTGCATGTATCAGTCGGATTTTGTGAGCCCTTCCCCTTTTCCAGGGGGCATTTGGGTTGTATTTGTATCTCATGTACTCATATATTATTGTACAAGTCCTGGCTGTTATCCCAGGCACAACATGTATATGGGATTCCTCATTGTACTTTTATCTGGCTCTTGATTATGCCAGCTGTACTTTATGGTTCGGTCCCTTGTTTACTGGACACACTATTCTTTTGTACTTTGTCTCGGCGGGCATAGGTATGCCTCCCCCGCCGCCTTCAACACAGGTACCCTCTCATAAAAAGAGACTTGTTGCACCTGTGAGTCTCGTCTCCTCAGGGTCTAGTTCTTCAGCACACTATCTACCTTGCATTTCTCTCTCTGACTTCCCTTTTGTTTTCTAGTGATTGAGCTCTTCAAACGTACTTCGGTCATACGATTTGCTCCTAACACTCGCACGCTGGGGGGCAATCTGTTACACCATTTTTTGGTCATCTAACCTATTATCATTAGATGGACCCAAGTACACCATGTAAGACCAATTTTACCCTAAGTAAAATTGCTTTCACTATGTTAAATAACTTGATAAACCACATTTATTAGGTTGTTTATTGTCTAAACAGGAAACCCCAAAAGGAAACATTAAACAAACCTATTTTGTTTAATTTTCCTCATGGAATAATTAATTAAACCATAATTTAATTATTATTCCCAGTCATGTTTAACCCAAAATCAAAGAAATTAATTAGATAAACCTTTATTTATCTTATTTAGATAATATTCCTTGTTAAATATGACCAAATCGCCCACAAATAATTAAATAAATCATTATTTATTTAATTATCTTTCAACCACTTCCTTAAATAAATAAATAAATCATTATTTATTTGATTATCTTCTAACCGCTTCCTTAAAAAGATAAATAAATCATTTATTTATTTATTTTTGACAAATTAAGGGATTTGACCCAAGTCAAATACCTTTTCCCTCCAACAAATATAATAAAATATTCCATAAAAAGTGGATCTAGATCCGGTTAACCCATGCACCAAGATCTAGAATGACCCAATATTTTGTTATAAATAGGAGGGTTTTTCCTACCATTCTTCACCTTTTGTTGCCTATTAGATCACTCTGGATCTATACACTTGGTCACTCTTTTCTACCATTTGCTGTGTGAGCTCCCTTTGAGTTCTATTATTTGTGTGGGTTTTCTACACCAACAAGAGAGAGAAATCTTAGATCTGAAGCGTTGAGGACTTCCAAGAACCCATCCCACTGAGGAGAATTGGATACGCCTTCTTGTTTTCCTCCCAGGTGCCCAATTAATATAAAAATTCTTTCAAAAATTGTTCTTGTCTTGTCTATTGGTATATGGAGAAAACCCTTGTTTTTTCTGCTTAATGTCTTTCCATGCATAAATCTGGTTTTTGCAGCTCTTTTATGTTCAACTAACCGCAGATCTGAATATATTGGCAGCCACTTTTGTTGTTAGGGCTATGAGTTATGCGTAGCTAAAGTGGTCCTTTTTCGTACACTTCGACAAAGGATTCATACTAACATGAATAACCACTGCAAATGAATCACTAATAGGAGATGGCTGATATGATATATGAGATGTATAATCCGCATTCAATAGATCTCCTAAATTAAGGGTTGATCCCCACATAGGAAACCCAAACACTCCAAATAGGGCAATAAACCCACTGTTGCAGCCGCTCTCTAAAATAATGTAGTCCTTGAGGGAAATTGTGTTGTAGCTAATGGTAGCTACTTGGCCTCCTACCAAATATGGAAATAATGCACAAAGGACTTCCTCACAAGCCTCCCGGATGGAAGGATGATCCCTCCAATGGAAAACAAGCTAAAAAATGAGGTTTTACAACCCTCCACTACTGGAACCCTGCAACACAACACAGATCTAGAATAGAATACATTGTAGATGAAGATTGAAGCCTAGCAAAATGCTAGATAGTGGTAATGCAACTCAAGATAACCTCTCCTAATTAGGCACTCGAAGTCCCCCAAGGATGAGGGTGGGATTCCCTTTGAAAAACACCCTTGTGCTAAACGGCACTGCAGACCCTGCTAAACAGAAAAATCATGCATAGATATGTCACATGACAAATCCAAATCTAAAAAGATAAAAATCAATAACACAAATCCATGTCTTATAATGCTTCCATCCTCTTCCTTTTATGCTTGGTGAGCTTCCTCACCCTGGGTCCCACTCGTTAAAGGAGTTACTCTCATGCATACACTCCTCCTAAATGACTACACTGTCCTCCAATAAACCTCCAATAGCTCCATAACAGCATTGTTGCTTTGGTCAACATTGACCTATTCCACATACTTTAGCCCCTATTCACACCTTAGGGTGCTTTATTAAGTTGAAATGACGATCCACATTCACATGAGAAGTGGTTTTATTCTTTATAAAGAGATTTATGGGTCTCCCTACCCACTTATTCACCTATCTAAGTGAAAAAATAAAACTTTAATATTCCAATTAGTTGCAAGCTAATTTTGGAATATTACATAACTTTTATGACAAATTTTCTCCAATATCTACTCAATCTAAAAGGAAGTAGAAATACCTGAAAGAATTTTTAAATTTATGTCTATATAAAAAGGAATTCATGAACTAATTTATAAGGTTCTATGCCATTTCCCTTTCAATTAATTTTGATGTCATGCAAAATGAGCTTTTGAATAGAAGTAAAAAGTTCCAAATGAAACCTAACCTCTCTCCTCAATGGATGTCATCTTATCTTTTCTCATTCCTTTGTTCTCTGAAATTGAATAAAATATAGTTTAGAATTAAGAGAAAAAGTTAGGTTTTAATTATTTATTATAAAATAAAAGTGTTTTTGGATTGGAATGATAAAATTATTTATTCAATATCTTTAATCAAATATGAGTATTATGAGTCTTATTGGTTAATTTTATTTTAATGGTTTGGCACTAAAAGGAAATGTTTCATGGCCTAATTCATTCAACTATTGTATAGGGATCTTCCCACTAGAAAATGAGAATGGATCGATGGTTTTGAATGGAGATGAACGAATCCAAAGCATTGTTAGGTCAATGTTGGAGATGGCACATTTTATGGTTTGGGCCAAATGTGAATATGTGTTGAGAAATCAATGCTAGTAAGGTTTAGGGTTTGATTCCTCTTTCTTGTTAATTACTTGTTAATTGTGTTTTCCTCTTTTACCTATTAATTTTTTTATCTTTCATTATATGTGTATGTAGATCACAAGAACAAGAGGCACAAGATGTAGGCATACAACCAAGGAAAATCCCCTATAAGGGGAAAACCCAGTCAAGAACTCCTCCAATAGTAGAAAATGATGATATTAATGACTAGGTGACTAAAAACGTTAGTCGTTGTAATTATTTCAAGTCAATTACTACTAAATTTGAGCAATTTTAAGTGACCGAACTAAAAATGACTAACTTAAATGACTAATTTAGTCCAGGGATAAAATATACGACTAGATAATAAGTGACTAAACTAAAAGCGACTAACTTAAATGACTAATTTAGTCTAGGGATAAAATATATGGATAGATAATAAGTGAATAAACTAAAAGCGACTAATTTAAATGAATAATTTAGTCTAGGATTAAAATATATGACTAGATAATAAGTGACAAAATTATTAATGAATAATGAAAATGTCTATTATAGTCCAAGATTTAAAATATGACCAAATAACAAGTACAAGTATATGAATTAGTCATTTATGTTAGTAATTTTTAATTGTGTCACTCCATAAATGGAAAATTGAAATTTTTATATCAAAGTGTTACATTTCACTACAGGGGAATCTGAAGCCATCTGCAGTCTTTAAATTTAGAGACAAAGGGGTCTCTGAATCCATCTATAATGTTAAAATTCGGAATAACCTTTTGTCTCTAAAGTTTAACGTTGCAGATGGATTCATCTACAATTAACATAATTGCATGTATTATCTATCTAATTTACACTAATTCCTTCATTATAATTTTAGTAAATGTAATATTTAGATAGTTAAATTAATATTTATATTTATGTTTCTTTGGCCATAAAGTTTAATTTTTAAACTTCATTAATTTATGTTAAAAGTGTGAGTTGTTTTAAATCCAAGGTTAAATCTTCATATTTACATTTAATAAATAGATAAACATAACATTTCTTTTTGAAAGTCAATATTCTATTCATATGGTGAAAAAAATGTACAACCAGCAGAAAAAAAAACAGGTGGTCTCACCCCAACTTCGTTTGTTGACCAATGTTTGCAACAAGTGACATAAATACAGAAAGGAGGCTAAGGACAATCTCCATAAATGGAAGGGCCAAAGACACCAAAAGACAGACAATATATAAAAAACATCTAAGAGCATACTAGTCATCCGACATAATGGAAGTTTGGTTTTTCGAGGATGTTCCTAGAGGGGGTGGTGGACGAACGTTTCACTGGACGTGCCCTTCGAAGTGTGCCAACCAAGTCTCTAGCTGTTCCACTTTTTCTGTAAGGTGGTTTTGGCCTCGCTATACTACCACCACTTTCTCCCTAACCTGGCAGTGGAAGTAGTGCATCCTATCAAAAGTGGCCATCAACTCAACATGATCCTCCCTACGAACTTGTCCAGTTGTATCCACCCGATGCATCAGAGTTTGAATTAGCACCCAATATTTTTGCAGACAACAATTTTGAATTTCCTACGGGTTGGGAGCTACATGCCTACCAAATCCCTAGTTAGCTATTCATCCTCATCGTCTACCACTCTGACGCTGCATTTTTTATGGCCTAACACTTCCACCACCATGGGAGGATTTTTTGCCTCCACCATGACTGCCTCATGTTCCCACACCAGCAAGCCGGGAGTGACCGACAGTCTTACCACCTCGATGTGCTCCTGCCACCATTATTTCCATATCATTTAATCCCACAAAGCCTGGCTTGGTCGGGGGTGAGGCATGCTTGTGTCACGGGGATGTTCACATTACGTTGATCAAACAAGGAGGTCCAACTCTAGTCGTTTTCATATTTTGGTCCACTGGAACTTTCCCCGACCACCACACCCAAAAACCAAATCTCTCTTCACCCTCAAATTTTCTCAAGAGGCCACATGCTACGTCACAACTACTACCTTTCCACCAGTTGGGAACCTCAACAAGAACACAAAAAACTAGAGAAGGAGAAGGCAGGAGAAACATGCCCTAGGATGATATTTCCCAAGAAGCTTCACATAACTCACACCAGGATGTTGAATTTGTGTATTATGAAAGTTCGACTCTCCTTTCGTCACTGGTCACCAAGAACCACCCACCAAACCGCCAGGCGCACCAATTTTTAGACCAAGCACCAGAAATGTATAATTCCACACAGAAGAACTTCCACCCCCACCCATACCTCCTTCTATACCACCTCCGGGCACCTCTAACATACTAGCTACTCGCACATAAAACTATAGAAGTTGAAAATAACAAGTTCCCATGTTTACCAACCTCCACACAATCTAGGTGCAGTAAAGCCCGAGGTTTCTTTGGAGAAAACCATTGTTGAATTCACAATACCAAAAGTTGCAAGAGAATGTCAGATGCCACCCCCAGACTCTGAGGGCCCTCCACTGTCTCTTACGCTTACGAGCTAGATACCAACCAGGATCCCAACACTAGGACAAAGTGCAAATGAAAATTCTGGTCTTCATCACCATCCCAACCATTAACCTTACACCATCCACATTTGCCGAGACGAAACAAACGTTCACACAATTGCAATAACCATTACTAGTACACCTCCCATTACGTTGATTCAAATGAAGGAACTGGGATTCCAACCCTCCTTCGGCGTGCCATTTGTTAAGATTCATGGGACTCGATTTTTGCATGTCTGGGGTTATCACCCCCATCGGGGAATAAACATAACATTGCTTAGGTTAAAAGTGTGAGTTCATTTAATTCTAGTATTCAATCGTCATATTTACATTTGATAAATACTAAATAGATAAATCTAAAATATATATTTATATACCTATTTAGTAAATAGGTATAAACCTTAATTAATTTTTTAATGGTATATGAACTTTTATTAATTGTTTGATATGAACCTTGGTTAATTTTTAATGGTATTATGAAATTTTGTTAATTTTTTAGGTATGAATTTTATTTAATTTTTTAATAATATATAAACCTTTATTATTGATTATAAATATATAAATCAAAATATTTCAGTAGGGTTTATTGTGTAATGATGGATAATGTGTTTAATTTTATCCAATTTCTATGATAATTGTATGAATAAATATATGTATTTCATTTAATGCATAATTTACATGCTTATATGAAATAAAGCTTTAAATAAAACAATATATTCTAGCTTTCTATTTGATTAATAATCAAAGTAGTTGGACTGAGAACTTTGTAAAGTATTCATGTTTATATTTTAATTATTTTTAATAGTGGATAGATTAAGTTGAATACTCATTTCATTAAAATTGAAAACTTGAAAACTCGCTATTGAAAGCTATGAAAGTGAATATATGGTATGACACTGGGTATGAAATCCCCAAAAATGAAAACCAAATATTATTAATTGCAAAAACATGTTATTCTTACCCCACGAAATGCAAACCGGTTATTCTTACTGTAATGAAGAGCTCTTGTACTATAGGTTTACTCTAGTTCTAAATTCTCCATGAAAATTGGATGTTCTATCCATAAATAGCTCTTTGGCACCAAATGTTTTCCGTTGGCAGGAGGTTTTTGGTATATTTTGAGAGATTTGAGAGAAATTGGTGATGTGGTTAAATATTTTTAAGACTTGCGAAATTTTCTATATAATTACAACTTCTCTCATCGATAGAAAAGAATTGGAGAGAAGTTGGAGGCTTTTGAAGAGGTGGGCAACAACTAATTCACAATTGAACTCCCCAATTTTGGAGTCAAAATCACAGGTTAGTTGGATTTATAGGTTTGTATTTTTCTATGTTCATGCATTTTCACTACTTGTTATTGCCTGCGTTCATTCTAGGGTCTTTGGTGTTTGTTCTACATATTTTTATATTTTCTTTCTAAGGTAACTATTAACAATGAATGTAGAGTAGAGTGGGAAAAGGGACCCCTCTTCTCTTTGAAGTTTTACTGCTCAGTGTATGGTAGTTTAAACTATTGCATTTCATTTTTTTGCTGCAACCATCTTACTTACATTATATTTCCATATTTTAACAATAAAATTTTGATTCTTTTCCTAAATGGGTTTATGTTTCTCATTAGGCTTAGTTTATTGTGTTAACATTTTCTGTCTAGTGTTGATTTAATACATTTTATTGGTCTTCTATGGAATCTGATTTAATACGCTTGATTGGTTTTTATTGGAATTCGACCACCGTGAATTGAATTGAATTTGAATACATGAATGACATTGAATATAAGGATATGTTTGTGAAAATTCATGTTGTGGTTCATGTTTTACCTTTCATAAACTAAATATACAAGTATGTGTGGCATTAAATATAAAGAAATTAATGTGAGAATTGATTTTCGTTTACGTCCTTATCATTCAATCTGTAATTCAATTCATGGTGGTAAGATTCAGTGTTTATCGGAATTATAAGTTTCTTCATCTCCATGAATAGACTTATAGTTAGTGTTGGTGCTGTCGGAAGAGGCTAATGATTGATTTGGAACTTTCCTTGTATTTATTTCTAAACTCCAAAGACAAAATACCCATCTGGGCCTCCACTCAGTTCCTTTCTTTCACAACAAATGAATCAACTGTATAAAAAATATAAGAGTTGTTCGGATGTGGAATTAGTAGCATTGTGATTACCCAAGTTGCCTGCTTGTAGATTCATTGAATTTCAGTTCTCGTATATATTAAACTTTTGATCAGTTTCAAAGGAAGTGTTAATCAATTTTAAACAGGTTGGTTTTGGATAATGCATTAATCAATCTAACCATTTTCAAATCCAAAACAAAATTTCCCTTAATAGATTTTTTTTTCAACCCTACAAAAAATTAGTCTTTCAAACAAATGATTAATGACACAAGGGGATTAAGGTTACAAACAAACCCTAGGCTTGTGGACCAATAGACGACTGAGAATTATTTGGTAATCTATGCCTCCAATCTAGTGCAGGATTTCATGCCCTATAATCTCAACCACAAACCTCCCATATCAAGATTATGTGGCCCACCACTGATTGATGGTGAGCAGTTTCATTTTGAGTTGATGTGAAACTTCACACAATACATCCATCTTTATAACATGCTTATTTGGATCTGTATATATGAAACTACATAGAATGGAAGGATACAATAGATTGATAGGATCTAGACACCACTACAGACATTTTGGGCCCAACTTAACTAGGGCCCCATCCATGTGCATGAAGAGATCGATCTAACACCAATATCTCTGATCATGCCCTTTGGTGTTTCTTAGATAGTATGTGGGCCACTAATGCAAAAGCATCAAGCTTAAATTTTATTATTCATTTATGTATTTTAGGGGGTGAGGTGTTTTAATTATTTTATTAATTATTTTTCTCATTTTTTATAAATTAGGAGAGAAAATATAAATGTGAGGATTATTGTAAATATTCCTTAAAATAATTAAGGATGTCAGTGGAATGGAATTAGGTAGATAATATAGGGATTAGGAATTCCATAACAGGACTTAGTTGAGTCCAAAATAAGATAAATCTAAATTGGATTTTAGTTGAGATTTGTGTAGAGGAATTTATGGAGTGGAATAAATTCATATTTATGTATAAATAGGAAGATTGTGTGAGGATGAAAACCAGGTGAGGAAGTCAGGAATACAGAGAGAGTGAGGAATGGGTTGAAAGCTTTGTGTAAAGGGAGAGAGCCGAAAGGCCATTCGTTGTAATATTTGGCCGAATATTTCTTGTGTTATTGTACATCAGTATATTTATGTTTTTTATAGCTCTCTTTCCTGTATGTATACTTTCAACTGCAATTTTTTTCTTAACGAAGAATTAGACGAGTGTTTCAAATGAAGGAAACACCTTGGTTTATATGCCAGATCAGATTTAACCCCATATCTTGGCATCATTTGGTATTGGAGCTGAGAGTTGATTGAAACATGTACAAGATTGTGGTGCGTTGAGACTGCTGTGTATGAATTGTGAATGCAGGAATGAATTCACAATGGAGATATGTTATGCATCCAGCGTAAAGGGAATGCAGCATGTGCTTCCTTAAGTGGATTCCATGTTTGACAGCGTGTAGGGAATTTGATGTCAGCAAAGGTGGCGTGAGTCTAGCATAAAGGGAGTGCACTGTGCGTTGAAAATTGTGTGTGAAAGAATTTAAATATTATTTCAAGCTTGGACATTCTGCTCGGATTTCCATTTCAATCTGCGAAGTGAAGGAGCAGCATCAACGTAGTGGAATTGTGGCCAAATGTGTGGACGCAGATATGTTAGCACAGGTAACGTGTTTAATTACTGTGGACAATGTGCGGCATATGGTGAGTAGCGTCTATATGATAGCACAGGTCCCTGGGGTATGATGTAATAAATGGACCTGTGGCATAAGGTATAACCAGCTTATTTCATATGTGTTAACCAAGCTGTATAACCCGTGAGGAGGTGTTGAACAAAAGTTTCTATGGAGTTGTGGTAAAAGATATTTATACAGAATACGTATTGGGCAGATGTGATTTCTAGTAGTGGTGTAAGAGGCAATTACACCGACCGTAACATAGAGGAAATACATTCATAATTTGAATGGCAATTGCATTGGCGAATGAGTGAAGTTGCAGAAGCATTAGGGACGTTGGGAGAATTGCATCTATGTTGTTGCCTATGGAGAATCTTGGTTCTGCGCATTTTCCACTATTTGAGGAAAAATTTCGTATGGAGTTAGGGACCGGACTGGATAGCATTGTTGATTATCGACTTAAATATTATCACATGAGGGTGAAAAAAAAAACGTTGTGATTTGAAGTGGGTTTTCCTTGTTGATCGTGGAAGATCAGTGTGAAAAGTTGGAATTGAAATAGCACACCTTTGTGCTCAGAACGTGTGTGAAGGGTTCGATTAATCTGAGGCACCAAACACTGCACTGATAGCTTTGTGAGAAAAAGGCGTGGAGGAAACGATCCCTAAAAATCTATTCTACTTTGCCAGTTTTTTGGGTTTCCCTCTATCATTGAAGGGATTGTACGAGAAGAGCAAAGACTCAGATCAGAATTGCTTGACAGAGTGCACTAATCGTCCAAGCTATTAGAAGGCTCATTGCACATATGTTGGGAGAGTGAATTTATAAGGCATCGATCTATTATCCAGAAGATCGATCGTCCGAAACGTGAAGTGTTTTAGACATTTGGAGTATGTATATGTATTTTCTTTGCATCATTAAGGACTCTACATCCACCTCTCCTTGTCAATCTGTTGACTTCAAATGGTAATATTAAAAACCAATGGTGTTCAGTCATCTTTGTAAACTTTTCAAAATTGATATTGCTAACTATATGCTTTCTATTTGTGGAAACGATGCACTGCAAGAGTTGCCCGCTCCAGGAAAGAGTGGCAGTGTTTTTTTATCTATTTCATGATGACCGGTTTATGATAAAGACAATTCATAAATTTGAAGTGAAGTGGGAAGGCACAAAGTCCATTTTATAGTTATGGGTAACATGTTCTACTCAGAGATACACATACATAGCCACTTCGATTAAAAGGGTTCACCTCAAGGTCACTCAACATACAAAGTTGAAATGGAATAAATAAGAACTCAATAAAATTGGATCATATGCGTGGTTTGATTCTACCTCGTTTTGTCCAAAAATCCACTTATTACTTATGTGTATTCATTGAAATTCACATTTCCTTAATTCACCAGATTTTACTGCAGTAGTTCAATTATTTGGTTGCATGCAGAGTGCGCAACAGAACCACGGTTTTGTTTTCTATGTGTGCATACAAGTTCTTGTATTTTTCAGCCTCCATTTCCATTCGGAACTGAATTTCTATGTGGTTCGAGTTTTTTTTGTAGAATCCTTGTTTTATCATCATGTGACGGTGCCTAAGGAGGTGTTAGTCAGGATGGTTACAATGAATGCCTTGTACATTATTCGTCAAAGAGGTTGAAAATATGAATAAGCTTGTTCTTTGTACATAGGTGAAGAGATGTGATTTATAATGTGCAGTTGTATGGTGCATGAAAGTACAGGGAAACTGGTTACATTAAGAAGTTGAGCAAGTTGAATGAAGGGAATGTGAATGTGCACAGTGACCAAGACGACATAGAAGAGTGGAATCCATAGAATTGAGTTGCGAAGAGAAAGGTTTATTGATAACCTTAATGGAAGCATAAGGTATCATACATCATTTTAAAAAAGTATCTTGAATGTTGAATATTGAATGGTTTATTTTATTTTCACCATAAAATAAATCTGGGAAAACATGGAGTGCATTTTGATTAAAGACTTTAGTATCGTGGGAAACTGATGATCTTTCATAATAGTGGAGTATGAGAGAAAGTGAATATTTTACATCATAAAATGTATTAAGGGTGTATGTTCATTGGAATATTTTATAACTTGAATTAAGTCAAATTATCCACTGTCATAATTATTGGGTCAAATCGATGTTAGGGTCAAATGGAAATTGGATAGTTTGAGTTAATATTGAGTTATTATACCAAAGAGTGTTTTCATCCTGAAGAGTTTATGTAAATTCTGAGTCAAGAGTCGTAAGACAAGTTAAAGTTTTGAATGTAACTGGGTGCATGATCGGCAGAGCCCGACACCCAAAGAATTTTTCATTATAACACATACATTACTAAAGTGTTGTTTACAGTAGAGATAAGTGAGAGAATTTCCGGAGACGAATCCCAAGGCAGAGAACTAAAAGAGGTCAAGCACCAGAAAAAAGCTTGCATTATTGAATGGAAAGTGGGGAGAATTGCTAAAAAGTGGATTAAATGAAATCCACAAGTGAACAGATGAATTTCACAAAGGAGGAGAAGATGACTATTGATATTCATTTCAGAGGTTCTGAGAAAGACCTCAACCGAAGGCAGAAAAGGGAAAGTGCCAAGATAAGTGGCATATGTGAGTAGTTGACTAATGAAGATTATGAGTGGGAGAAAGCTGAGATAAAGTTCCATCTTGAGTTATTGATGGAAATGTTACACAAAAGTAAATCAGACTAGAGATTTGGATGGAGTATGAAAAGGAAATTCAAATGGCATAGATTGCAAGTGAAGTGGGAGCATAGAGTGAATGCTCAATTGAAGGAATAATTACTCAGTTTAAATGAGTATGTAAAGGGAGATTTGATATGAGAGCCAGAATATGGTCCATTGCTTTCTGAAAGTAATGGTGTGACAGAAGAAAAATCTACAGAGGAACTGAATCAAATGAAGGATTCAGAGTAGCGAGGAGATATGATGACTGAAGCATCAAGTGGGACCACAAGGTCTATTTTTTTAAAAACTAGTGATTTGTGTGTGATTGCAGGTACATCACAGGATGTTGAACAAACTTTGAAGTTTGTTAAGGAGAAGAAGTTGAATCTGAAATTTGTTCAGAATGATGCTGAGATAGCAAGATCTCAGAAACAAAAGGAGATAGAGGGGTCTCATGGGAATAAACAGCAGAGTATTGAAGCAGAGGAAGAAAGGCCATCTGATGATGGGTCAACAACAAGTGAAAGTATGGAAATTTGTGTAAATTTTCCAAGTTCTACCCCAATCTAGATTGTTGAGTTATATAGAAAATTAGATCTTCAAAGGAGAAAGTTGGAAAAGCAGAGGATCTATGCTCAGGGTGAGTTGCTGAAAGAGAAAGGAAAATAAATTGTCTTGAATAATAAACAGGAAGAAAAGGATAAGGATGTAGGAATTGTTGGGTGTGGAGCCTGATTATCTTGTTTACTTTGTATCACAGCATTGGACCCTTGTACCTTAAAAAGGGGCGGCAACGCCGCCCGAAATTAATCGCTGCCGTGGGGGGTCCAGGGGGGGGCGGCAGCACTTTTCGGAGCCCCCCCCTGGCGGGGGTTCGGGGGCAGCGCCCCTGAAGCTAAAAATAGATGTAAAATTGCCTTGTAAAAGTATAGTAATTTCTAGTCAATCTGGGCCGTTCATTAGGCAAATGATCTGACGGTAGAAGTTATGTTTAGATTAGGGTTTTTTGCTCTAGAAGGAAACCCCCTTGTATATATGAGGGCATTGTATTGTGGCTGTGTATTATGTGTGTATTCTCAGAGCGAGAAACAGAGAGGGAGACTGTGAGAGAGAACAAAGGATATTATAGCGGATCTGCTGTAGGTTTTGTCTCTTCATTTTTGCTGGATAATAGAAAGGAAGGACTGGCTGTTTGAGGTGGACTTAGCCCAAACTGGGTGAACCACGTATATCTGTGTCTCTCTGGTTTTATGTGTTTTGTGTGCTTGTATTTTCCGCATATTTTATGTGTTTCATTGCTTTGTAATATTTAATTTTCTAACATGAATGATTCAGCAAATCAAAGAAGTTCATTATTGAGAAATAGAACTGGGAGACATTCTTGAAACAGATGATATGGAGGAGGGACTAGCTGATAGTCTCATAGAGGATTTAAATCAGCATACTGATGTGCTAATGGAAGAGGTAATTTCATAGCAACATACTGAAATTTTTTCAGAGGATAAAGAGACACTGAGGCCTTATGTTTTTTTCTTTCAATGATTGTTTTGGAGTACAGGTTTTATTGCAGATGCTGGAGGAAATTCGACATAAGTGAAAGAAAAGCAAGATTTTTTTGTGGAAATATGTAATCCATGGAACCGAGAGATTAGATTTCTAGAAACTATGATGAAGAATCAAGATTCAAGGCATGAAGAGGAATCTCAATTTCAATATTGGGAAATGAAGAATTTGAAGGTGCAAGACAACAGTAAACAAGATGGCAAGGATGAAGGGGCAGCAGTAAGTATAAAAGTTCAGCAATCAAGAGGTGAAATTAAACAATAGACAAAACATCTATTGGACAGAGAAATTGAACTGATAAGGAGGATAATGACGAAAGTATCCCAGAAGAAGATAGCAGTAGTAAAACAAAGAAGCAGTAGCAAGAGGAAGATAGTAGAAGACTATGAAAGCATAGCCAATGGGGAAATGCAACATAAAGTGTGGAGCCCTGGAGAAAAACAACAAACAAAAGCATCAACAAATGGGAAATTGCAGAACAAGGTATGGGATCCAGGAAGACAAAGATCCGAAACACATGATCAGGAGATCATGCTTATTTTCAACCTTGGGAGTCTGATGCAGGAGCATCAAGCTTAAATTTTATTATTCATTTATGTAATTTAGGGGGTGAGGTGTTTTAATTATTTTATTAATTATTTTGCTCATTTTTTATAAATTAGAGAGAAAATATAAATGTGAGGATTATTGTAAATATTCCTTAAAATAATTAAGGATATGAGTGGAATGGAATTAGGTAGATATTCTAGGGATTAGGAATTCCATAACGGGACTTAGTTGAGTCCAAAATAAGATAAATCTAAATTGGATTTTAGTTGATAGTTGTGGAGGAATTTATGGAGTGGAATAAGTTCATATTTATGTATAAATAGGAAGATTGTGTGAGGATGAAAACTAGGTGAGGAAGTGAGGAATACAGAGAGAGTGAGGAATGGGTTGAGAGCTTTGTGTAAAGGGCCGAGAGCCGAAAGGCCATTCGTTGTAATATTTGGTCGAAGATTTCTTGTGTTATTGTACATCCGTATATTTATGTTTTTTATAGCTCCCTTTCCTGTATGTATATTTTAAACTGCAATTTGTTTTATTAACGAAGAATTAGATGAGTGTTTCAAATGAAGGAAACACACTGGTTTATATGCCAAATCAGATTTAACCTCGTATCCTGGCATCAGCCACATTAAGGGCACTAATGACATATTTTCTACAAATGATAAAGAGATTTAGCTGCCACCCTTAAATCATGAATTCCATAAAAATAAGGTAGTTAAAATTTGGTGGAAGAAGCTAACATACCTGGCCAATATAAAGCTGTTGAACTCATTTCAATTGTAGATTTGGGAATATTTTGGATAATTAAGAAAAACATCAAGATCAAACAATTACTTATCCAAATTGTGAATTCCTGGAACATCCTAAAATTCCAAAGACAACAACAAAGTCAAAAAATTGACCTTGTTGTTGTCTATTGGATTTAGGGATATTCCAAAAATATGACATCTAGATAATGAGAACCATCTAATAATCACATTTACAATTTAACACTATAAGATAAATGGGTTTAGGTTTCTCATAACACAACCCATTCGCACATATATATGGACCAATGTTGACCCATGGTCTCCTCAACATCTTCCAAATGACATATTCACTCAATACCTTAAGGTAGCCATGGGTACCATAATAGTGTGTGAGGAACATTGTTTGGGCCCTATATTACTAGTGTAATCCCTTATAGCTGTTAGTGTAGCTCCCTTATTGTTATTATTGTACCCCTGTAGTCCACACATTATTATTATTGTTCCCTTACAGTATTATTTTTAGGTCCGCTAGGATTATATTGTGACCCCATGGACTCCTATATATAGAAAGGAGGTTTTTTCATTTGTGTCATCCAAGAATTATTCAATTATGTAATTTAAAGGAGGTTTCCCCCTCGAAGAGGATGATTTATAAGGTGTTTATCTATCTGTTCTTCTATTTTTTTTATTTGATTTCATAACATTTGGTATCAGAGCTTTGGATTCTAGGGTTTTCTTGCTTCAAACATGCCATCGTGGAATTTTTGCAATAACTTTTTTTTCAACAAAGGGTTGGAAGAAAAAAAAAAACCATTTGTGAAGAAATTATGAGAAACTTTGTGTAAAAAATTCAGATCCTGTTTCACAATATTTTTGGAGATAGGATCTGTGGAAGTTAGGTTTTTTGTAGGCTCCCGAATTTCATCTCAAAGAGGTGACCTTGGAAAAATCTTCATAACTCTCTCTGAGCATCAGATTATAATTCTATAAAAAGTGGCCAAAATTACATGGAATTTTTTTTATTTTGTATCAATTTTAGAGCTGAAGGAGGAAACAGTGACACGTGGCATGCAATACAAGTTCGCTCTACTGAAACAGTCCATAATTAGGTCATTGTGGGAGATTGGGCATAACTTTTCCTTGAAGAATCCAAATCAGGTCTAACCTGTGGCACTGGAAAGATGATTCAGAGGGCTAAAAAAAGAACAAAGATAAAATCTTGGGGTTCCAAATTTCCAAAGATACATCAGTTTCAATATCGAGCTCCTCAAAATCAAGAAAAAGGTGTGTATTTGTTTTAAAATTTGCATAAGTATTGTTTGAAAAATCAGTTTGAAGTGATTCCAAGGGCATGTTGAAGCATAGATATCAGTACTGGGTTCTAAAATTCCCCCTAAAAATAATTCAACACCAATTAATCCCTCATAGGGCTCTACTATGACTCATGAAGAGGAATAAGTGCAACATGATATATCAAAATCACAAGAACAAGTGCAACAAATTTTGCTCTCACAAAGAGTAACAAAAAATGAAATGGAAGGTAAGTTGGATGGTTTGAAGAGAGAAATGGAAGCTAAGGTGGATGATTTTAAGAAAGGCATGGAAGATAAGATGGATGGTTTGAATAATGACATGGAAGTTAAGATGGATAGCATGGAAGCTAAAATGGATGGTATAGAAGGAAAGATGGATGGTTTGAAGAAAGGCATGGAAGCTAAGATGGATGGTTTGAAGAATGGCATGGAATATAATATGGATGGAATGGAAGCTAATATGGATGGTATAGAAGGAAAAATGGAATATTTGAATAAAGTCATGGAAGTTTTGAAGGAAGGTTTGGCAAAGTTGCTACAAGAAAAGCTTCCTAATGGCAAAAAGGTAGTAGAGGAAACTCATGATGAGAACAAAAGAAATGTTAATATTGATTTCATAGAATCTAATGTTGGATTTAAGCCCCACCATATTCCAGATATAGATATGATGAAGTTTTATGACAAGGATCCAATAAATTGGATACTACAAATGGAGCAATACTTTGAGCTCCATAATACACAAAACACAAGAAAAGGTGTGCATTGCAACTTTATATTTAGAACAAAATCAGTTTGTATGGTATCAATGGATTTGTTCTCATAAACCACTGGTCACTTGGTCAATTTTTGCAGAGGAAATGATAGCACATTATGAGGAAACAAAGAGGAACACCATCTTTATCCAATTGATAAATCTCAAACAAAAGGGTTCAATGAATTCCTTCAATAGATTCAAATCAATATGAGACAATTCCAGACTTCTAGACCTAAAAAAGGATCTCCTCCAACCACCAAGTCTGCCCTTCCTCCTTTTAGATGTCCTTTTCTCATCCTTCTAAGTGTCAATGCTTAAAAGTGCAGCTTCAGATCATAATTTCGGCCCCAGCAGCAGATTTTCGGCCCATCTTCAGAAATTTTACCCTATAGAAGCAAAACAAAAATGGCCTAAGCTTCAGCCTAGTACCTTCGCACGTGTGAGAGAAAGGTATCCCAAAAACTTGATTTTATTTTTCCCATCTTATTTCCTTCTTCTCCCACAACTTCGCACTATTTTCCGGCTACTTCTTCTTAGAGATCAAACTCGTTGATGATACTCTCCAAAAAAAGTCAGTTTTCTCAATATATAGGCTTCTTGTGAGGTTGAATTGCCCTAATCCAAGTTGGCTTGTTGAGGGCAGTGCTGACTTGGTGTGGAGGTGATAAATTATCTTTTTGACTCAAAAATAATTATTTTTGCATGATACAAAATCCCAAGAATGGTCTAAAAATAATGAAAATGACTATAATGACTCAAAACAAAACCTAGAAGCCCTCAATGGGGGCTTTGACCTAGAAAACATTGACCCAAGCATGAAACCCATGCTTTAATAAGTCATTTTCTCTAATAATAATTTTGTTTTGACAAGTGAAATTATGAAGACCGAAGCTAGTTACATTCTTTAACACTCCCTCTTAACTAGGGATATATTCATAATTACATGTATATACAATTACATGGAATATTTCAAAATAATATTGAACTACGAATATTTCTATCACACTTAGTTTTGCAGACTAGATTAATGACTAGGGTAATCTATCTGAGTGGGACTTAGATGGACTTAAGTTTTCAGTCTTTCTAGGTACCATCAGGCTTACTCACTAACCATCAACCCAAGGATCTAGGTGTGTATCCAAGGTCAGATCTCCAATATCAATGCCACCCTCCCTCTTTGGGATTTAGACATCAAACAAACAGGTCGGTTAGATGTCCTCCCAAGCATCTTCCATTATATGTTTCAACTTTCCCTATAAAACTAGATATATCCATATGTCCAAGCATGCTTCAAGAGTGTTCAACGTTTTTATGGAGACATTTACCTATACAAACACAAACACAAACCCCAATCAACACAAACCTTCGGGGTCCTCATTCATTCAGATGTTGCTTATATCATCATAAAATAATCCAATATACAATTTGTTGGAACCTTTCTTCTTATTTCATTTCTTTAGCAGCACCAAATACATCTTCAAGTATTTTTTTTGAAACGTTGTGAACATTTATCAATAGTGCCTATTAGTCATCAGTATTTTTCACTATATTTATATGACTATAATATGTTTCTAGATTTCTGAAAACAATATTCCTTGAATATCTTGAGTTTTAGAAATCTCACTGCCTTCATTATCCTTGTAAACCTATTTTGACTATTCCTCATTTTCTCTTCCCAAAGTAACCCTGTTTCTCCTAAAAGACTCATCACGGGCTTATGCCTCTCATCTTCATCCTTTTCCTGCCTATGACCTCACTGCCCCATTTTACCCCTATCAATAGACTCCATCTTCCATCTAAGGGTTTCCTAGTGATGACCCATTCCAATGTCCCTTTGGACATAATAACCTATGACCATACTCTGTTTTCACTTGAAAAACCTCCAAGTCAAATTCCAGTCAAAATCAGGTCAAAGGACCCTCCCACTAGGTCATTAGGGTTTTTACATGTTTTAAGGTCATCATTGGATGTTTCAGGCACTTCTTTTCCTTTGTTAGAATTTGTCTCAAATGTAATAGAATTTCAAGACATGGTTATTTAAGAAGGACCTAAAATTTCCAAAGAAGTTGGTCTTATCAGCTCAGAACTTGCAAGTGAGGAAAATGCAAAGAGTTTAGCACTTTTGCAGGAGTGTTGAAGGATTTGTTAGCAGAACGTACTGATGAGGTGGACTATCTACTCCTGAATGAAAACAACTTATAGAAAAGGAAAGGGAAACAACTTGGCCCTGTAAATAATTAGGGTTTATACACTTGATGGTCCATTTGAGTGCCAAAACAGTGATCACTTGCAGAAAATGACATGGAGGAAGCACACAAATCCAAACGTGAAGAAAGTCTATCAAAATATGTTGAAGAGATATGGAAAAATTTGAGGTGAACTGGATAGAAAGTAATGAACTTGAAAGGGCTATAGAGAACTTGGAAGACAACACTGATGATTGTTGTAAAGCACTCCAGACACCTAGGTTTTGAAGACAGTGGCCAGACAAGGTGGAAAAGATAAGTTGAGTGTTATGGTGGAAACCACAAAAGTTTGGAAGATGCTAGTGTGTGTGATTAAATCCCAAAGGTGTTAAAATGAACTTGTCATGCCTCTGTGATGAAAAGAAAGCTCAAATTCATCATTTTAGCAAACCTGCATGCAAACAGTGTAAAAGGGTTAGTGAGAACAGAAAAAGGACTTTTTACTTTAGAAAGTGGGTTTTCATAATTAATTAAAATTCCTATCATTTATAAAAGCTCATTTCACATTTCAAATGAATCATTATTGCTTTTCAAAAGATCAAGAGCACTCAGCAAGGGATAAATTGTGAGTTTTCAAGTGAAATTTGGCCAAATTTTCTTGGCGCTGTGCATTTAGCTTGGCGCTATGCATTTAGCTTGGCGTTGCGCACCTGGGAGAAGGCGTTGTGCCCCTAGAATTTTTCCTCCATTCATTTTATGAAGGCGTTGCACACCTGGAAGTGGGCGTTTCACTCTTTCCCAACAAGACTTTGCTGAAAACCCTTTGTCATTGCACACCTAGGTTTGGCGTTGAATCCTCAGCCTTGGTGTTGCGCACTTGGATAGAAAGGGTTTCTAAGCCCTCTAACCACTCAAATCACTTCAAAAAGCTTTCAAATTTCCTCCAAGTTCATCCAAGCATTCTTAAAGAGGTAATTATATGACATGAGCTCATCTTCAAGCTATTTTTGTCATCATTTAATGAATGGAATGAAACCCTAATCAAACCCTAGGTTTCAAGCTTGAAATCACTGCTTCATCCTTACCTCATCCTCCTAGACAAAGTGTCACTCATAACAAGGGGAATTACATTGGTTTAGAGGGCTTCCTTTCATCTTGCTAGTCACAACGTCCATTCTATTCATTCTCACTTACTCCATTCATTTTCAAAACTTCCATTCCATACCCTCCTTTCATCTCATTTCACATCAGCCCTAGGGTTTCCAAAACAGAGTTTACAATGTCTAAGGGTGAAGACAGTGATATGGAGGCACAAATTCCCAAGAGGATGATAATAAAGGAGGAAAGATAAACATATTAGAACCCCTCAATACAAGAGAGCTCATGGCATCTCCCCTTACAGTTTCCTGCTTCAAACATGTAGGCTGCTTTGATTTTTGTGAGAAGGTGCAGCAAGTACAAAACCACCCCGAGCTAACAAGACTTTTAATTATAAATTTGCATGAAAAACAAGTTAATATTTCTAGGGTTACATTTGGGTTGTCTACAGATGCCATTGCAAATGCTACAGGAATACCAAGTGTGGGGGAAAAGTGGTTCAAGCAATCAAACCTAGACATGAGTTACTTTGAACCATATCTAAAACCTTGGTATAAAGACCACCACAAGTCCATCTTTCCTTTTTCACATCTGCTTGATGGATATGCACCCATGATGAGGATAATCATGAACTATTTCACATGTGAGGGAAGGTTTTCCCATCTTTACTCATATCACATCTTGCTTCTTATGCACTTTACTACAGTGAGGATGTTGCATATACCATATTACCTTTACTAAAGCATTGAAAAAATGGCCTACATAGTGAAAAAGAGAGATTATCCTCAGAAAATGCAGAGCCTGTTCCATCACTCACTTGTCAAGATGGTGGTTATGCACCAACTACAACAGAAAGGAATTCCATGGGAGACCTTCATTTCCCATTAAGTTTTCACTACTCCACATGGCCATCATCAAGAAGATATCCCTTCCTCATCTCATCCTCCCATTCCTACTTCTCCATCACTTCCTTTTTTTCACACATCTCCACTCACTCACATTCCTTCAGCCCATGATGACCATTCCACATCACCTTCCCATAGTCCTTCACCCTCATATCATGATGACACAGCATCAAACAGTGATGAAAACATTGAGATAGAGGGCACTAAGACGAGTAACATTGAGCCACTTCCTTTGACTTACCAGAGAGGCTACAAGCATATGTTTTTTTTCCCTTAAGAGGAAAGGGGCCATGCCTTCTACATCAAAAAAATGGCTTGACGAGGGTAAGTAAAAGGTTGCAGAGCAGGTCATTGTTGAAGAGGAAGATACACATGAAACTGAACAAGAGTTTCAACTGATTGACCTAGAGGATGAGAATGAGGAGAGGATCACAAACACACTGCTCAAAAGAAAGGATGTCAATATTAGTGAGCTGCAAGCTAATATTGGTAGGGCAAAGAATGTGATCAACTTCCTTGAGTTAGAAAACCAGCAGTTAGAGACAGAGAAAGCCATCAGTGAAGTTAGGGCTATCATAGATCTGAAGGAGGCTGGAAAGGCCAAGGCTATGCTAGATGAGACCTTGGGCACTTTTGATGACAATTATTATTAGGAAGAATAGCTTCCTAGGAAGAGGCCAAGGACAATTGGGTTGAAGAAGGCCTTAGCCCGGAAAAGAGAGAAAGAGACAGAATTGGCAGAACAGCTCACTCCAACTGAGCTGCTTGCCATGGAAATCAGCTATGATAGAGAATCTTAGCTAGAGAGAGCTAATGTGCACCTAGAGGGTCAACTTGAGAAGGAAAAAAGAGACATTGACCTATAGAAGAATATGGCAAGACATTATGCCATGAGGAACAGAATTGCAAGAGCCAAGCTCAAACGAGCCCTTGCAAAGATTCAAGCACAAAATGACACAAAGGAGAAGGAAAAACTGGATATCCTTGCTGATCTATCCCTCCAAGCATCCCAAACATGATCGGCAAGGTAAGTTCCAAATTTTGGCACTTGGTATAAATTTTGAGTTTTTGATTATTTGGCTAGTAGAAAAAAGGGCCAAATGCACAGCGCAAATGGCGCTACACTATTTTTGGGGGGAAATAAATTGAAAAATTGCCTACATACTCATGATCCTCATGGAAATTACATCATCCACAGAAAATTTCAGGTCATTTGGAGCAAAATTGGTCCCTTAAAAGGGCTAACAACCACCTAAAAAACACCTTTCTGCCCTCTTTTCAGCAATGGCGCTGCACCCTTGGTAGTCTTGGGAGAATGGATTTTTGGAAATTCAAATGGGCACTAATCTAGAAACTAAAGGCATATCTAGAAACTATACAGAACATTCATTCCAATGAGCTATCATGGCGCTCATTTGGACACCGAGAAGGCCTCCAAAACTCAGCTGCAAAAAACATGATTTTTCCAGTTTTGGCATTGTGCCCCTGTATCTTGGAGTTGTGCCCTTGCTAAGAGTTATTGAAAAAGATATTCTGAGGCCTTAAAGTCAAATTTTTTTCCAAGTTAGCTCAAATAGTTATGTTAGAAGTTATTTTTGCCATAAATGAGTTTAGATATTTTTGCCTTGGGCCTTCCATGATCTCAAAGGTCAAAGTGACTTAAATGTGTAATTAATGACTTCGAAAACCCTAGCTAGGGTTTAATTCATCATTTTTCAGTTAAATACTGCATGTAAGGCTTCATAATTTTTTTGGTTGATTGTTGAGCTCAATATACATAGACTTGGAGTTGTGAAGAAATTGTCTTTGGAGCTTTGTGACTGTTTTGAATTGAATGACAATGGAGAAAGCACATTCATAGGATTCATGAACTTTGTTGAATGGTGATGTTGTTCATATCTTTCATTTGTTTCCTTATGTTTTCCATATTGTTTCATCTTTTCTCTTGCAATAGAATAGAAAATTTAGCTTAAGATATGTTGTTAGAGGCACATTAAGTATGTCTGCTTCTATTGCTCTAATGTTTTCCTCTGCTAGGTCTGAATAGAGAATTCTTAATTGCTCGCTGGTTCCACTTAGCTTTTTTTCCTTGAAAATAATTTAATGGATTCAAGCCAAAGAATTTTATGGTATGCTCTTTCCTTTGGTGTAGCTTTAAACATTGTTTTTGAGGCCTTTTCTTTGGAGTTTACTAATTAAGGTTTGGCTGAAGAATTTTATGGTTTACCCTGTCCTTTGGTCCATCTTGAATAGTCACTTTGAAGGTCTTTTATAGTTTTATTAAGGAATTTAGGAGTTCCCTGCTCTTTAATCATTACTAATGTGTTATCTTGAATTTTTTCTTTCTCTGAAGGTAAATAACTAGAGAATTTAGGAGTTCCCTACTCTCTAGGGTTTGTTGGATTGTTGTTTTAAAGTTTAGTTGGTGAAGCTGGGTCAAAGAAGTTTATGGTGTGCCCTATCCTTTGATTCTTTCTTAAGAATAGTGATCTTGAAGGCCCTTCTTGTTATAGAATTTGTTAAAGGATTCTTAATTTCCCTTTAAACCTACTATGTTCACAAATTTAATGTTCATTTCACTCACATAAGCTACTAAGATCCATTTGGATTTGTTAACTTGCCCTATGAAACACCCCTAATATTTTTTTGTACTTATCAAGCCTTTTAAAAACCCCATAGCCCAATGGTTTGAATTTATCTTACTCTATTTTTTCTTCTTAACAACCTACCCAACCAAAAAAAACAAACCTTATCACCTTAACTAGCCTAAAATCAGCATCCTAAAAAAAACAAGTCATATCTTTTATAAAAATATAGAGAGAGCCCTCTTTGAGTCTAGGAAGGCTAGGTCCTAGGACTCCAAAGTTGGTATGATGTTACCCTTGTCTATTTGGTCTTTCCAATCTGAAAAATTACAGGGACCTAACATAAAGGTGATCACGGTGGGACCTGAGTAAGTAACAGTTTAAATATTCCTTCAAAAGGCTCAAGAATCCCCTGTCAAACTTAGATAAATCAAGTGTTAGAAAAGAATGATATCTAGTTGATTTTCCATACTAACACAATGGCAAACATATTGGGAAGCACTCCTTAAAAATCTTAGTGTTACCTAAAGAACTCAGAAAACCCAAAAATATCTCTAGATTAGTATTCAATTGTTGATGGTGGACAACAAGCAAATATTCAAACAGTTAGCATCATCCACCTGGTGACTCCACTATTTTCCAGTAGACCTGATGACTCCACTGTTCCTCACAGACTCCCCTGGGAATGCATTAATCAATCCTAATAGTATAAAACCAGCCACATATTGTGTGAATTCAGCAATCTTTTAGATAGGTTTGTTTCCAAAATCCCTACAAACTTTCAGCCTCTCTATGTTGTGGGTCTGACATCTAGCTCCACAAAGAATCAACACTAGATCTCACCCTAACCCAAACCCTCCTATTATAGTTGATGACCCAAAAAGAATCTTAAGAAAAACTTCTAAGAATAAAGACTCAACTATTGTTAGACCAATTCACAAAGAAATTTTTTTTCCTGAAAACCTTACATCCTTGCAAAATACCCAATTTGACTTACACCATAGAAGAAACCTATTCAGAACTAAGTTTCAAAATTAGATAGACCAGATAGACCTTGAGCCTAGAAGCTTACAGCAGAGTCCTAATAGAGAAGCCTCTCCTTCCACTCCTCCTGATTTTCAGCTTCTCCAACACTTTGACTCCTTTCGATCCAAATCTGCTCATTCTTAGCTAGTTGGTCCAAGTACATCTGCTACCCCCACTCATACATCCACTATGCAAACCACTCCTTTTCATCCTCCACCTCCACTCATAAACCCTCCTCTTGTAGATCCTCCTTGGGTTCCATTACCTCCTATCATGGTAGAATGGTATGCCCCCCAAATACTACCACAACCTTTACTGCCTATGCCTCAAGAATACCAATCTAAAATCCCTCACCTTAATGGGGTTGATTCTACCACTACCCAAAAACATGTAGACAAGATGAATGATGCATTTGACTACCAAGAAATAGAAGAGGAGACTATAAAAATGCAACATTTGCCCAAAATTTAGGAGGAGAAGCAAAGAAATGGTTCAAAAATTTAACTCCTAATAGCATTCACGATCTCCCTTCCCTTTATCAAACATTCATAAAAAAGTGGAAGACTAAGAAAAATCATCTTCAAACCCTATCAGATTATGATAACTTTAAAACAAATGTTGGGGAAATTGTCCAAGACTACTGCACTAGGTTCAATAGTGTATATAATGCGCTCCCTTCCCACATGAAACGCCCACAAGGCCTAGCCTTAGTAAAATTTCCAGATGGATTTGATCCAGACATGTCTTATCAATTAAGAGAAAGAGATCCCCTTACCTTAGAAGACATGAAAAGGGGAAAAGTAAGTGTAGAAGCCAACCTAATCACTAAAAGGGCTAGATTGAGAGCAGAGAAGAAGGTTACATACAAAGAGGAAACTATGGCCTCCACATCTGATGCTAATATTGGCAGTCTAGTTAGGAAAATGGAAAGGATGATGGAGAGAATCAAATTGAATGAAAGAGCACCTCCTATGGAAAACCAAGCAAACCCTCAAAACAGAAACAGAAACCAAAACTTCAAAAGAGACCCTCCTTAAATAAGAAAAATAGAAAATGACCAGCAAATCAGACCTCCTTTCCAAGAAACCTATGTAGATGAAGAGGAGAGAGAGACCGAGGAGCCAGAAGAAACACATGTCAATCTAATAGAGTCCAATAACGAGGATGATGTTTTCCTCACAGAAAAAGAACAAGGTTTGTTTTCCTAAAACCAAAATGAAAGAACATATGAGGATTCTGAAGAGTATAAACTAGGGTTTTAAAATGCTGTCATGGAGGTTCATAGGTAGTATGACCTCAGAAGTAGGAAAACACAAGACATCCCTAAGAGGAAAAAACCAGAAATTTCTGCTAGGAAGACCCCTAAAAACATTCCTAAAAAGACAGCAGAAAATACCAACATAATGGCTAAGAATCCCCATCAAAGAAAAAAAAAAAATCAGCCAACATGATGGTGACCAAAACTGCCCAAGTAAATCAACTAGTGGCCCTGAAAAAATTGTTTTAACTAACATTCCTAGTAAAACTCAGCAAGCTAAAATTGCTGAAAAGACCATGTATGATAAAACAGATGTAAATATACCAAGAACACAAACACCATTTAGTATTGAGGGTGAAATTTCCAAAATCAAAATATCCATACCCCTTACTGAACTAGTGACTCAATATGTATATAGATCTCAATTTTTTAGGGCTTTAAACATAGGAAATGACACTGTTACTCTAAATCTAACTGATGAAAAGCCAGAGTTGTTGATTGGAACAGAGGTAGAGGGAAAGTTTCAAGAGGGATTTGTGCCTCCATTCTATGTCAGTTTAAACATCCATGACAAAATCCTACACAATGTTATGCTAGACTCTAGTGCTTCACACAACCTCATGCAAAAGGTAGTGATGGAGAGATTAGGCTTCGAAATAACAAAACCATATAAAGACTTGTACTCTTTTGATTCAAGTAGAGTTAAATGTTTGGGCCTGATCAAAGATCTGTGTGTCAATCTGGCACAAATACTAGCTAAGAGCTTATTCATGGACATTGTAGTGGCTGACATCCCCCCAATGTATGGCATGCTTTTATCTAGATAAACCTCCAAATGGACATGACATATGCTACTATTCCAGTGTTTAACCAAACAAGAAGACTGTACAAAGAATCTTACATGAAATACAGGGTAAGCATCCAAGATAGGCCAAACAACACTACTCTCTATTCTATCCATTCAGACCTTGATTCATTTATTTTTTATAATGAAGATGACATTAATGAACAAGTAGATGAAAAAGAGGAAGAGCAAGACCTTTCAGAAATGTCAAACCAAACACAAGATGAAGAACATAATAGACAAAACCCTAGTAGCCATGCACAGCAACATAATGGTGAATCTGAACTTGAAACACTTTGGAACATGAGCTTTTATGAATCTTGTGGAAAATCTGGTTCAGGAGTAGGTGTCTGTATACACAACACCAATGAAGGTCACTCTTACAAGCTAGATTTTCCATGTACAAACAATATTGCAGAGTATGAAGCTCTTCTCTTAGGGTAATGCTGAAAACTATATGAGCTAAGAGGATTTATGTTCAAGGAGATTCCGAGTTAATCATTAGGAAAATAAAAGGAGAATATTTAGCCAAGAATCCTAGGCTAAGAGAATATAGAAATGCTTCCTTAGACCTCCTAAAAAAATCTGAAAAATATGAACTTACCTCTGTCCCAAGAACTCAAAACAGCCTTGCAAATGAACTAGCCTTTGTTGCCAGCACTTTCCAACTACCTCATGCCAATGAACAATACACGGTAAAAGTAAAAAACAGGCCTACAGTACCTGATAACATAGATTATTGGAAAGTATTTGAAGGGGACAAACATATTGAAGACTTACTACAATCCAAAAATGAATTTGAGATGCCAAAATCAGACTTAGACCATCAAGAGGACTGCACTGTTGAGGAACAAACACACAAAACATAGTTGCCTTATGCTGCTGATATAAATATGATAGAACACCTTCTTGAGGCAGAATTGTTTGAAGACTTAGACACAAGAGACCTTGAGGTATTACAATGCAAAGACAACCTATTGCCAAGAGGAATTTCTCCCTTAGAAGAGTTGTTTGATTTCAATGATGTTTCTAGGAAGCCTAAAATGGAATCCACTGAAACAGATGTAGAAGAAGGCAACATAGGCCGTGAAGAAGAACCTAAAATGATAAAGTTGTCCAAAAAGTAAAAAACAGGCCTACAGTACCTGATAACATATATTATTGGAAAGTATTTGAAGGGGACAAACATATTGAAGACTTACTACAATCCAAAAATGAATTTGAGATGCCAAAATCAGACTTAGACCATCAAGAGGACTGCACTGTTGAGGAACAAACACACAAATCATAGTTGCCTTATGCTACTGATATAAATCTGATAGAACACCTTCTTGAGGCAGAATTCTTTGAAGACTTAGACACAAGAGACCTTGAGGTATTACAATGCAAAGACAACCTATTGCCAAGAGGAATTTCTCCCTTAGAAGAGTTGTTTGATTTCAATGATGTTTCTAGGAAGCCTAAAATGGAATCCACTGAAACAGATGTAGAAGAAGGCAACATAGGCCGTGAAGAAGAACCTAAAATGATAAAGTTGTCCAAAACACTACCACCCCTTATAAAACAGAGATACATTTAGTTATTCAAATATTTTAAGGATGTGTTTTCATGGGGTTATGAGGACTTGAAGTCCTATGACACAAACATCATTCAGCACAAGATTCCTCTCAAAGAAAACCAGAAACCATTCTAGTAGAAATTGCGTAGGATAAACCCTATCCTAATGCATCTAGTTGAGAAAGAAATAAAAAATATGTATGATGCCAGAATACTATTCCAAATTAAGTACTCAAAATGGGTCTCAAACCGTGTGTCAATGAGGAAGAAGACAGGAGAAATCAAGCTATACATAGACTTCAGAAATTTGAACAATGCCTCCCTGAAAGACAACTATCCTTTACCTAATATGGATCATATACTGCAAAGGGTAGTGGGTTCCAAAAGAATATCTTTGCTTGATGGTTTTTTAGGGTATAATCAGGTGCTAGTACTTCCAAGTGATCAACACAAAATCGCCTTCACTACACCTTATGGCACCTTCATGTATGTCAAAATTCCTTTTGGGTTAATGAATGTCAGGGCCACTTTTAAAAGAGCCATGGACATTGCTTTTTCCTAAGAAATAGGTTACTTCATAGTGATATACCTTGATGACATCATTGTTTACACAAAAATCAATGAAGAACACCTAGATCACTTGAGAAAAGTCTTTGAAAAGTGTAGAAAGTATGGTTTATCTTTGAATCCTAAGAAAACTTTGTTTGGCCTTCAAGAAGGAAAAATTTTAGGCCACATCATATCTAAAGAAGGGATTAAGATAGAGCAAAAAAGGATTAAGGGAATATTGCAGATTAGTCACCCTACAAACATCAAAGAGCTGAAATATTTCATTGGAAATATCAACTTCTTAAGAAGGTTCATATCAAACCTTTTTGAACTCCTAAGAAACATTACAAACATATTGAAAAGAGAAATAGGAGTAAAATGGACCACAGAAGCAAAGCAGTCCTTTGAACTAGTAAAACAAGCACTTACCCAAACACCAGTTCTAATCAACCCTAACTTTACCAAGGATTTCTTCATCTTCTCATTTGCATCAGAACACACAATTGTTGTAGTATTGCTTCAAAAGAACATAATGTGACAAGAACAGTTCATAGCTTCACTCAGCAAAGCACTAAGAGATGCACCTCTGAAATATAACATCATGGAAAAACAATATTTTTCCTTAATCAAAGCCTTAAAATATTTTTGAGTTTACATCTTGCATTCACATGTCATTTCTTTTGTTCCTCATGCAGTTGTTAAGGACATACTAACTCAGTATCCTGATGGTAAAAAAGGTAAGTGGATTTTTGTCATCTTAGACTATGATTTGGAAATCAATCCCACCAAGCTAATCAAAGGGAAAGTGTTGGCTAAAATGATGGCCAATGCAAAATTTCAAGCATTGGACATAAACATGATACATTTCTTTGATGAACAAGAGAAGCTGGAGACTCCACCTATTGAAGAATCATTTCTAAACTCACTCTGGTATGCTGATATATTACATGTGCTTTCTAATCAAAATGCCCCTCCTAGTTTGTCCAAAACAAAGGCCAGATTTTTGAAACAAAAAGTTGTAAATTTTTGCAACCTAGATAAAGCTTTATATTGGAAAAAAAATTTTGGTATCCTGCTTAAATGTTTACTCGAAGATGATGCAAATAGAATCATGCATGAGTTTCATGAGGGAGAGTGTGGAGGTCATCTCTATTGGAAAACCACTGCCAACAAAATCCTTAGAGCTGGTTTCTATTGGCCCATTATTTTTCCTAATATCCACAAGCTAGTAGTGACTTGCCATAAATGCCAAATATTTGAGGGAAAGAGAAAACTATTGCCTTTGCCTTTACACCCTATCAGTATTGAAACTCCTTTCCAACAATGGGGTCTAGATTTCAATGGAGAAATCCACCCTACCTCCTCTGCCCAACACAAATGGATCCTCACTGCAACTGACTATTTCACCAAATAGATAGAAGCCATCCCTTCAAGGAATTCCACTAACTTGGTAATCATGAAATTACTTGAAACCAATATTTTGTCCAGATTTGGCTGTCCAAGAAAAATCATCACTGATAATGTTGTTGCATTTAAATCCAAGAGAATGGTATACTTTTGCCACAAATATCACATTACATTAGGGAATTCTACAACTTATTACCCTCAAGGTAATGGTTTAGCTGAGTCATCTAACAAAATTTTGGTAAACATCATCAAGAATTTGTTGGAAGAGAACAAAAAGTCATGGCACAGCAAATTAGTGCATGCACTATGGCCAAACAGATTAACAAGCAAGAAATCAATTAATATGTCTCCCTATCAACTAGTGTATGGCATGGATGCAGTTTTTCCAACATCCTTGGGAATCCCAGTGATGAATATCCTCCAAGAAGTACAGTTAGAGGAGAATGATATGCAAAGGAGGCTAAACCAAACCATTCATTTTCCGCATTCAAGGGAATAAGTATACAATAGAACACAAGCAGTACAAGAGAGCATCAAGAAGCTTTTTTATAAGAGGACCAAAGCAAATTATTTCCAGATTGAAGACAAAGTGTTGAAGTGGGATTCAAGAAGAGAGGACAATGGCAAGCATGGAAAATTTGAAAATCTGTGGAAAGGCCCATACATCATCCATTCAGTTAGAGGTAACAATGCATTCTTCCTACAAGAAATGGATGGAATAGAGTTATTTGGAGGTCCTGTCAATGGCAGGATGCTCAAGCACTATTTTTGTTGAAGTTCTTAGTTTAAAGCTATGTTCATTATACATAACATTGCTTGAGTAAAATATCATAAAAATGAAAACACACAAAACAAATAAAAGAAGAAAAGAGGGCAGATAAAAGAAGAGGTAAAGCCCCCTACCAAAATAGAATATGTTTGAAAGTGTGCAAGTCCAAATGCCACAACTTTTGAGGAAGAAAAGTCTTGTTCAGTCATACAGCCTAACCATGATTTAACATGTTTTAAATTTCTGCTGATAAGTTAGAAAAGGAAAATTTTCCAAACCATTTAAACTTGGCTCATCAGTAGACTAGGTTAGGAAGAGATGATGGTTCACAAAGCTCAAATCTGAAACAAAGAGAAAAGAGAGGGATGAGTGAAAAATTTTAAATTATAGCCCTCAGTTTTCTAAGTTTTACTTGTACAAAAATAAAATATGTGTGCCACTTGTCCAAGATGCCACAACTCATGACAAATCAAACTACCTAACCTTGATTTGGCCATGTTTTAAATTTTGTTTTGATATGTTAGAGAATGAAAATCTATCAAATTTTTTAACCTTGATAGATAAGTAGATTAGGTAGAGAATAAAAATGGCTCATAAGTCTAATCTGAGCCTTTGGATGACATAAGGGTAGACACAGATAGTTTTTATGCTTTCAAAAGAAAAATTATGTCCAAGGTTTTCCAATCCAAATGCACCCAAATGAAGAGAAAATGTTAGGAAAGGTATGATGGGTAGGTAGAGTTGATATTGAAGCAATCATGTTTTTCAGAGTGTAATATCACAGCTTCAAAGAATAGCAGCAATATCAGCATTGTAAAATGAAGGAAGTCAGCAAGCATGTGAGGCATCTCATCTGCAAAATCAGAGATCTGAGGTTCTTGACACCTCCTGAAAGGAGCTGCCCTCCCCGAGTGGAGCCACTGTTAGTCATCAGTATTTTTCACTATCTTTAGATGACTATAGAATGTTTATAAATTTCTAAAAACAATGTTCCTTGAATATCTTGAGTTTAAAAAATCTCACTACCTTCATTATCCTTATAAACCTATTTTCACTATTCCTCATTTGGTCTTCCCAAAGCCACCCTGTTGCTCCTAAAAGACTCATCACGGGCTTATGCCTCTAATCTTCATCCTTTTCCTGCCTATGACCTCATTGCCCCACTTTTCCCCTGTCAATAGACTCCATCTTCCATCTAAGGGTTTCCTAGTGATGACTCATTCCAATGTTCCTTTGGACATAATAACCTATGACCATACTATGTTTTCACTTGAAAAACATCCAAGTCATATTCCAGTCAAAATCAGATCAAAGGACCCTCCCACTAGGTCATTAGGGTTTTTACATGTTTTAAGGTCATCATTGGATGTTTTAGGCACTGCTTTTCCTTTGTTAGAATCTGGCTCAGATGTAATAGAATGTCAAGACATGGTTATTCAAGAAGGACCTAAAATGTCCAAATAAGTTGGTCTTATCAGTTCAGAACCTGCAAGTGAGGATAATGCAAAGAGTTTAGCACTTCTACAGGAGTGTTGAATGGTTTGTTAGCAGAAGGTACTGATGAGGTGGACTGTCTACTCCTGAATGAAAACAACTTACAACAAAGGAAAGGGAAACAACTTGGTCATGTAAAGATTTAGGTTTTATACACTTCATGGTCCAATTGAGTGCCAAAATAGTGATCACTTGCAGAAAATGACATGGAGGAAGCACACAAAGCCAAACATGAAGAAATTCTATCAGAAGATATTGAAGAGATATAGAAAAAGGTGAGGTGAACTGGACAGAAAAGAATGAACTTGAAAGGGCTATAGATAGATTAGAGGACAACACTGATGATTGATGTAAAGCACTCCAGACACCTAGGGTTTTAAAGAAAGTGGACAGACAAGGTGGAAAAGATAAGTTGAGTGTTATGATGGAAACCACATAAATTTTCAAAGATGATAGTGTGTGTGATTAAATCCCAAAGGTATTAAAATGAACTTGTCATGCCTGTGTGACCAAAAGAAAGGTCAAATTCATCATTTTAGCAAACCTGCATGCAAACAGTGTAAAAGGGTTAGTGAGAAAAGAAAAAGGACTTCTGACATTAGAAAGTGGGTTTTCGTAATTAAGTCAAATTCCTACCATCTATAAAATCTCATTTCACATTTCAAATGAATCATTCTTGCTTGTCAAAAGATCAAGAGCGCTTAGCAAGGGAGAAATTGTGAGTTTTCAAGCGTAATTTGGTCTAATTTGCTTGGCGCTGCGCGTTTAGCTTGGCGTTGTGGGCCTAGGAGAAGGCACTGCGCCCCTGGAATTTTTCCTCCATTCATTTTTTGAAGGCGCTACATGCCTGGAAGTGGGCTTTGCACTCTTTCCTGACAAGACTCTGCTAAAAACCCTTCGCGTTGCATGCTCAGAACTAGCACTACGTGCCTAAGTTTGGCGATGCGCCCTCAACCTTGGCGTTGCGCGCTTGGACAGAAAGGGTTTCTAAGCACTCCAACCACTCAAATCACTTCAAAAATCTTTCAAATCCCCTCCAAGGTCATCCAAGAAATCTTAAAGAGGTAAGTACATGACATGATCTCATCTTCAAGCTATTTTGGTCATGATTTAATGAATGGAATGAAACCCTAATCAAACCCTAGGTTTCAAGCTTGAAATCATTGCTTCATCCTTACCTCATCCTCCTAAACAGAGTGTCACTCATAACAAGGGGAATTACATTGGTTTAGAAGGCTTCCATTCATCATGCTTGTCACAACCTCCATTCCCTTCATTCTCACTTACTCCATTCATTTACAAAACTGCCATTTCACACCCTCCCTTCATCTCATTTCACATTAGCCCTAGGGTTTCCAAAATAGATTTTACAATGTCTGAGGGTGAAGAAAGTAGTATGGTGGTACAAATTCCAAGGATGCATGATCATAAAGGAGGAAAGATAAAATATTTGAACCCCTCAATACAAGAGAGCTCATGGGATCTCCCCTTACTATTTCCTACTTCAAACATGTAGGTTGCTTTGATTTTTGTGAGAAGGTGCAACAAGTACAAAACCACCATGAGCTAACAAGACTTTTCATTGTCAATTTGCATGAAAAACAAGTTAATATTGTTGGGTTTACATTTGAGTTGTCTACAGATGCCATTGCAAATGCTACAGGAATACCAAGTGTGGGGGAAAATAGGTTCAAGCAAGAAAACCTAGACATGAGTTACTTTGAACCATATCTAAAACCTAGGTATAAAGACCACCACAAGTCCATCTTTCCTTTTTCACATCTGCTTGATAGATATGCACCCATGATGAGGATAATCATGAAGTATTTCACATGTGAGGGAAGGTTTTCCCGTCTTTACTCATATCACATCTGGCTTCTTATGCACTTTACTAGAGTGAGGATGCTGCATATACCATATTACCTTTACCAAAGAATTGACAAAAGGCCTACATAGTGCAAAAGAGAAATTATCCTCAGAAAATGCTAAGCCTATTCCATCACTCACTTATCAAGATGGTGTTTATGCACCAACTACAGCAAAAATTCATTCCATGGGAGATGTTGGGTCTCAATCTAGTCTCCTAAACTGAGCTTCATTTAATTGTCAACCAGGATTTGTAAACTGCTGAAGTGAAGTGTACCATATGTACCTAGGTGCTTGTTTCCTAATGCGTTGTATGTGGTTTTTGTGATGTTTTTGGTCTTTTGTGATGATTTGTGATGTTTTTGGTCTTTTGGTGTTTTATGTTCACAATGAAACTGCCTAGAAAACTAATGGAAAGAAGTTGGTGGTCAAAACAGAGTTAAATCTAATGTATGGAATGGCAAATGCAATTAGAAATACTGAAGCAAAATCTGAACTATGACTAAATAGAAACAAAAGCTTGATAATGACTTCTTAGGCAAATGACACAAACTAAACTTGAGAAATGACCACTAAATATGCAAGTTCTCTAACTAGACAGTTAAACACTAATTTTATCATGGTGCAACATTCTGTTCTAAGCTCATCTATTCCATGACTAATTCCTAGCTCTATTCTGCAATTTAATTGGATGTCTCAGAACCTATACTCAAAGAGTTATTGGTTTCTTGTTCAAAGTAGTTCTTTTGAGGAAGAGCTCTGTTCATAAAATGATGAGGAGATTGCAGAGAGATTTCAGACCTTATAGTGATGTTATCTTCTGTTCCTATGTTTATGGATCACTTGTAGTTCTCAGAACAAAAAGATATTTGTGAATAATGAAGGCTGTCTGGTGAATCCTAACAACTAAAATAATCTATTGTGCAAAGGATGACAGTGTGACTATGAGATGTAAGTGCAATGAGTTAACTTAAGAATGGATCTAAGATGCTTCTAAACTAGAAAAATTTTGAACTATAAGTCATCATCAAACTTGAAACAAAGTAACTGAACATGAATTAAATGCAAATGAAACTCCGGAGTTGTTCTAACTATACTAACATGCATTAATCTATGAAGTTACACAATCTGTTTGTTCATCATTAGTGATAATTTGGAAGAGTTCCTTCTTGTGGAAGAGGTAGAACAATTCTGACTGTGGACTTATATGCAATTGAAAGCAAATGGACTGAAAGAAAATGAAAAACTAAGTTACCACATCCATATCCTACTCGTCATTATGATGTCTTGGGCAAGCGTTTAAGAGTAAGAACAGAGATGATACTTAGTACAAACAAACAACTAAATATTTCATTATCACGGTCATGTCTTGAACTTCTTAAGGATGTATTGGAAGAATTTCTTCTTGTGGAAGAGTGATTAGAACAAGTGTAACTGTGATAGTGAATAGCAAAAACTACAACTAATTCCTACAGTACTATAGCTATTCATCATTCATTGTTATGATATGTTGGAAGAATGTCTTCTTGTGGAAGAACTGGAATGAATATAACTACAGTATCTAGTTAAAAACAAATACAAATTCAACTCATATCCTACAATACCATAGTCATTAATCATTCATCATTTTGGTCTGTTGGAAGAGTGTCTTCTTGTGGAAGAGCTGGAACGAATATGACTACAGTAGCTAGTTAAAACAAATACAAATTTAACTCCTATCCTACAATACCATAGTCATTAAACATTCATCATTTTGGTCTGTTGGAAGAGTGTCTTCTTGTGGAAGAACTGGAACGAATACGACTACAGTAGATAAAAAAAAACAACTACCAATTCAAATGCAAAACGTAAAGGCAGCTAGGAAAAACTTATCTAGTTTACGCAAAAGAAATCCGTGCAAGAGGCAGGGGCCCTCTACCACTTGACGGCATTCAACTTCAAATCAAATCATGCCTTCAGAATAACTTTGTCTGCTCCATTAACAATGCAATAGTTCGAACATAACACTCTGTGTCTTCAAGGGCGTAACACAGAGTTTACACAAAATCTAGCAGCAAATCTAACACAAAATCTCTAACTCCCTGCTCTCGGTCTACTCAAGAGTTTATAAAGTAAATGCAAGTAACAATAATTAAAACAATTTAGGAATAATGTCTTTCCTTATCCGAATCATCTTAGGAGTCTTTGAGGTGGCTACGTGAAGGAGAAAAGACACCTGGACTGAGACAGTCCTAGTAGGAGTCTTCCTTCACCAATGTGTTCCCACGTGCATAACCGTACCCAGAATTCATTTCCTCTTCCATGATGAGCAACAAACCATGTAGGCACGACGTGGATCATGCCCATATGCGTTTTTCCTCAAGAGGCCACCTGGAACATACTCAAACATAAAGGTAGCTGCAGAATCGCCGGTTAGCTACAGAATGCCTGCATTCTGCAGCTAGTTCCAGTCAAAATGCTTAACAATGGCAACAATCACAAAATTCAACAAGTCGGTCATGTAAACCATTCTAGAAGTAATTTTAACTATTTTTATTGATCAATTGGGTTTAAAATAGAAATGGACAAGGGAAAATGAGGTAAAATGAGGTGAAGGAAAGCACAAATTTGAGGCTCAACATACCCCCACTGTTGTCTCTTTGCATGTCCTCATGCAAATTATCCTATGAATTCTGAGGCTTCTGCAAGGACATCTAATCCCCTTCTTCTCCTTTGTCTGAATGCTAGAGGTCTTCTGGGTTTCCTGATCACAAGTTTGAACCTGAGGTTTGTGAGTGCTCTGATCAACTTTTTTGTTCCTTGTCTTCATCTTCTCATTGGTCCTCTCCACTTTGTCTATATGCAGGGATAAGGTTGAGTTCATGTCAGTCTTGAGCTTGATTTGATCTTTGAGAATTTCATTCTCATTTTTGATGTGTCTATTCAACAATTCCAACTCATACCTATCCCTCCTTAATATATCAATTTCAGACAGTGGAGGACTGGGGGTTCTCTCTCTGCTTTCTGAAGCTATCCTCTCTAAAGTTTCCACATAATCATAAATTTCCTGTTGAGCAGGATCAATTTCAGGGGTGCCTTCATAAAAATCTTCTTCATCATCCTCTTCAATGGGTGTTTCTTCATCTTCAATATTGAGTACCCCTGTTTGTTTGATTGGTGTTTTCTTCAGTTTTCCTTTTAATCTGTGGCTTCTCCTAAGCTGAGAGGATCCCTCTCCTTTCTCTGTGACAGATTCCTTGATTATCTTTTCTTCCTTAAGTTTCCTCTTGATTCGAGTCAACTTCTCCAAAATGACTTCCTCACTGCTTTCTTGAACTGGTTTGTCAATTTTACCTTTTGAAGTCCTCCATTTCCTACTTCTCTTTGTGGGTTGTGGTTCAGGTGATAGTTCTTTTGCTTCTTCAAAATGATTTCTTATTAAGAAATCATCCCATGTATCATTTGTTTTAGATAGATGATGCTCAATCAAAATTTTTACCAACCCATGATGATACAGGGTTGTCTCTAAAAAATGAACTCTTCTCTGAACACAGGAAGCCATTTTCTTCATACTTTGATGCAAGAAATATGGTAGATTTAAATCTTCTCCCAGAAAATGCATCATTAGTCTGATGTGGTAGACATAAAATGTCCCATATCTACCCTCACATGTAACAATTTTTTGTAAAAGAAGTAGTATGTTTCTCCATTTTCTTTTCAATGCAGTACTGGGAATTCCTTTCTTGAACACACTAACATCCATATTTGGTGATTTTAAAATTTGTTTCGAGGAGTCATTATGGAATTCTCTATTTTTAAACCATCTTTCTCCAGTTCTGGACAATCCTGTAGCCTCTGCAATAAAAAATTCAGTGACAGTAAACTTGACATCCCCTATTTCAACTTCGGTTCCTTGGAATGATCTGGCAAATGTTTTAGTGACTTCCTTATGGAAGCCATTAAACTTTTCCAAAAATTGAAGCCATACTATTTGTTGTAACATTTCCTTGCATTGTGGGTAACCTTCTAAATATTTTGATCCCATAGGCTCAGTCCTTACGATGAAACCCATGATTTTTCAATATCAAATTAACACTCTTCTACCCACAAAACAATGACTTTCACTTTCGGATTAAAATGGCTTCAAGCTCTAAATGAAAATGGCTTCAATTCTTAGAATGACATACCTCTGTTTTATAGTGGCAACATCTTCAAAACCTTTGGCTGATATGCTTCTGTTTGATCATGAAAGCAATCTCAAATTTCGAAATGATATGTATCTGATAGGCAGTGAGAGATGGCTTCAGATTTCTTTTTGTGCAATACCTCTGGCTCTTAGTAGCAAATGGTTTCAGTTTTAATACTGCAATACCTCTGTCTTTGGTAACAGAAAGACTTCAAACTCGATCACTGAAAAACACCTCTGCCTCTAGTAGAAAATGGTATGCTTCAAATTCAACACTACAACATCTCTGTCTCTGGTAACAACAGACTTCAAACTCAACCTTTGTATCTGGTAACAAATGGTTTTCAAACTCAATCACTACCACACCTCTGTTTTTGGTAGCAAAAGACTTCAATTTTAGCACCTCTGTCTTTTGGTAACAACAGACTTTAAACTCTACACGGCCACAATTCTGTGTTGACAGTGAAAATGCTCCAAACTTCGTCCACAGTGATATGTTATCTGTCCACGGGATCAAGTGGCTTTGAGTTCTCACACTATTATACTTCCAAATTTACCTCTTCTGCTCTGCTCTGCGTTTACAATGCTCAATGTTGTTCAAACTGATATCCTTTAGCTCTGCTCCTGGTGATAATAATATCTCTGTCTTCAGAATGGAATACCGGCTACGGAATGAAGTTATGGCAAATGGTCACGGAATAGAGTAGTGGAGTGAGGTGGAGGGCTTGTATTAATGATTGAGGAGACGGCGGAGGATTTTACGACGGCAGAGGGAATCATCATCATTAAATACTTTGGTTAAGAGACGTGAAAAATTCAAATGCTTTGGCCATTTCACCACTTAAATGCTATCGGATATGAATTTTGAAATGGAAGATTTTAATACAAAGTCTGTAGAGGGTTTGTTGGTGTTTGATCAATAAAACAATTAAAACAACCTTTCGAATAATCCACAACTAAACTATGCTAAAATTTTATGAAATGCCATCGTAATTTAAATTTGTTACCTCTGCCCTTTATTTGATGTTTTTGTAGCCTTTGTCTTCTCTGCTCATCTTTGGAGGAATCTTTCACAATTTTCTTGATATTTTTGATTCATGAATTCATTGGATCACTTTGTTGTAATTCTGATGTCTGCTGGTTGATGCCTTCAGGGTTTATAGCTGCGAAAAGACTGTCGGGCTGCAGAAAGGCTGATTAGCTGCAGAATGTCCACTGAGCTGCAGAATGTTCCTGTAGAACACCTTAATCATGAAAATGGAATGTTTTTGGAGTATGGGTGAAATGTTATGTGGTATGCATGAAAATGGATGATGGATTATGATATGTATGAAGTGGATAAGTGGAATGGAATGGATTCAGTCCATTAAATGGAATGAAGGAACATAAGGGCTGTAGTGCAATTCATGACATATTTTATTCACTTACAGCATGATATCAAATTTTGTGTTTTGACATGAAAATGAAATGGATGGAAGATGAAATGAAATGAATGAAATGTGGAATGGAGTCAGATGAAATGAATGATGGATGGAATGGAGTATGAATGGATAAGTGAATGGAGTGAGATGAAATGAATCATAAGCACTATGGAACTGAACTTATGATTTTTATAACAGCTGCTTAAAACAAAAATGGGAAAAGTTAGAGTGTCAGAGAGACTCTGATTTTCACCCTATCTTTTCTGTATAAACATGCCAATCAATGATTGGTTTTCATGCTTATACCTTTATTTTTTTATTTTTTTATTTTTTTATTTTTATTATTTTTTTTTTATTTTTTTTTTTTCAAAAGAGAAATGCTTCAGAAAATTTAATCAAGTTGATGAAGAAGAGAGACTCTTCTTTATTAACTTCACATCATTGTCTTCTTGGAACTTCTTGACAAACTCTTCTCTTGAGAGTGGCTTGTGGTATAGCTTCAGTCTATGACCATTCACAAGAAAAGTGACCTCTTCTTCATCTATAGTTCTGATTTTTACTGCCCCATTATCAAAAATTCAAACAATTTCATATGGCCCAAGCCAATGTGTCTGAAATTTCCCTTGAAAATCCTTGAATTTTGAATCAAACAAGAGAGCCCAGTCACCCTCTTTAATTTTCTTCTCCTTGATGTACTTGTCATGCCATCTAGCCCTTTGTTGTTGGACTAGACTTGTTTTCTGAACTGCATCTTGTCTGATCTCATCCAATTCATTAATTTGCTCCAGTCTATGCTTTTGTGCCTACGTTAGATCAAGTCCTAGCTGAACTGCCATCTTGAATGTTTGAATTTGGAACTCTATAGGAAACAAAACTTGCTTTCCATAAACAAGCTCATAAGGAGTATGGCCTGTTGTGTTTCTCCATGTAGTTCTATAGGCCCACAAGGCTTCAGGAAGCCTATCTACCCAATCTCTTCTATGTAGATGAGCAGTCTTTGTTAGGATTCCTTCAATGACCTTATTAGTGGATTCCACTTGACCATTTGCTTGTGGATGATAAGGAGTAGATGTTCTATGTCTGATTTTGTACTTCTCCATCATTTTCTCCACTAGCCTTGATGTAAATTGAGCTCCTTGATCTGTAACAATTTCACTTGGGACACCAAAACGAGTAAAAATATCCTCAAAAAGAAAAGTAACTACAGATGATTCATTAGCAACAAGTAATGGTTTAGCTTCTACCCACTTAGTAACATAATCGGTGCAAACTAATATGTATTTCTTTTGTCTTGATGGAGGACTAATAGGTCCTACAAAATCCAAGGCCCATTTTTCAAAAGGTTCAATGTGTACCTGAGGTTGTAATGGCATCTCACCTGAAGGAGAAGGTTTCCCTACCCTTTGGCAACTGTCACACCTTTTTACATACTCACTTGCATCTTTAAACAAAGATGGCCAATAATATCCTAAATTAAGGATCTTATAGGCTGTCCTCTTATCTGCAAAGTGTCCGCCACAAGGTTCATCATGACATGCCTTGAGAATTTTAGGCATCTCATCTTCACGAACACACCTTCTAATAATCAAATCTGGACCTGTCTTGTACAACTCGTTAGCGACCCATGAATATCTTGCACTATCATTAATGATTTTTCTTTTATCCCTTGCATTCATAATTGAAGGAAATTTTCCTGAAACTAAATAATTAGCAATATCGGCAAACCATGGAGTTTGAGTAGAAACTGCAAAAAGATATTCATCAGGAAATTGATCTTCAACCGGAGTCATCTTTGATATTTTGAATTCTAGACAGGAAGTCAGCCACAGTGTTTTGTTTTCCAGGCCTATCTAGAATAGTAATGTTTAATTCTTGCAATAATAACAACCATCTTATAACTCTACCATTAGTGATTGATTTATTCATTAAATATCTAATGGCAGAATGATCAGTGTGAATAAAAGTTTCATAGCCTGTTATATAGTGTCTAAATTTGTTAATGGCATGAACAACAGCTAAAAACTCTTTTTCAGTTACAGTATAGTTTAACTCTGCGGGAGTCAAATTTTTACTGATATAATAGATGGCATAGGGAATTAAATCTTTCTGTCCCAATACTGATCCTAGAGATGTATCGGAAGCATCTGTCGAGATATGAAAAGGTAACTTCCAGTTAGGTCCCCTTAATATAGGTGCTTGAGAAATTTTGGTTTTCAGGGTTTCAAAAGCTAACTGGCAATCAGAAGTCCACTTAAATTCACAATCTTTGGTGAGTAATTTGAAGAGAGGAGATGCTATTTTGGTGAAGTTTTCTATAAATCTCCGATAATACCTTGTAAATCCTAGAAAACTTCTAACATCTTTTTGACAATTTGGAATGGATAGGTTAGAAATAACTTCAACTTTCGCCTCATCTACTCTAATCCCATCCCCTGAAATGTGGTGCCCTAAAACAATACCTTCAGTGAACATCATAAAACATTTTTCATGACTAAGTGAAAGGTTTTCTTCTTGACATCTTTTTAAGACTTTTTCCAGGTTTTCTAAAGCCTCTTCAAATGTATTCCCATAAACTGTGAAATCATCCATGTACACCTCTACACAGTCATGTATTAGATCCGAAAAAATTCCTAATACTGCCCTTTGGAATGTTGCAGGTGCATTGCATAATCCAAATGGCAATACTCGGTAGGCATAGTTACCCCAAGGACAAGTAAATGTGGTTTTATCTTGGTCTTCAAGTGCTACTTGGATTTGATTGTAACCACTAAACCCATCTAGGAATGAAAAGTACTTTTTGCCAGCTAATGTATCTAATACTTGATCTATGAAAGGTAAGGAAAAATGGTCTTTAAGAGTAGCTTTATTCAGTTCTCGGTAGTCAACACACACCCTCCATTTTCCATTTTTCTTAGGTACAATTACTAAAGGGGAAACCCACTGACTATCTGAAATAGGATAGATGAAGTTAACATTTAACAATTTTTGTAATTCTTCCTTGACAATTTCCCTAAGATTTGGATTCATCAGTCTTTGAGGTTGTCTGATTGGTTTGCAATTTGCCTCTATATAGATGTGATGAGTACAAGTCTTGGGACTTATCCCTTTCATGTCAGTGTATTCCCATGCATATGCAGAAGAATGTCTTTGTAATACTTTGACTAACTCTTCTTGTTGAGATTTTTCTAGGTTCTTGTTTATGTTCAAAGTTTTGCCTGGAAAAATTTCACTTGTAGAGCTACCAAATTTGTCCATAGAATGAAGAGACATCTGCCTTGATGACAAAAACTCAATATTGGATCCCTCTTGAAATGATTCATGTTTGTGTTCTGGAGAGGATTCAAAGTTTTCTAGAGTATTAAGAATTTGATTATCTTCACTAATTTCTGAAATTGTGAAGAGTGGTTGTAAATATTCTTCATCCTCTATCCATTGAGTGTCATCTAGATCTGTAATTGTCCTAGCTGGAGGATATAAATTGAATTTCTTTGTTGAACTACCATCAGAAATATACATATCACCGGACCTACAACTAATAAAGGCATCAGCTGTAGCCAACCAAGGTCTTCCTAGTATAACAGGATGGCCTCCTAGATTATTCTTGGGTGTTAGGATCATGAAATCCACGGGGTACTCCCAAGAGTCTAGGGACACTGGAATGTCTTCTATTACCCCATCTGGTCTGATCACAGATCTATCTGCTAATTGTAATAGTGTGGGTGTAAAGAGAAGATTAGGAAGTTTCAGTTTGTCCATGATCTGTCTACTCATGATATTTATTGCTGCCCCTAAGTCAATGAGTGTGTTTTGAATTTCAATTCCATTGATGTGAATTTTGAAAACTGGATTTCCTGGGTCAAGGTACTTTGGAATAGTAATCTTACCCATCATAATGTCTGCTATTTGTCCTACCAGTTGAATTTTCTTGGTTTCTCTTATTATTTTTCTTGTTGTCTTCATACTCAACTCCTTTATTGTTTTGGCTAAAATTGGGATTTCCTTGATGGCCTGCAATAATGGAATTTTAATGCAAACATTTCTCAATTCATCCAAGAAATCATAATTAGGCACCATTATTTGTTTTTCTACACCTTTATCAATTTGTAGTCTTTCCGGAAAGGGAGGTATAGAAGTAGATGTGGATGGTTGCTCTAATACTGGAGTTGGATTTATTGGATATTTTTGTTTCAGTTTTTCAATTTTTTGGCCTTGAAAGGATGTACCTTCCTCAAGACTTTTATTAACCCGTAGGGAGTCTTCCTCAGAATTATCTTGTTCTTGTATGATCACAGAAGGTTTCCTCTTCTCAAGTATCCTTCCAGACCTAAGTTGAACATCACTAAGGTCTAGAGGAGTAATTAAATAAGTTGGAAATTGTTGACCTTCTATCATGTATGTATTATGAGGGTTCTTATTATTGGGGTTTGGTATGGGCTGAGCTGGCAATTGATTGGATTTTTGAGGGAATGGTAATGAAAGTGGTTGATTTTGATGTGGTTGGTTCTGATGATGTTGTTGAGGATTTTGTTGAAAATTTTGTTGAAGATTTTGAGGAAAAATTTGTTGAGGATTTTGAGGATAAAAATGTGGATATGGTGGATAGGATGGTGGATACTGATAATATGGAGAGTATCTTCCATAGGGACCTTGTGATCCTTGTGCCCAAGCTTGAGATTGATTTTGAAATTGGGGCCAAGGTTGCTGCCAAGAATTCCAAGGTGGAAGTTGATTATACATTTGATCATGGAATCCTTGTGTCTGAGGTCCCTGCCAAGGTCTTCTAGATACAAAATTGAGAGACTCTGTGGAATCTGTAGGAGTTTCCTCCTGAAAGACAGCTTTGAGACCAGGAAGAGAAGGACAATTCTTAGTCTCATGTTTTTCAGAACAAATGACACAGGTTTCTACAACTTTTACATCCAAAGGACACTCTCTCAAGGCATGTTTCTTTCTACATTTGGGACAAAAGATTGCCAAGGCATCAGATTCAGCCTTTTGCTTGTTTTGTATCTTAAGGGTGTCTATTTGTTCACTAAGACTCCCCAAGATGTCAGATTTAAAATCATCAAGCATGTGTCCTATTTCTGATCTACTTACTGTCCCAGAAGCAGATTTACTTGCTCTTGCAAGAGCAGGATCTCTTGGACCTTTGGCAGTTTTGGATTTCCCTCTGGAAAGGTTGATACATAACTCAGATATTTCAGGTAATGTGAGTTGTGATATATCCCCTTTTCCCATCATGTTAAGGATATCCAACCATTCATCCTTAATGGTTTTCAACAAAAGAGCTTTTAAAGTGTCTTGATCTAGGTTTTCCATTTGTGCCCTTTTTATGTTGTATTTAAATCTTTCCAACAAATATTCTAAGTTTTCATCTTCTTTTTGTAACATCTTGAACACTTCTTCCTTATGATTAACCGGCATACAATAATCCAAGTATCTCTCTAGAAATGCTTGTTTCATGTCTTCCCATGTTATAATAGAACTACTGTTTAAACTCATAAACCACTTCAATGCTGCTCCTTTCAGAGTTGAAGGAAATAATTTCAATTTTTGAGCATCTTGAAGATAGTCATAAGTCCTACACAACACTTCAAATTCGAATAAGAAAGTTTCAGGATCCTCAGTTTTAAGTCCATAGAAATTCGGAAGGACAGAAGGTGAAATGTTTTTCATGGTTGTATTGGTTTCTTCATCAAGTATAGGGAACCCAAAAGAGCTTCCTATTCTACCTCTTCCTCCATCTGCACCTCTACCTCCTCTTCCTCCTTCTCCTCTACCTCTACCTCTACCTCCTCCAAATAATGTGTGTTCTCCATTAACAACTCCTCCTCATCCTTCTTCTGCCATGGTTGACTCTCCTGTGGAAGTAGAAAGGTTTGTATCCTCAACAAGAGTTTTTGGATCTTCTTCTATGGCAGGTTCAGTGGATGAAGTGGAAGGTTTCTCTAATGGAATAGGTGACCTTAGATCTTCTAGAAGTCCGGGATCAGTAAAGGATGGAAGATGGGTTTGAGTTGAAGGTGTACTAGCTCTGGATCTAGATGAAACAAGTGGTGTTCTAGATATCAAACTTCTGCCTCTACTGCTTATAAATCTTCCCCTTGAATCTCTCTCCCTACGCATGAAATTGTTTTTGGATGCTAAGAAACAAAGGTTACCTAGTTTTCACTTCCCCGGCAACGGCGCCAAAATGTTGGGTCTCAATCTAGTCTCCTAAACTGAGCTTCATTTAATTGTCAACCAGGATTTGTAAACTACTGAAGTGAAGTGTACCATATGTACCTAGGTGCTTGTTTCCTAATGCGTTGTATGTGGTTTTGTGATGTTTTTGGTCTTTTGTGATGATTTGTGATGTTTTTGGTCTTTTGGTGTTTTATGTTCACAATGAAACTGCCTAGAAAAATAATGGAAAGAAGTTGGTGGTCAAAACAGAGTTAAATCTAATGTATGGAATGGCAAATGCAATTAGAAATACTGAAGCAAAATCTGAACTATGACTAAATGGAAACAAAAGTTTGATAATGACTTCTTAGGCAAATGACACAAACTAAACTTGAGAAATGATCACTAAATATGCAAGTTCTCTAACTAGACAGTTAAACACTAATTTTATCATGGTGCAACATTCTGTTCTAAGCTCATCTATTCCATGACTAATTCCTAGTTCTATTCTGCAATTTAATTGGATGTCCCAGAACCTATACTCAAAGAGTTATTGGTTTCTTTTCAAAGTAGTTCTTTTGAGGAAGAGCTCTGTTTTTAAAATGATGAGAAATTTGCAGAGATACTTCAGACCTTGTAGTGATGTTATCTTCTGTTCCTATGGTTATGGATCATTTGTAATTTTCAGAACAAAAAGATGTTTATGAATAATGAAGGCTGTCTTGTGAATCCTAACAACTAAAATAATCTATTGTGCAAAGGATGACAGTGTGACTATGAGATGTAAGTGCAATGAGTTAACTTAAGAATGGATCTAAGATGCTTCTAAACTAGAACAATGTTGAACTATAAGTCATCATCAAACTTGAAACAAAGTAATTGAACATGAATTAAATGCAAATGAAACTCCGGAGCATTCTAACTAACATGCATTATTCTATGAAGTTACACAATCTGTTTGTTCATCATTAGTGATATTTTGGAAGAGTTCCTTCTTGTGGAAGAGGTAGAACAATTCTGACTGTGGACTTGTATGCAATTGAAAGCAAATGAACTGAAAGAAAATGAAAAAAAAACTAAGTTATCACACCCATACCCTACTCGTCATTATGATGTCTTGGGCAAGCGTTTAAGAGAAAGATCAGAGATGATACTTAGTACAAACAAACAACTAAATCTTTCATTATCACGGTCATGTCTTGAACTTCTTAAGGATGTATTGGAAGAATTTCTTCTTGTGGAAGAGTGATTAGAATAAGTGTAACTGTGATAGTGAATAACAAAAACTACAACTAATTCCTACAATACTATAGCTATTCATCATTCATTGTTATGATATGTTTGAAGAATGTCTTCTTGTGGAAGAACTGGAATGAATATAACTACAGTATCTACTTAAAAACAAATACAAATTCAACTCCTGTCTACTTCTGCCGTCATTAATCATTCTAATAACACGAATACATTGGAAGAAGTGTCTTGTCAGAAAATTTGACAAGATATATTCGATGCTAGTTAAACTCAAATACAGAATTTGCTCCTCTGCTAATATAGTCATTAATCATTCATCATTTTGGTTTGTTGGAAGAGTGTCTTCTTGTGGAAAAACTGGAATGAATACGACTACAGTAGATAAAACAAAACAACTACCAATTCAAATGCAAAACGTAAAGGCAGCTAGGAAAAACTTATCTAGTTTACGCAAAAGAAATCCGTGCAAGAGGCAGGGGCCCTCTACCACTTGACGGCATTCAACTTCAAATCAAATCACGCCTTCAGAATAACTTTGTCTGCTCCACTAACAATGCAATAGTTCGAACATAACACTCTGTGTTTTCAAGGACGTAACACAGAGTTTACACAAAATCTAGCAGCAAATCTAACACAAAATCTCTAACTAAGCTCTCGGTCTACTCAAGAGTTTATAAAGTAAATGCAAGTAACAATAATTACAACAATTTAGGAATAATGTCTTTCCTTATCCGAATCACCTTAGGAGTCTTTGAGGTGGCTACGTGAAGAAGAAAAGACACCTGGACTGAGACAGTCCTAGTAGGAGTCTTCCTTCACAAATGTGTTCCCACGTGCATAACCGTACCCAGAATTCATTTTCTCTTCCATGATGAGCAACAAACCATGTAGGCACGACGTGGATCATGCCCATATGCGTTTTTCCTCAAGAGGCCACCTGGAACATACTCAAACATAAAGGTAGCTGCAGAATCGCCGGTTAGCTACGGAATGTCTGCATTCTGTAGCTAGTTCCGGTCAAAATGCTTAACAATCGCAACAATCACAAAATTCAACAAGTCAGTCATGTAAACCATTCTAGAAGTAATTTTAACTATTTTTATTGATCAATTGGGTTTAAAATAGAAATGGACAAGGGAGAATGAGGTAAAATGAGGTGAAGGAAAGCACAAATTTGAGGCTCAACAGGAGACCTTCATTGACCATGAAGTTTTCACTACTCCACATGGCCATCATCAACAATATACCCCTTCCTCATCTCATCCTCCCATTCCTACTTCTTCATCACTTCCTGCTGTTCACACATCTCCACTCACTCACATTCCTTCACCCCATGATGACCCTTCCACATCACTTTCCCACAATCCTTCACCCTCATATCATGATGACACAGCATTAAATAGTGATGAAAACATTGAGATAGAGGGCACTAAGATGAGTAACATTGAGCCACTTCCTTTGACTTACCAAAGAGGCTACATGCATGTGTTTGTTGCCCTTAAGAGTCAAGGGGCCATGCCTTCTACATCAACAAAGCAGCTTGAAAAGGGTAAGGAAAAGGTTGCAGAGCAGGTAATTGTTGAAGAGGAAGATACACATGAAATTGAACAAGGGTTTCAACTGATTGACCTAGAGGATGAGAATGAGGAGAGGATCACAAACATGTTTCTCAAAAGCAAGGATGTCAAGATTAGTGAGCTACAAGATACTCTTGGTAGGGAAAATAATGTGATCAACTTCCTTGAGTTAGAAAACCAGTAGTTAGAGACAAAGAAAGCCATCAGTTAAGTCAGGGCTATCAGAGCTCTGAAGGAGGTTGAAAAGGCCAAGGCTATGCTAGATGAGACCTTCGGAAATTTTGATGACAATGAAGACAAGGAAGAACAACTTCCTAGGAAGAGGCCAAGGACAATTGGGTTGAAGAAGGCCTTAGCCTGGAAAAGAGAGAAAGAGATAGCATTGGCAGAACATCTCACTCCAACTGAGCTGCTCGCCATGGAAATCAGCTATGATAGAGAATCTTGGCTAGAGAGAGGCAATGTGTGTTACCCATCAGTAAATTTTTTTCATAGCAAATGATGGCTAAAACAGGTCTTAAGCCTTCAAGAGATTATTTTCATATAAAAGTTCTCATTCTTGAAGCCTTCTGATGCTTTCTAACTCAAAGAGTAATCTTCACTACTGTTTCATTCAATAATCCACCAAGAAACCCTGTTGATATCAAAAGAGACTGTTTTTTAGGCCATTTACCATCATTTACTAAGCCTATTTCATTCATTTTTCTCTTTTATTCTATCCTCCATTTTCCTCTGAAAAATCCCCTTTTCTCCTTCTCATATACCCTTCATTCTCCTAAAAAACCTTCAAAAAATCCCTTTTAAACTCATAAAAAATCCTTTTTATGGTTTAAATTGTCCATTGTTCCTTATCAGAACCTTAAAAAACACCTCAAAAAGCCTCATTTTAGGCCTTTTTCGCTCATATTAAAAATTTGGGTTTTTAGCCCCTTCTGGCTTAGCCTCTAGCTCCTTTTCCCTGCCATAAGACCTTGCGCCCACGACCAAGGCCTTAGCCCCATCGCATTGACATTTCCTCTATACACTTGCATTTTCCTTTGCAAACAGTCCACCCCGATATCAATACTCTGAAGAGATCTACACCATAGATCCATAAGATCCGATGGCCCTCATTTAACCTATCGATCACCCCATCCCCGCCACTTCCTTAAACCCCTTTCTCCTCCGCTCTTGGTCACCTTATCTCCCCATGGGACCACTTCCCAGCACCTTCCCTTAAGCCCTTTTTCCTAGCCCTTCACACCTTGCTCCCGGTTCTTTTCCCTCCCTAAGACCACATCTTCCCCCTTTTTCCTTGGCCCCTTTTCTTTTCCCCTCACCTTACCATTTCCCAGAGAAATCTTAGCTGTAGATCAAATGCCTCAAGCCTTTATCTGACGGCCACCACATTTCTCCTCTTACCCTTCATCCTCTTGACTAATACATATCCTTCACCCCCAAAAACACATCCCACCGTTGATCTATATGATCCGACGGCCCCTGTCAAACTTGAATCTCTAACCCCGCCCTTTAAAATTTCACCCTATGACAAAATAACATGTGTCAGCCGGGCCCTACCTCCCACTACTGAGCCACTCCTCCAATTCCCTCCTGATACCTATCTCCCACTGCAATCTTCGCCGATGCACCTCTCTTCATCACGCTCCTCCCCCACCATTGGATCTACACCTCCAGATCCAACAGTTTGCATTGTGTTTCGCGTAACTTTGTCGTACGAGATTTAACCACCAAAATGAACGCAAAATAGGTGGTATTTGGAGGACGCGTGTCTCACAACATATGGAATCGCGTTAGATACGCACAAAACTGTCTACCACTTGATTGTCGCACGAAAATCGCCAACGGTTTTCGCAAAACCACCAAGCCATATTTCATGCCAAATGCAGTTTTAAAACCTGTTTTCGCATATTTTGTCCATAAAGCCTCCCCATACAGGCATTACCTCTGCCTCACTGTTCCTTCCGCTCTCCGCCAGCCTCTACATGCAGTTTTTCCAACCCCACAAGGTTTTCTTAATGTTTTTTGGTTTTTTGCAGGGTTCAATGGCGGCTTTAAAAACCAAAAAGCTTTCTCATGGTTCAATAACAAACATGGCCAACGATCACTACCTCTGAAGCCCGGATAAATACAAAATCACAGAAAATAAGTGTTCATAGTTCGATTTCACGGTTTGATCGGTGCTTTGTCAGCACTGGTTATACATTCAAACCCTCTGGATGCCCCAAACACCTGTCAAACAGCAAAATAAAGGCAGAAGACGGTTTAAGCATAAACACAAAGGTTTAAAGGCTAAAACCAAGCAAAATATGGATAAATCATAGTTTAACCAGTGATTTAAATATTAATCAGAAGATTAAAGGGAAAGTCAGCGATTATTCAAAGATAAAGGGTTAATACATAAAGATTGAAGATCAAGGAGCTTAACCCGACAATTAAGGTTAAAGCCCAATCAAAGCAAATTAAAGGAATGAATGAAGGCCCAAAACCAAAGAAAAGGGATATTTAATAGTGAAAGACAGTGGAGATTAAAATTAAAGGTTAAAGTTAAAAAACCGAAGATTTAAAGACTTAACCAACGATTTATCAAGATAAAGACACAATGAATAAAGCAGAGAAATGCTTAAAGGATCAAACGGTCAGCATAAAAGGTTTAAAAGCCCGAAGATTATTATAGAAGTCCAAAAGCAATAAAGAGACAGATCAGTCAAGAAAGCCTCCAAATTCCACATCAGTGAGGCAATTAATCCTAAGAATGCCACTTGCCAGTTGATTTGCCTCAAAAGAATACACAGTTATTGCATAGTCAAAGATATTTCTAAAGACAGCTCATAAGTAATTACCAACCTACCAAAAGCCTCCAAAGTCAACAAAAGTGACTGAAGTTGATGAAATTTAATGTAATAATCAATTAGCAGAGTTAAAACATTTGAAAAATTCTCCAATTGGCCTCCCAAAGGCTGAGAAGCACTTACTCTGTATTAATTGAACAAATAGACCTTCCTTTCACTCCACCTCATAAATTCATCTATAAATACCATATGAGGAGCCTAGTATTATTTTTGGTTGCATATTTGTTGAATGTAAATAGCTTTTGAGGTTGCTAAAGCTCTGTTTTGTAATTGAAGAAAGATAGGCTAAGATGAGAAGTTTGAAGTTGTAAAGACCTACTGGACTTGAAGATTGTAACTGGTTTGAACATCAAATATACAAGTTGATTTATGGGATCCAGCTCTATGTCAAATGGTGATGTTTTTCTTACTGTAATTGTGTTTTTCTTATGTTTTCCATACTTTCCACTTTCTTTGATAAATAACAGCAAATATATATTAGGATTTACTGCAAAGTACCCTATTTCTCACTGATAAATCTTTATCTTTATGTTTTCTGCTAATTGTTTCTTTGAAGATAATTCAATAGAGTATAACAAGTGAAGTGTGTGGTAAACCCATTTTTTCTGAGTACAACTTGAGATATTATCTTTGAAAGTTCTTGATATGTCTGCTAAGTAAATTTGAACTAGGGAGTCTATGGTTAGCCCTGTCCTCTAGTTTATCTCCAACAGTAGCTTTGAAAAGTTCCCTAAGAGTATGCTGAAAGCAGGATAGGTTCAAAGTCATTACCTGATCTTAAGCTACCCTTTGTTCTCTTATATGTTTTCTATTTTCTGAAGGTAATTTTTTAGATTACTGGATTGTTGTCTAAAAATTGTGCTTTATTAAAATTCTACCCGAAGAAGTCTATGGTTTGCCCTGTCCTTTGGCTTGCTTCAAACAGTTACTTTGAAAGGCTTTTTTTGTCTAGTGAAGTTAATAGATTCTTAAATGGTTATTATCTTTTCTTCTTTCACAGCACTTTTGATGTTCCATACCATAAAATCAACTTAAAGAGATCTTTTGACATAGATGACTTGCCCCATAGACCACTCTTGAAACCTGTTGTCCAATTAAACCCTTTTATGACTCCATAGCCCAATGGATTGATACTGTTTTTTTTACTTATCCTATCAGCTGAACCATTCTGTCAACATGCTCACAACTTTACCCCTTAGAATACTTCCTTCATTTTAATGATATCCATCCTAACCAAAACAAACAAAACCCTTGTACTTTATAACTAGCCTAATATCATATCATAAGCCTTAAAGATCATATCTTTGAAAACACTCATATAGAGAGATCCCTCTCTGAATCTAGGATGGCTAGATCTTTAGATTCCAAAGTGGTTTTGATGTAGGCTCTGCAGCGTTTGTTCTTGCCAATCTTGCAAAATACGGAGGCCTAACATACTGGCGAACATACTGGGGAGTATTAAGTAATAGATAACTTCACAACTCAACATACCCCTATTCCTAAATGAATCAAGTGTCATCAAGATTGGTTATTATTTATTGTTGATGGTGAACAACAACCAAACCTTGAAAAACAAGTAAAAATCCTTCACCTGACAACTCCATTGGTATTCAGTAGGCCTGCTGACCCCACTGGTTTTTCCTAAGACTCCACTGGGAAACCCTTTTATCCTTTTATCATTCAAACCCAGCTAAGAATACTTTGAGGATTGAGTTTTCTTTGAAAAATATTAGTTAGCATTTAAAATACTGTCATACTTGGCTGAACTTTTATCATCATTGGGTCTAAAAACACTACATAGTGGCTTCTAGAAGAATTTATACTAGAGCCTATCCTGACCCAAATCCTCCTGAGATAGTTGATAATCCAGAAAGTATCCTTAGGAAGTCTCCTAAATCCAAGAATCCAACTCTTGTCAGACGAATTCATAGAGCTAACTCAATACCTAAAAACCTTTCAGCTCTGCAAGATACATAATTTGACTTAAGAAACCCATCCAGAACTAATTCACTTGGTGATATAGATCAGATAGACCTTGAGCCTCCACCCTCACCCCAACATAGTGGTGAACATACTGATGATAAGAAACCACTCCACCTGACCTTCATTTCATTCATAACTTTGGTTTTTCTCATCCTAGATCTGCTCAACAGTCTTTTGCTGGTCCAAGTACTTCTGTTATCCATACACCCATTATTCAAACTACTCCATTCCATCCTCTTCCTCCTTTCATAAACCCTCGGCTTATAAATCCCCCATTTTTTCCACAACCTCCTATCATGGCAACATGGTATGCTCCCCTAGTGTTACCACTACCTCTAGCTCCTTTTCCACCAGACTATTAGTCCAAAATTTCCCATTTCACCGGAAATGAACCCACTACTGCTCAGCAACACGTAGACAAGGTGAATGATGCCTTTGATTATATGGAAATAATAGATGAGACCATTAAGATGAGAATCTTTTCCCAAAGTTTAGGAGGGGAGGCCAAGAAATGGTTTAAGGGTTTGCCTCCTAATTGTATAAATGATCTCCCTTCATTACATCAAACATTCATAAAGAAATGAGAAATTAGGAATAACCCTCTCCAAATACTTTTAGATTACAACAACCTCAAGAGAAACACTAGGGAAAGTGTTCAAAATTATTACACTGGATTTAATACTGTTTATAATGCACTACCCCCAGATTTGAAACCTCCACAAGGCTTGGCTTTGGCCAAATTCCCTAAAGGATTTGATCCTGAAATGGCCTATCAGCTAAGATAAAGGGATCCATTAACTTTAGAAGACATGCAGAAGGGAGCTCTTAGTGTGGAAGAAAATTTGATTAAGAAGAGAGCTAGGATGAGGACTGAAAGAAAGGTAACATATCGGGAAGACACTGCACCTTCCACATCTGACTCAAAATTAGACCATCTAGCCAAGAATGTGGACAGGTTAGAAATAATGGTGGAGAGGTTGGTTGTCCAAACAAGCGCTCAGAATAGGAACCAGCCTCAAAATCAAAACCAAAACTCTAGGAGAAACCCCCCTCAAAATAGACAAAGAGATGTTGATCAACAGATCAAACCTCCTTTCCAAGAAATTTATGTTGATGAGGATGAAGAGACAATTGAAAAAGCAGAGGATGATAGCATAAACATGCTGGGAGTAAGAAATGAAGATTTTGTTTTCCTCCATGAAAGAAAACCAAATATATACACACCCTATGATGATAGAAGACCAGAAACTAAATACTATGAACCATACTTTGAAAATGCCATCATAGGATCACCTAAACAAACCTAAGAAGTAAAAAGAATCAAGAAACTCCCAAGAAAAAAACCTCTGATAATTCTGCCAAAAATAGCCCTGTAAATACTTCCAAAAAGACAGCAGAAAATCATAAATCGGTGGCTGAAAGTTCTAGTCCAAACAAGGGAAAAAACACCCAAATCAATGAAAAACAGAGTGGTGACCCTAGCAGCACTAGCATTTCAACTAATGCTCCTGAAAAAACCATCTTTACTGATGTAAATACTAAAAGCCAGCAAGCTGATTTTGCTGATGAATCAGTGACTAAGAAGACTGAATCAAACATTTCAAAAAATCAGATTCCTTTTAGCCTAGAGAGTGAAATTGCCAAAATCAAAATCTCTGTTCCACTCACCGAGTTAGTCACTCAAAACGTATATAGAGGTCAAGTTTTGAAAGCTTTGAACATAGAAGATATTCATGATACTATCAATTTGAATGATGATAAACTAGAGCTTTTGTTAATTCTTGAGATCGAAGGAAAATTTCAAGGAACTACCCCTCCATTCTACATCAGTTTCAACATCCATGATAATATTTTGCACAACGCCATGATTGATTCAGGAGCATCACGTAATCTCATGCCTAAAGTAATAATGGAAATATTAGGTCTAGATGTAACCAGACCATACAAAGATTTATATTCCTTTTATTCAAGCAGAGTGAGATTCCTAGGTCTAATAAAAGATCTATGTGTTAACTTAGCCCAAATTCTAGCTGAAAGATTAGTGATGGACATTTTAGTGGATGATATACCCCCTAAATATGGCATGATTATTTCAAGATCATGGGGTGATAAGTTGCAACGTACTATGCAGATGGATATGACTTATGCCACCATCCATGTCTTCAGTCAACCTAGAAGACTCTATAGGGAAACACACATGAAATACATGGTGAGTAACCAAGAAAGACCAGAGAATTCTCCTCTCTATTCTATTCATACTAACCTTGATTCATTCATTCTTTATAATGATGAGGTTTCTAATGAGCAAGGATTAATCAATGAAACATTAGCCAACATAGTAGTCACTCCACATCCAAACATAGTGGCATCCATAGATAAACAAGAAAACAAGGAGAAAACTAAAATACAGTTTTCTTATTTAGAAAATCACAGTAAACAGATCATGGGACTTGAGGTCCAAAACAGTCATAAGTATAGTATAGATCATGAAAATCAAAGAATAAAACCTCAAAACATTGAAAAATTTGAGGAAAGAAACAAAATTCAATATAGTGCAGACCTGCAGGAACAACACAATGACAGGTTAGGCAAACAAAACAAAGAGGAAAGCAATGAAATAAATGACAAATCTGAAAATAGTCCTCTTTGGACTATGAGTTTTGATGGATCTTTCTCTAAAACTGGTGCAGGAGCAGGCATATGGGTGCACAACACTGAAAACAATCATGCTGAGGGTCATTCCTAGAGATTAAACTTCCAATGTAAAAATAATATAGCAAAGTACGAGGCTCTCCTTTTAGGCCTGCATTTATTGAAGAAATTAGGGGCCAAAAGAATAACAGTTCATGGAGATGCAGAATTGATAATTAAACAAGTAAATGGGGAATACAATGCTAGAAATCCCAGACTTAGAGCCTATAGAAATGATGCCATGGACTTGTTAAAAACATTTGTTGAATTCCAACTTACCTTTGTCCCAAGGAACCAAAAAATTATAGCCAATGGATTAGCCTTTGCTGCTAGAACTTGTCTAACACCTTATGAAAGCAAGCTATGCACCACCCAAGTCAAATGTAGACCAGTTGTCCCAGATAATGAATAATTCTGGCAAGTGTTTGATAGAGATAAACAAATAGAAGACTTCCTACAGTCCAAAAATGAATTTGAAATACCAAACTCAGATTCAAAGTATGAACAAGACTGCTCTACTGAAGAAAACCCACTTTTTGAAGAAGAAAAGTCTCCTGAGATTGCTTATATAAATCTGTTAACTCATCAACCCAAACATCCAGCAGAAAATAGCACAGATTTAGAACAAGAAGACTTAGAAGTGCTGCAATCTAAAGATCATAGCTTGCCAAAAGGAATGGTCCCATTAGAAGAATTGTTTGACTTGAATGATGTTGCCAAAAAGCCAAAACTGGAACCTATTGAATCTGAAGTGGAAAAATGCAACATAGGCAGTGAGGAAAAGCCCAAAATGATCAAACTGTCTAAAACACTGCTAACTCACATTAAATTGAAATACATTGAGCTATTTTAAGAATTTTCTGATGTTTTTTCATGGAGCTATGAAGATCTAAAATCATATGATACAGAAGTAATCCAGCATAAGATACCCCTCAAAGAAAACCAGAAGCCTTTTAAACAAAAATTGCACAGAATCAACCCTGTTCAATTACCTCTGGTAGAGAAAGAAATCAGAAAGATGTATGACGTTGGAATTATTGTCCCTATTAGATACTCAAAGTGGGTTTCTAATATTGTATCTGTTAGGAAGAAAACAGGATAAATAAGGCTTTGCATTGACTTTAGAAACTTAAAAAAAGCCTCATTAAAGTACAACTACCCCTTGCCCAAAATGGATCATATCTTACAAAGGGTAGTTATTTCTAAAAGAATTTCTTTGCTAGATGGCTTCTCAGGTTACAATAAAATATTGGTACATCCTGATGATGAAATTAAAACAGCCTTTACTACTCCTTGGGGTATTTTCATGTATTTGAAAATGCCCTTTGGTTTAATGAATGTTGGTGCCACATTTCAGAGAGCTATGGATATAGCATTCTCAGAAGAAATAGGTTAATTCATAGTGATTTACTTAGATGACATCACTATCTATTCTAAAACAGATGAAGAACACCTAATACAGTTGAGAAAAGTCTTTGAGAAATGAAGAAAATATGGGTTGTCCTTAAATCCAAAGAAAACATTGTTTGGTCTCCAAGAGGGTAAACTTCTTGGACATATCATATCTAAAGAAGGAATAAGGATATACCCAAAGAGGATCAATGGTATACTGCAAATCAACCATCCTAGAAACATCAAGGAACTTCAATATTTCATTGGGAAGATTAATTTCTTGAGAAGGTTCATACCCAATCTAGTTGAACTCCGTAGAAACATGACAAATATGCTTAAAAAAAAAGGAGTTAAATGGACCTTAGAAGAAAAGAAATCATTTGAGCTAGTAAAACAAGCACTTACCAAAACACCAGTTCTTATCAGTCCTGATTTTACGAAGGATTTCTTCATTTTTTCATTTGCATCAAAACACACAATAGTTGTTGTCTTATTACAAAAAAACTTGAATGGACAAGAGCAACCAATTGCATTTTTCATAAAGGCATTAAGAGATGCACCTTTGAAGTAAATATAATGGAAAAACAAGCCTTTGCCTTAGTCAAAGCCTTAAAATACTTTAGAGTTTACATTTTACACTCACACATCATAGCATTTGTGTCTCATTCAGTTGTAAAAGACATACTAACCCAAGATCCAGATGGCAAAAGAGGAAAGTGGATTGTTGTAATTTTAGAATATGACTTAGAAATCAATCCCACTAAGCTCAAAAAAGGACAAGGACTAGCAAAACTTATGGCTGAATCCAACTTTCAAGATCTTGATATAAACATGTTTAATGCATTAGATGAATAGGAGGAGTTGACAACTCCAATCATTGAAGATCATTTTCTAAATTCATCTTGGTATGTTGATATTTTGTATGTTTTGCTCAATATTAATGCCCCTCCTGGTTTTTCTAAAACAAAAGCAAGATTCTTAAAGTTGAAAGATGTAAATTACTGCATTTTGGATAAATTTTTATAGTGGAAAAATGCTAGTGGATTATTGCTTAAATATTTGCCTGAGAATGATGCAGATAAGATCAAGCACGATTTTCATGAAGGAGAATGTGGAGTCCACCTCTACTAGAATTCAACTGCTAAAAAAATCCTTAGAGCTGGTTACTACTGGCCCACTCTCTTTCAAAATGTCTAAAAAATGTTTACTGTCTGTCACAAATGCCAAATTTTTGAAGGCAAAAGAAAACTGCTTCCTTTACCTCTGCAACCAATCACTGTTGAAGCTCCTTTTCAACAGTGGGGTCAAGACTTCATTGGGGAAATCCATCCTCCCTCATCTACCCAACATAGATGGATCCTCACAGCAACAGACTATTTTACCAAGTGGATGGAAGCCATCGCATCTAGGAATGCTACAGACTCTGTCATCATTTCATTCCTTGAAAACCATATAATGTCTAGATTTGGTTGTCCTAGAAATATCATAACTGACAATGTTGTTGTATTTGGATCTAAAAATATGGTATAATTCTATCATAGATATAAGATTATTTTGGGTCATTCTACAGCCTATTACCCTCAAGGTAATGGTTTGGCAGAATCCTCAAATAAAAGTTTGGTAAACATAATCAAGAAGTTGTTGGAAGATAACAAAAATTCATGGCACAATAAGATAGTACATGCATTATGGGCAGACCAATTGACAGTTAAAAAGTCAATTGGGATGTCTCCTTACCAGCTAGTTTATGGAACAGACGCAGTATTTCCAACCAGTTTAGGAGTACCAGTCATGAAGCTGATCCAAGAAGTACAGTCTAAAGATAATGATATGACAAGAAGAATAAATCAGACCATACATCTGCAACAAACCAGAGAGGAGGTATACATCAGAGCACAACAACTACAAGAAAACATCAAGAAACTGTTTGACAAAAGAACCAAGGCAAGTGATTTTAAGATTGGTGACAAAGTCTTGAAATGGGATTCAAGAAGAGAAGATAAGGGCAAACATGGAAAATTTTATAACTTATGGCAAGGCCCTTATCTTATTCAATCTGCTATTGGGAATAATGCATTATTTCTTCAAGAATTGGATGGAGCTGAATACTTTGGAGGTCCTGTCAATGGCAGGGTTCTCAAACATTATTTTTTTTAACTGATATTTTTAGTTTCTGAGCTTTTTCATTTTCATTGTATATAACACTGCTTTTGAATTTGAAAAAAGATAAAAGCATAAAAAACAATAGAAAAGAGAAAAGAGGGTAGAAATAAAACAAGAAATGTACAGCCCCATACCAAAAAAGGAAGAGAAAATCTAAAAGTTTGCAAGCTTAAATGCCACTACTTAAAAAGAGCACTGCTATTTAGTCATACATCCTAATCATAACTAAATAGATTTCAATTTACTGCTGATAGGTTAGTGAATCAGATTAGTCAAACAATGAAATATTGGCTTATCAGTAGATTATATTAGGATATAAAGAAATGGCTCTAATCAGACCAAAATCTGAGCCAAAGAAAAATAGAAAGAATGGTTCAAACATGCTTAAAATCTAGACCAAGAAATAATAGGAAAGGAACATCTCTAAATAGATTAAATCCAGAGCTGAAGGAAAGAATGAAGGATTTTTTTTATTTTTCAGATCTTAAGCCTTCACAGTTTTGTTTTAAATTTCTGAAAATAATTCTATGTGCAGCTTGTACATACAGCCATAGATCTCATGACAAATCAAACAGTCTAATCCTGATTTGACTATGTTTAAATTTTTGTTTTAGAAAATACAGAATAAGATCCGTCAGACAGTTTAATCCTAGCAGATAGTAGCTCAGGTAGAGAATTAATGAGTTCAACTGCTTAATCTGAACTCATGGAAGAGATAAGGATAGATTTAGATTAGTTTCCTTCTTTCAATAAAATAATAAAATGTTGATGACAAAGGTTTGCAAATCCAAGTGCACCTTATGAAGAAAAAATGTTAGGAAAAGTAAGCTGTTGTTAGTATGAATCTTTCGTTGTAAAAGATCACTTTAGCTACGCATAACAAATAGCCCTGACATCAATTATGGCTGCCAATATCTTTAAGTCTGCAATTAGTTTATCCAAATAATGCTGCACACATCCAGATCTAAGCATAAAAGACATTAAGTAGTAATAAAATATGGCTCCATGCATCCAATAGAGAAGACAAGAACGATGTATTTGAAAGAATTTTTTATATTAAAAAGGGGGCACCTGAGAGGAAAACAAGAAAGGTGTTTTCCGGTTCTCCTCAATGGGATGGGTTCTTGAAAGTCCTCAGCATTTCAGATCTAAAATTCCTCTCTCTTGTTGGTGTAGAAAACCCAGAAAAACATAGAACTCAATGGGAGCTCACAAGGAAAAAATGGAAAATGTGACCAAGTGTATAGATCCAGAGTGATCTAATGCAATGAAAGGTGACTAATGAATGGGGAAAACCCTTCTATTTATAACAAAATATTAGGGCGGTCTAGAACTTGGTGCATGAATAAAATATTATTAATCAAATTCTAGAACCACCCTTTAGGAATATTTTATTATATTTGTTGGAGGAAAAAGGATTTTTGACTTGGGTCAATTCCTTTATTTATAAATAATAAATAAATAAATGATTTATTTATTATTTTAAGGAAATGGTGGAAATATAATTAAATAAATAATGATTTGTTTAATTATTTATAAATGATTTAGTCAAATTTAACTAGGAATATTATTTAAATAAGGATTAAATAACTTATTCCTAGGAAATAATCAAATAAATAAGGATTTATTAATTGATTTCCTTGTTTTCATAATACTGACGAATAATAATTTATTGATGTTTAACTAATTATTCCTTGAGGAAATATAAACAAATATAGATTTGTTTATTATTTCCTTTGAGGTTTTCTGTTTAGAATTATAAAACATTATCAGCGATTGTTTTATAGTTATTTTACGCCGTTGAAAAATTTTACTTAGGGTAAAAATGGTCTTACATGGTGTACTTGGGTCCATCTAATGATAATAGGTTAGATGACCAAAAAATGGTGTAACAAATTGCCCCCCAGTGTACAAGTGTTAGGAGAAAATTGTATGACCAAAGTATGTTGTAAGAACGCAATCACTAGACATCGAAAGGGAAGTCAGAGAGAGAAATGTAAGGTAGTCTAATGTGCTAAAGGACTAGACCTTGAGGAGATGAGACTTACAGGTTCAACAAGTCTCTAGTTTATGAGATGGTACCTGTGCTAAAGGCGGCGGGGGAGGCATACCTATGCCTGCCGAGACAAAGTACAAAAGAATAGTATGTATAGTAAACAAGGAACCGAACTATAAAGTACATGCTGGCATAAATACGAGCCAAAAAATATAATGATGAATTCCACATACATGTTGTGCCTGGAATAACATCTAGGACTTATACAATAATATTTTAGTACATGAGATACAAATACAACCCAAATGCCCCTATACTCGAGGAAGGGCTCGCAAAATCTGACTGATATATGCAAATCGAAAAGGTGCTGCAAGCGGCTGATGCCGATATCATCAAATGTAAGGAGCTGCATCAAAGGCTGAAATGAAGAAGTCATCTGGGCATGTGGGGGGCTACCTGCAGGGCCACCCCCTCATGAGGGTTGAGACATCTCACACACACCCGGGAATCACCAATAGCTATTGTTGCATCATTGGACCATCGAGTATACAGATCACGATCATGCTGAAAGGAGCTCGAACCAAGGTACACCGCTCTCTAGACCTAGCTTCTGGAGTAAATGAGTTGATGTTGACAGAAGGAGGTCCACCATAGGTGAGGTGATGAGGGATCCCCAACTAAGCCACAAGAGAAAATAGTAGAGCGAAAAACAGACTGACACTAATGATGATGATAGAATGAGGGATACTGAGTAGCGGATGGACGACTTCCCTTATTAGAGCATAAAGGGCAGGAATGGCTTGGTAGCGACTGACACAATATCATGAGGGATAGGGGACAACGGTACTGAAGGCCATAATGTGCAACACGAGAGAGGGACCAAGAAATGAAGGATGGAGGACTATAGCGGGATACAAAGGGACTCGAGATAGACTCCATGACTGATGATGACTCAACTCGGATGCTCTAACGAAGGGCGAATCGACGGTGCTGCCACACAGTAAAGGTCCAATGGGGGACCATAAAAACATGAGTACAATAGGGTATCTCATGACGAAAATCAACACGAACAAAGACAAGTAAGGAGGCAAAGTGGTGCCCCAAGTACAAGTGTTGTAGGTGAGGAAATTCGATTTTTAGGGGAGGTGAAAAGAGCCTTCGTGGACAAAATGGGTCCTGGTGATGTATGAAAACATGAAAAACTAACAGATACCCATTTGAGTGCTCGGTGAGAGCTTTCCAATGGTGCAGACGGTGTGTCAAACGGGGCTATGGTTGGTTGCAACAGGCGAAAGAAAAAGCAGGGGTTTTTCTTCTAATAAGGCATTTTCCCTCCAAATTCATTCATTTGCTTGTGTAGTTGTGGTGAATGTGGAGAGGAGAGAAGGCCCTAAATCTTGCGGCAATCGTAGTGGACAAACCGACCATTGGAATCGAGATCCGTCAGTTGCAGGTGAGAGGCCTAATCCTACTCTTTGTTTTTGATGGATTAAAAGTTCAGATTAGGATCTGAAATCTCAATAATAGCCCCTACCTCATCCTTACGGTCGGGTTGCACTTTTTGGGGCAAAAACTGCAACCTGGGATGCGGTTTTGGGCCTGTAAAGTGCAACCTAGCCCAAGATTTGGCCAAAAAGTGTGACCTATTAGATGGAGGTGGTTTTAGTGTTGTTGTGGGTTGAGATTCAGTTTTTGTGTAATTGAATGTAGTTTTACCTATCTGTAGACTGACAAAGATGATGGTTTTGTGCAGATATGGCAGATATATGAATCAAGTGGAGAGAGAGAGACCTGGGTACATTACGGATGGAAATCCAAGCGGATCAGGGTGTCTGTCGTGCATTGGCTAGGTTTGGGGTTCTGAAATTTGTGGAGAACCCCCTGATGAGAGCTGGGGAGCCCTTGTTGGCCCGGATTATCAGTTATTGGGATCCAGATCATGAGTTTTTTATAGTGCAGGGGCACAGGATTGAGCTGACAGTCCAGAATCTGTATTTCCTGACTGGTCTCCCACCATTAGGGATGGTGGGAAATACACAGCCAATCTTACCGCGTGGACATAACATCATGGAGTTCGTAGAGCGACATTGTCACCTAGGTGTCTGAGTCAAAGGGACTCGGATATCGATTAGGGATTTAGAGAGGTTGGAGGCTCGGGCAGTGGCGGCAGTAGTGTTTCAGATCTTGGGCAGCCAGGCACTCCATCACATCACTGGAGGGCAGATGATGATTGTAGAAAGTGTGTTGAGTGGGACCTACTATGGGTGGGCCCAGATGATGTTGGTGTCGTTGAAACGACAGTTGTCGCTGTGTAAGCGGCAAGTGAACCATGATTGTGCTTATTGGATGGTATTGTGCTCCTTCTTTTTTGAGAAGATCCTGACCCTGCGACCTCATGTACAGCTACCTGATGGGGGTCTGAGAGAACCCAAGATGCGTCACTGGGGATGACTACTGTGTAGAGGAGGGAAAGGGGCGGTCGGACGAGTGTTCCGACCAGAGTTCTTCGCCCATTGGGATCAGATGCCATTGTATATAGACGACTATCCTATAGTGGGATGAGTTATTGGGGAGATCCGCACTTGCCGCTTCCGCCTGGTCGAGTATGGGGGCCTGATGGTAAGTGACAAGTAACTAATATATTATGTGCATGTTAAATTTTGTGAATAGTATTTATGGTACTGATCCTTATTCTTTTTGGAATGCAGATATAGCTCCAGTGAAACCGGCCAGATATATGGGACGACCTACAGCAGTCGGAACTACAGGTGTTAGTGGATCGAGGACGGCACAGAACGAGGATATGGCCGCTCTTTTGGAGGACATTCATCGAAGATGTGAGGGGCTGTTGACCGGTGTGTCAGAGCGGGGTTGGCAAGATTTAGACGACCAGTACATAGAGCTATGTATTGGGCTACCCTCGGAATGGCGAGGTATCATGCGACGCATGGCGATGGATGGTCAGACTGTGCGTGATCTACGAGTTGTGGGAGCGGAGCCATTGGCTTGGGATCCTCCAGAGAGTGATTAGATGTGGGGCAGGTGGTGCCCCCCAGTGTGTATGTAGGGGCAGGTGGTGCCCCCCAATTTTTTGAGTTTTGTTTTTTGTAACATGCTATGGGCATGTCATATGTGTCAAAGTAGATGGATTTTAAAAAATTTGTATATGATATCTATTATGTGTATGCATTGTGTTGATGGTTTGAAATGTTATTGTAATAGTGTAACTCCTATATATTGTACCAGAGTTGTTGCTGCACGTTGCCTAGGACATCTTATGAGGTGTAGAGAGCAGGATATTTTGGACAACGTTTCATCCCTTAACGTGACAGAGCTCTTACACTACTCTTTTTGAAACAGAAAACAAACTAAAATGGAACCAGAACTTCGGACAGTTTGAGGTATTTCAAACAACGCTGAACGAATGGAATGCTTATATTTAGATACTGCTGCTTCGGACAATCATAAGACAGATCAATATAATGAGGGCCAGATTCACGACATATGAAAGTAATTTGTAATCATAAACAATAGCGAAGTCAGAGCACCAAGAAGGAGATATCGGCTGTCAAATAGATGATACTAAGAAGAACTTCATAGCATACAATGGGCTTAAATATCTAAGAATCCATACATACCAAGAACTCCCGTCAATAACATTTCAATACAACCAACATAGTAGAAATACGAGTGAAATGCAAGTGGAACAATATATTACTCCTGAGCCATTTAAAGTATCAAGCCGCTATTGATATAAATATCAACACGATAAATTCATATCACAAGACGAAAGACACTCGCATTCCAGGATGTAATAATAGAGACATGAGCATAAATGAATCGAACAATAGAGAAACACACACTACCATACAACCATGTCCAGAATCCTTATTACGGTGAAGCTTCTTATTATTGAGACCCGACGGGCTCTTCCGGGCAGTATCTGAGTTTTCACAAAGCATACACACAGGAAATTCTTACACAATCAATTTTCTGAAGAAGTGGAACCTTGTTTCCTTCTTTTTCCTGTATTATATAGCTTTCATCTGCCTTTCAGCGAGAAGATATTTTCTGAAAATATCTTCCTCGCGTGATCAAAAATTGTTAACAGTCATTATCAAAAGAACAAAATTTCATGATGGGGGGGGAAAACAGCCCGTCCATCATTGCATAATAGGCCCCAGGCCAATCTTAAAACCAAAATGTAGACCATTGTTCAATGTAAAAGTAAAAAATGCAAGAGTGGGAGGAAAAACCACTCACTCGGAAATTTAAACAAACATAACCGAAATGAAAGTAAAGGCCGTTAAGGCCACAAGCCATGAATGAAACATAATGTGTCATGAAAGCCGTTGGGTCGAGGCTGCGCAGTAGACGAGATGTGGATCGTAAGAGTCTCTAAGCCAGACAATAAAATCGACACAGGAATGGACTTGGGGGGTAATGTAGTGATACAAGCCGGACGCGACAACTCGGAAACGATCGGCGCTTTTACAGTGGCGACCGAACAGTAGGGGCTTGATGCTCCGTATATCGAAAGGGTATTTTGGGTCACAGATACCTGCTTGCAAGTCACGAAGGGGCTCGAAACCAGGAGGATTTCTAGACTCATGGAGTTGGGGAGTTTCAGGTTCGTTCTTCTTGGGCGTCCCTCTCCCCATGGCAGTTATTCAACAATTCGGAAAAGAGAGAAAGGGAAAAATAATGAAACGGAGACGGGAAAATGGATTACCTGAGCAGAGGGTGACAATGCTTGGGAAAACGACGAGGGGAACTGTGACAGTGACTTGGGCAAACCCGGCGCTCTTCCCTACTTGGTAATTGCCGTGGAAAACTACCTGAAAATAATTTACCAGAGAGGAATACGAGAGTTTTTACCATTCGGGAGGACTGTTTAGGTTAAAAGGGGAAAGTGTAAGAAAACAGAGGGCAAGTGTCGTAAGGACACTGACACTGAGACACGTGGCGCGTGGGGATTGGGTAATTCTAGATATAGGTGAGCGCCTCGTGTCGGGTTAAAAACCGGTACGGGCCTTAGTACCAGCTGTCCTGACGGACTTACCTTACCGTTGTTCCATATGCGTTATCCACTTTTAACACGAAGGACTTCCCCTTTGCCGGACTAACGCTTATCTTCCTTACCTGAGCGGGCCCACCTTAACTCCACCACGATATATAATCTATTGGCCCAACCCTGTTACTACTTCTCCGCCGTGAAGCCCAGCCACGTGTCGCAATTCCGCGGGGGTAAGGGCCTTGTCCTTACCCCATGGCTTGACCCCCCCGGAATTTCTACGTACCGCCGTCATGTATAATCAAAGGCCTTCTCTCGTATATGAGTTGATCTGCAAAGGCATGTCTCCCGTACCTTTGTGCCAGTCGTTAACTATTTTTCCGCCTCTCCTTACTTAGCGCCATTTATCCATTGGTGTCGATATATGTGCGTTTTACCACCCTTTTTCCCTTTCGGCCTGATTTGATTTGGCACTTGCTACTTGGCATATAACTTTAGTGTGACCGGTTCATCTTTTAGGAACTTTCGTGGCTATTGCTGAGAATTGAACAACATTGGCTCCACCTGGGGACGGCACGTTTGTCCTCGGACGTGTCGAGAACTACGCAGACCGCCTGTAGACCTTCTCTGAACAACACTTTTCAGTTTCTAGAGCTGTGCCGTGTACGGATCTTCATGACATGCCTGTAATTGATGATAAACAAACAAAACATAATAGCAACTATTATACAATATAATACAGTCAGGCTTTCCAGCCTTCTTTAGAATTGGAAGTATGGTTTGAGGAATTGCCCATTCACAGGGGCTTCCAACAGATCCCCCTGTAAATTTTCCAGCTTGAATGTATTATTTCCTCCCTGCTCTGCAATCTTGAAAGGACCGAACCAAAGGGGGTCAAACTTACCATGTTTGCCTTTGTCAGCTCTGCGTACATCCCATCGGAGCACTAAATCCCCCACCTGCAGCTTCCTGTCTTTGGTGTGCTGGTCAAACAAATCTTTCATCTTCTCTTGATAGTCCACCAGCCTCTGATTCACCTGAACGCGCGTTTCCTCCAGTTCAATCAATTGATTGATTCTTCTAGTTGTGCCATCAGCTTCTTCCTGAGTCTCCTGCATGAAACGAGCCACAGGTAGAGCCAGCTGTATGGGGAATACAGCTGCTCGTCCGTATACTAGTTCATAAGGCGACTTCCCTGTTGCCCTTTTACTGGTTATCCTGTTTGCCCATAGAGCAAACTTCAGCTGAGAGTCCCAATTTCTCTGGTTCTCATTTATTGTCTTCTTCAGTGCTCTGACCAGTGTTTTGTTCGATGACTCGGCAAGACCATTGCCCTGGGGGTAGTAAGCTGTGGAGTGGCCCAGAGTGATGTTGTATTGTTGGCAGAAATTCACCATCTTAACCGATTTAAAAGCCTGAGCATTGTCCGTGACTATTCTGGCAGGACATCCAAACCTTGAGATGATGTTCTCTTCTAAGAATTTTATGACCACTGTATCTGTAGCATTTCGTGCGGAGATGGCCTCCACCCACTTGGTGAAGTAATCTGTAGCAGTCAAAATCCATTTGTGCTGCCCACTGGAGGGAGGGTGGATCTCACCTATGAAGTCAATACCCCATTGCTTAAAAGGCTCATCAACGTGCACAGGAATCAGGGGTAAAGCGGCTAGCTTCTGTTTCTCGGCAAACTTTTGGCATTTGTCACAGGCTCTGACCCAAGTGAAGACCTCTCCAAATAGTTTAGGCCAGTAGAACCCGGCCTTCAGAATTTTTTGGGCTGTGCTCCTCCAGCTGTAATGCCCTCCGCAGATCCCCTCATGGAACTCGGTTATGATGTTCCCTACCTCCCCTTCGATGAGACATAACAGCAGTATGCCTGACGGATCTCTCCAATATAGCTGTCCATTAGCCACGACGTACTTTTGAGATTTAAGCCTCAAGGCTCTGTATTTGGACTTGTCACAGCTGGGTGGGCAGCTGAGTGTCAGGAGGTATTCAACAATTTCTTTGTACCAGGGGCTAGTGAGGTACTTCATCTGTATTTTTTGAGTTGCCATTTCCACTTCTGGCCTCCCTGTCTGTTCTTGAGATGCTTCATCTGCCATCATGGATAAGTGGATGCCCAGGGCTTGGTGGTTCGATTCTGATAAAATTTTCGCTAACCCCTGTCCTTTAATTAACTTGGTGGGCCTTATATCCAAGTCATATTCTTGTATCTTCGCAATCCATCGTCCCCTTCTGCCTTCACTGTCTCCCTGCACTAGGATGTCCTTAACTGCTGCTGCGGGTACAAAAGCAGTCACATGGGATTGTAAAATGTACATGCGAAAGGCCTTTAAGGACTTTACCAAGGCATAAGCTTGCTTCTCAAGTATGTTGTATTTCAGCTCTGCGTCATGAAGAACTTGACTAAAGAAAGCAATGGGTTGCTCATACCCATCCCCATTCTTCTGTAGTAGGACCCCCGCCACGGTGTGAGGTGATGCAAAAGAGAAAATCATGAAGGGTTCGGTGAAGTTAGGCTTTGCTAATACTGGAGCTTCAGCAAATGCAGTCTTGATCCTGGTAAACGCCTGCCTTGGTTCTGGTGCCCATCTTACTTCATTGTCCTTCTTTAACATATCTGTGATGTGTCTAACTATTTCGGCATAATTGGGAATGAATCTTCTGAGAAAATTTATCCGTCCTAGGAATACCTGTACTTCTTTCTTGTTTCTGGGGAGAGAGATACCGTTTATAGCTTCCACCCTCTTAGGGTCGATTTTGACCCCATCTTTAGTTACTATATGTCCTAGGAGTTTACCCTCTTCTAATGCAAAGAAAGATTTCTGAGGGTTGAGAGAGAGTCCATACCTCCTGCATTTCTCAAAAGTCTTCTGCAAATGCTGAACATGCTCGACATCATCCTTTGAAAAGACCGTTATATCATCTAGGTACACCACCAGGAACTTATCCTGTTCTCCCACAAAAGTTATGTCCATCGCTCTCTGAAACGTAGCCCCCGCATTGATCAGTCCGAATGGCATCCTGGCATACATAAATGTTCCCCAGGGCGTGGTGAAAGCTGTCTTTTCCTGGTCCTCAGGGAATACGGCCACTTGATTATAGCCCGAGAACCCATCCATCATGGACATTCTAGAGGCCCCTACCACCTTTTGCAGAATATGATCCATCTTTGGTAGTGGGTAGTTGTCTTTTAGAGATGCCCTGTTCAGGTTTCTAAAATCCACACACAACCTGATTTCACCGTTCTTCTTGCGTACTGGGACCAAATTGGCTACCCATTCAGAATACCTGAGTGGCACTATGATTTTAGCCTTCAGTAACTTTTTTATTTCCTGCTCAATCGATGGTAACAACAGGGGATTGATCTGCCGGAGCTTTTGCTTGTGGGGTTTTGCATCGGCTTTCAATGGAATTTTGTGCTGCATCACACCGATATCAAAGGTTTTCAAATCTTGATATGACCAGGCGAATACGTCTTTGTAGGTTTTAAACAGCTTCTGGTACAATGGTTTATATTCATCTGGGACTTTCTTCGACAGCTTCACAATCTTAGGATCTTCTTTCGTGCCCAGATTCAGATCTTCAACCTGGTCCTCAGTCACCATTTTGTTTGGTTGTAATGGGACATCATCCTTATTGAACAGCCTTTCCAGAGGTACCAACCCTCGGGGAATGACATTTCCCTTTAGCTGTAGGAATCTGTGACCAGCTATCTTCTCTTCTAGCTTGTCCCCTGGAATTTCTTCGACTTCTTCCTCTTCACAATTGTCAATCTCCAAGTTTGAAAACTCCCCCACAGTCTCCAAAAACCTCTTCACCTGCTCTTCATCGTCAAAGACCTGCCAGTGCTTGACATTATCAGGAATTGAAGGCCTGTATCTTACCTCAATTTCGTATCTCAGAAGAGGGTTCTGGGGTGGGCGGAATGTACTAGCAGCCACAGCCAAGGAGTCTGCCATTCTGTTGTACTCCCTGGGCATAAACTGAATGTTAAATGCCAGAAAGGAATGTTCCACGAGGTCCCACACTTCGTTCCTATAGGCCTTTAGCCTCGGATGCTTCGCTTGACACTGGTTTCTCACCTGCCTCACCACCAACTCTGAGTCTCCCATCACCTTTAAACCTTGGATCTTCATGCTTCTTGCTGTTTGTAACCCCAATATGAGTGCCTCGTATTCGGCCACATTATTCGTGGCCTCGTATTCTAGTTTGAAAGAGAGGGGGACCCATTGACCCATGGGTGAGATAAGCAACACTCCAGCCCCGTTTCCCTCTCTGGAATTGGCCCCATCGAAGTGGAGCGTCCAGATATCAGATCTTCGGTCCTGCTCTGATAGCTCAGTCTTTATCTGACAAAATGTAGGTTCATGAGCATATTCCTGATCCTCCTCCAACATTAGACAGGAAAAATCTCCATCTCTACTGTAAACTGGGGAGTTTACTGAATCTCCTGCTTTTGTGACTGTCTTGACAAACCTAGTTTCTCGGTACAATCTCCTTTCTTGACCCCCAAAGACAGGGATGGTGGCGTAGGACAGATCCAGCTTGATTGACCCTCCAATTCTGGTTCCCCAGGACCTAGACAACAGCATGCCGAAGCGAGCTGGGATGTCATCTACTACGATATCCATCACCACACTCTTGGCAGGAATCTGAGCCAAGGTGACTGCTAGGTCCTTGATCATGCCTAAGCACTTCACTCTTTTGGAGTCAAAGGAGTAGAGGTCTTTATATGGACGGGTGATTTGGAGACCTAACTGCTCCATGACAGACAGGGGCATCAAATTGTGGGATGCTCCTGAATCCAACATACAGTTGTGTAATAGTAAATCATGGATTACTAGGGAAACATAGAAAGGAGGAGTAGAGGGGTCCAATTCCTCGACATGGGGGCCAAACACTACCATAGGACTCTCTTCTTGTAAATTAAGACTGTCTGGAATGTGTGAGGCTTCAGGAGCTGAAATGAATGAGGAGACTTGTGACTGATATGCAGGCTGCTTCAACAATTCCGAGAGAGGGACCGGGATTTTGACCTTTTCAAGTTCCTTTTGCAAACTGAAGGCAGACAAGGGCTTTTCTATCTGGACTTCCTTTTCTTTGGACTCTTTGTTTGGCAAGGCAGACTTGACTTCTTTAATGGGAACTTTATTCACAGGAGACACAGCTACTTGGGAGGAGGAAGGTATGTGACTATCATCTTGCAAAGGTTGGTAAAGGGGCTTCTTACCTCTATCAGAAGATTCTTTGGTATTGGCCTCTTTCTGTGCAGGTGCTGATCTCTGGGGTGCATCTTCCTCTTCATCTTGAGTACGGGTCCTTTTCCTGGAGGACCTGAGGTCATATTTCCTGTTGAACTGAGCTTGCATGAAATCAACAAACTGTTTGCAGTAGTCATCGATTTCTGGCTCTTCGGCATCCTCATTATCCTTCGCTTCTGAGTGAGGTCGCAACGCATCCTCCTCACTTCCTTGGACAGGGCACTCTATGTCATCACTGTCGAAGAAAACCGGACATGTTTCATCTTGCTCATAAGAGGAGTCTTCAGGGGAAGCCTCCACTTGTCCTTCCAAGTACAAAGGGTGCGATACTTGGTCTTGTGACTCCTTCTGCCCCCTCTGTAGTATCTGCAAGGGAGGTTTCCTGTATTGAGGGTTGAACCCTCTGTTTGGAGCATTCTGAAAGTTCTTTGATGGAGAACTCTTGGCTTCCATCTCTAGCTTGACCAACTTGCTAGAGAGGTTCTTGATCATTTTATTCATCTCTTCGATCTTGTCGTTTGCTGAGTCTCTATCCTGACTTGAAGTGGACACTTCTTCCTTGCTTCTTCTTCTGATATCATGTTCTTGCTTTACTTTGGTCTTACCAGTCGAGACAAAGTTTGCTTCTATTTCCACTGCATCAGTCTGTGCATCATCAAGAGAGGCTGGCTTTCTCTCCCTTAGTGAGAAGCCAAACTCGGAATCAAATGCTGCTACAAAAACGACCTTGGAAGCGGTCTGATGGGGTTTCATCTCAGCTGGGAGGCTGTAATACAATTTGTTAAATCTTCTGATGAATTCTGATACCCCTTCATTGTGTTTCTTTTTAAGGGTGTTGAACTCGGTTAAGGTATCCCCATGATCTTTCCTATCTCCCCACTTTTTCACAAAAGCTTGTTCCATAGCCTCCCAGGTGTTGATGGAATCAATTGCAAGAGACTTAAACCACTTTCTAGCTTCTCCATCAAGGGACTGCACGAACAACCTCAGAACCACATCAAGATGTTCCACATTAAAATTCTCGGCGAAAGAGCAGAAGATCTCAACATGCTTGTGAGCATCGACACCATTCTCCCCATTAAATCGGGGTAGAATCTTCAAATAGTCTTGCGGCATATCATTTAACACTGCAGGCAGCTGTAAAGGAGCATACCTGTTTTGTAAAAAGCCGGGTACATTCGCCATCGGGGGAGGCGGAGGTAGGATGAGAGCTTGAGTAATACGAGGTGGAGGAGGTGTTGTGAGTTGAGTATGAATAATGATGGGAATATAGTGATGAGCGGCTTGAGGACTTGATGAGGAAATAGGGCTGTTAACAGCAGACAGTTCAGTGATCTCTTTGACCTCTTCAACTTCAGGGGTAGGATGAAAAGAATAATGTGGAGTATAACTAGACTCAGCTTCGTCTTTGATACGGGTACCTTCTCGGTAAGGGCTATCAGAGTAATAACCAGTATCTCTTATAATAGGGTTAGAGCTTTGTATTTGGGCGACCTGAGAAGAGGAGGACTGAAGATATGGAAAGTTTTCGAGGGAAAACTCAGGAATATCGGTATGAACTGGTGGTCTTTCTCTCCAGCCTCTTCTGTGAAGGATTCGCTGTGGGTCAGACACAGAAGGTGTCTTTGACTGTGATGTATCTGACCTTAGGTGTGGCTTTCGGGGAGCCAGGACTGCAAATAGGTTTATCCGAAATATAAATGTGGAGTCGCCAAGGTGAGGTATGCACAACTCACAACTCTTCGTGCTCACCTAACTGAAGAGTGGACAGGATTTGTCGAGGCCCAGGGACTTAAATCTCTTCAACTTCGATCCCCGGCAACGGCGCCAAAAAGATGTTGTAACTCCTAGAGACAGCCTAGAGTTGTTATAGACCAGTGCCTAGGACATCTTATGAGGTGTAGAGAGCAGGATATTTAAGACAAAGTTTCATCCCTTAACATGACAGAGCTCTTACACTACTTCCTTTGAAACAGCGAATAGACTACAATGGAACCAGAACTTCAGACAGTTTGAGGCATTTTAAATAACGCTGAACAAATGAAATGCTAATATTCAGATACTACTGCGTCAGACAATTGTAAGACAGATCAACATAATCAGGGCCAGATTCATGACATATGGCAGAGAAAGTAAGTATAAACAATAGCGAAGCTGTATAGCGAGAAGGGGATATCGACTGTCACATAGATGATACTAAGGAGAACTTCATGGCATACAAATGGGCTTAAATATCTAAGAATCCACACATACCAAGAGCTCCCGTCAATAACATTTCAATACAACCAACATAGTAGAAATACGAGTGAAATGCATGTGGAACAATACATTACTCCTGAGCCATTTAAAGTGTCAAGCTGCTACTGACATAAGTATCAACACGATAAGTTCATATCAAAAGACAAAAGACACTCGCATTCCAGGATGTAATATAAGAGAGATGAGCATAGATGAAATTAACAATAGAGAGGCACACACACTACCATACAACCGTGTCCGGAATCCTTATCACAGTAAAGCTTCTTATTATTGAAACCCGATGGGCTCTTCCGGGCAGTATCCAAATTGTTCACAAAGCAGACACACAGGAAATTCTAATACAATCAATTTTCTGAAGAAATGGAACCTGGTATCATTCTTTTTACTGTATTATATAGCCTTCTATCTGCCTTTAAGCGAGAAGATATTTTCTGAAAATATCTTTCTCGCATGCTCAAAATTGTTAACAATCATCATCAAAACCACAAAATGGCATGATGGGGAAAACAACTCTTCCATCATGTGTAACAGGCCCCGGGCCAAACTTAAAACCAAAATGTAGATCATTGTTCAAGGTAAAAGTAAAAATGCAAGAGTGGGAGGAAAAACCGCCCACTCGGAAATTTAAATCAAACATAAATGAAATGAAAGTAAAGGTCGTTAAGGCCATGTCATGAATGAAACATAATGTGTCATGAAAGCTGTTGGGTCGAGGCTGAGTAGACGACGCATGTGGATCGGGTTATCTCTAAGCCAGACAATAAAATCGACACAGGAATGGACTTGGGGGGTAATGTAGTGATACAAGCCGGACGCGACAACTCGGAAACGATCAGCACTTTTACAGTGGCGGCCGAACAGTAGGGGCTTGATGTTCCGTATATCGAAAGGGTATTTTGGGTCACAGATACCCGTTTGCAAGTCACGAAGGGGCTCGAAACCAGGAGGATTTCTAGACTCATGGAGTCAGAGCCTGTGTCCGTTCTTGGGCGTTCCTCTCCCCATGGCAGTTATTCAACAATTTGGAAAAGAGAGAAAGGAAAAAGATGGAAAAACTGAAAATGGATTACCTGAACAGAGGGTGACAATGCTTGGGAAAGCGACGAGGGGAACCGTGACAGTGACTTGGGCAAACCCGGCGTTCTTCCCTACTTGGTAATCGCCGTGGAAAACTACCTGAAAATAATTTACCAGAGAGGAATACGAGAGTTTTTACCATTCGGGAGGACTGTTTAGGTTAAAAGGGGAAAGTGTAAGAGAACAGAGGGCAAGTGTCGTAAAGGAACTGACACCGAGACACGTGGCGCGGATTGCAATTCTAGATAGGTGAGCGCCTCGTGTCGGGTTAAAAACTGGTACGGGCCTTAGTACCAGCTGTCCTGATGGACTTACCTTACCGCTGTTCCATATGCGTTATCCACTTTTAACACGAAGGACTTCCCCTTTGCCGGACTAACGCTTATCTTCCTTACCTGAGCGGGCCCACCTTAACTCCACCACGATATATAATCTATTGGCCCAACCCTGTTACTACTTCTCCGCCGTGAAGCCCAGCCACGTGTCGCAATTCCGCGGGGGGTAAGGGCCTTGTCCTCACCCCATGGCTTGACCCCCCCGGAATTTCTACGTACCGCCGTCATGTATAATCAAAGGCCTTCTCTCGTATATGAGTTGATCTGCAAAGGCATGTCTCCCGTACCTTTGTGCCGGTTGTTAACTATTTTTCCGCCTCTCCTTACTTAGCGCCATTTATCCATTGGTGTCGATATATGTGCGTTTTACCACCCCTTTTTCCCTTTCGGCCTGATTTGATTTGGCACTTGCTACTTGGCATATAACTTTAGTGTGACCGGTTCATCTTTTAGGAACTTTCGTGGCTATTGCT